>JAVLUZ010000191.1:349251-709251 GCA_036768485.1 Mermis nigrescens
TTTAACTATTGCTAGGTATAGCCGGGCGAGCTATATATCGAAGTTTAATGAAGAATAATGAGCATTAATTAAGACTGCATGAAGTACTTATAGTGGTAAAAACGACACGTGACTATTACTAAACTAGACAAAGTAGATTGTACATATACATTACAATATTAATACTACAAGCAACTAACTACAGTATATAATCAGTTTCAGTGTTTCACTTTTGATCGCTCGAGCACCTGCAAATCGTTACATTCCTCCCCTTTTTGATCGTGAGCTAGCTAATTTTCAAAATTTTCAAGAAAAATTGTTGCAGTTTAATTTTTTGAAGTTATTTTACGTTGGACAACGTTGGGAGTTGCCTTTTTACACCGTTGTATTCCGTCGGGGGAGTTTAGGCGAAATGGTAACTGAACGTCATTTCGAAGGGGTTCGATTAAAGCAAATGAATAAATATTATCGCAGAAATGTACAAATTCAAAGAGATAGGGCTATTCTGAAGTTATGCGTCAGGGCCTCTCTACTGTATACAGATATTATATAAATGAATAAATGCCATTATCAATATTACAAATTACGGACTAATTTAAATTCAGCTAATATGCTAATAAAATTTAGCTAATATAAGGGCTTTTATTAATTTTAGCCGCAATATTTATACAATGCGTAATTATATTTTACAGCTATTGAGTACAAATGCCCTTTTTAGTAAGACATTAATACTACACACTATCTTCGCTTAATTGATCTGCTTCATCAATTACATTTCGTTTTTCACCACGAAAAGGTCGTAAATGATTCAAATGAACCATTTTAACCTTTCTACGGCCCCCTAATTCTTTTACAATAGCATTAACTCCTCTAATGGTCTGAATTTCAAAGGGTCCCAACCAACGTTTTTGAAATTTGCTGCTAAACCGAAAATTTTATTACAAAACAAGCTGCTTAGCTTTGAAAGGTCGTACAATAGCTCGTACCTGGTTTCTGCGGTCATACTGGGCTCGTTGACGCTCATTAGCCCGTTGAACTGCTTCGGCAGCATACCGTCGAGCAATTCTCAGGTTAGCATGAATTTCGCGGATAGTGGGCACTGAAGGCGGTACTTCGTTGCCATCTGCTCGTGCTTCCAAAAGGGTAGGGACCATTCTCCTAGAAATAGCCAAAATTGGATTTAGATTCGTTTTTGACTGATATTTTAAAACTCCTTGATCTAAAATAAAATCATCGCTAGCATTCCACTGTTCTGGTGAAATTCTTAAAGGCATCCGTCGATTTTGCAGAAGTCTATAAATTGATCCAAGGAAAATATCTTTCCGTTGCATGATGTCAAAATTTTGAGGTAATTCAATTGCATAAATATCAAAATTATCAGTTTCTTGCAAACTTTTCACAGGCAAACGAGACAAAGCATATGCATTCCCATTCTCTTTTCCCTTGCGGTACTTGATGTCATAATCATATTCTTGTAAGGACAAGACCCAACGGACTAATCTTGAAGGAGAAGCATCATGAATTTTTAAGAGCTTGATTGGAGCATGATCGGTAAAAAAGCGTAAAATGATGTCCATACAAGTAAGGACGAAATTGTTTAACTGTCCAAATAATGGCTAATGCCTCTTTTTCGATGGTTTCTATAATTTATTTTTCTATAATTTCTTTCAGATTTAGTCAAAGTTCTAGAAACAAAAGCGATTGGTCGATCTTGATTCTGACTTTCTTGGGCCAAGACCCCTCCAATTCCAGTCCCACTTGCGTCAGTCTGAACTAGAAATGGTCGCATAAAATCTGAAAAGCTAATGTTCCAGTGTGCATCAAATCATTTTTGATGTCTTGGAAACTCTTTTGACATGTTTCATTCCATTTTATCAAGCTTCCTTTGCATAAAAGTTTATTTAACGCATCAGTTTTATCCGCAAATCGATCAATAAATCTGCGATAATAGTTCGCCAGACCTAGGAGACTACGTACTTCCGTTATATTTTGAGGTGTAGACATTTCAGAAAGGGCTTTTACTATAGCAGGATTTACTCGTAAGCCATTCTTATCAATGATATGCCCTAAATAACTCACCTCTGGTAACCCGAACTCACACTCACTAAGCTTCAGGGTCAATCCTGCGCGATCTAAACGGTCAAAGACTTTTTGTAATTCTTCCAGATGAGCATCTAAATCAGAACTGCAAATTAAAATATCGTCCAAATATACGAAACAATTACGCCAATTTAGGTCTCTTAACACCTGTTACATAGCTCCCTGAAAAGTTGCAGGACCGTTCGCTAATCCAAAAGGCATCACATTAAATTCAAACAGGCCCAAAAATGAATTGAAAGCATTTTTTCCTTATCACTTACAATTAATTCAATTTGATGGTAACCCTGTTGTAGGTCTAAAGTACTAAAAATGCAAGACCCATTCAATTGACAAAAAATATCATCAATTAATGGTAACGGATAGGCATCTTTCACTGTGCATTCATTAAGTTTTCGATAGTCAACGCAAAATCTTTTAGACCCATCCTTTTTGTCCACCATAATTATGGGAGCGGCCCAGGGGCTTTGAGAGGGCCGAATAATTTCATCTTTTAGCATTTTCGAAATATATTCCTCAACCACTTGCCTTTTTGCATAGGGCAGTTTGTACTGTGGCTGAGACATTGGTCGAGTTAGCCCTGTATTTATTCCATGTTTAACTATCGAACTTAGACCTAAAGACCGATTTATGCCAAAAATACTGGCATTTTTCTGTGAAAACACGGAAAATTTTTCGTAAATGTCCGATTTAGCGAGATGAACCAATTTCTCTGCAATAAAGTTCGAAAAGCTTTTAGTTCTTCCTCCTCCCCTTTTTCGTTTGATCGAGGAGAATGTGGTACCGCTATTATTGAAGCAATTTTTGCATTTTTAAATAATTTTACAGGCTGTTTTGAATAATTGACGATTGGAATGGCTGTAATTTGAGGGCGTTCGCAAAATAGTCGGATTTTCGGGACGAAAATTGATGCTTTTGAATCTAAATTTGTAAATAAAGCTTGTATATCAATCCACTGTTGTTGGAATTGAGGAAAATCGATTTTAACGGAAATTGCACAAACAGAAATAGGTGGAATAAACGTGTTCTCTCTAATAGATAGAAAAGAAACAACGGAATTCAGTTTTTAGTAGATTTCAACAGAGGTGTGCATTTTTTCCAAAGCGGATGTATCCTACTTGATGATCTACTATAATCCGTATTAAGTTACCACACAGCTTTTGTACTGCATCGTATCCAAGAAGCACTGGAAACGGGCTCTTGGTCATCGCAACGAAAAGAATTGGGAGGCATTGTGCCCCAACCTGGGCATCAACCGTTATTTCGCCCATTGTTTTAAGGGCGTGACCTGATATAGATGTCGCATAAATACTTAGATTTGGCTTCAATGCATTTTCTAAATTCCAATCTTTCAAAATAGTATAATCAATTAACGATATGGTAGAACCACTGTCTACTAGAGCTACTACATGATAGCCGTTAAAAAATTTCACATGTATTTCACATGGACTTTGGCTCCGGCGTAGGGTTAGGGCTTCTGTAGGTCCCCGCCAGGATGGTCGGGAGTACCGCGCCGTATATGAAGTTCTTGTATTCCTTCTTTGTTTTAACCATGGATAGATCCAAATAAATTAAATAGTCGGGGACACAAAGTTCCCATCCAATTACAAGTCACGGCACAGCACCCACAACCCGATTGACACCATAAGCAACACCAAAGAAATCTTATTCCTAAATAGCTTATATATATATTACACACCAGCAATAATTAAAATCCAAAACAAAGTACTAGTGATAGAATGCCAGAAACCTCCTGTTAAAGGAGTAAAGCATGCCCCACGGTTTGAAATAACCCAGATACGGCAGCTTGCATATGAGTAATAGTTAAACCATTTACATCATTTACACCATCTCCTATATCCTTTAAAACGCATCGAAATTGAGCAGAGTCTACGTGTAAAGTGGATGTAAAATTTATAAGGTGCTCCATTTCTTGTTTTATTCTCCTATTTTCTAAAGTAGATAATTCCAAAGAAGTTCGAAAAGGCGGAAATTGTCCATTTTCTTCATGTAAATAAACTTTGTCGAAAATAATAGGAAGTCGTTTGAAATTAGGAATAGTTGCATTAAATTTTTGCTGTATGAGAGGTTCAACATCGATACTCAATTTGCACTGATCCATCGTTTTAACAAAGGATCAAAATGTACACCTGGAGATACCTGATGGCATGGAACCTTGAGGGCGTAAGTTAATGAATCTTCAGTACCAGCTAACACAAAATATACAGTTTTATTAGCTACTATAGGTAAAAGTGAATAACATTCATCTCGAATTTTATAATTCCAAAATATCACTTCAGGTTGAATTTGTATACAAGACCAGATTAAGAGCACTTCCCCTGCCATAGCAGCGGCTACATCGTTTCTTTGTGTCCAAAGGTGGGCTGCTAGGGTGGCATCAAGACGTAAAAATTGATGAACTATCTGAAGTTCTTAATCGGCTAAATTAAATAGTTGTAACCAAATTTGTGAAAAACGAAGAGTTTCCGTTTGACTGATTTACTGTTCAAGATATTGAATTTTCGCATTAAATTCAGCATAAGTCGAAATTCCAGAGGTTAATCCTAAACTTTTGGGTACTTCGGTGGAATTTTTCATCGCTTGTCTCTTATAAACTTTAGGAATTGTAGGGTAAGCAGGTGCAAAACTGGCACTATCGAACTTTTGGATCAAGGCCCCCTGATCTGTGTGTACAATGAAATTAGATAAACAGATATGCATAGGGTTCGGTAGCTGTTTGAGAGCCGTTAAAGTTTCCTGCAAGCTTTCGATAGTGTAATAAGAGCCCGACCTTTGTTTCACTTTTGATCGCTCGAGCACCTGCAAATCGTTACACTAGGCATCAAATATAATAGTTGTATACCAAATTTGACCCATTTCACTTGATTGTGAGATATTTTGCATTTAAGAATTCAAATTTGTGATGAGTCGGAAAATTTGCATATTGAGAAACAATGTGTTATTCTCTATTGAATAAAACTGGATGTTAGACCAGCCGAAATTCAGAAAAATTTGCTGGATGTTTATGACGACAATGACCTATGATTTCACAGTGTTAATTTTGGGTAGAACTGTCTAAGGCAGGCAGAGAGCAATTCAAAGATGACCTTCGTCCAGGGACCCCAATGGAAGTGCTGAAACCTGAAAACATTCAACCCGTGAGAAACCTTAGATCGGTAAATTAAACGTTGCTAGGCAGCTTAGACCTTGGGTTTATCGAAACCAACAGCCAATAGGATCTTAATAGATGACTTCGGCTTCTCCCTGGTTTGTGCTACTTGGTCCTCAAACTGTTGACTCTTGTCCAGAATCAGAAGACTGCCTCATCAAATTTGGCTCTCTACTACAAGTGTCAAGATGAAACTGAGAATTTTGCCGATAGATTTATAAAAGGGGGATGAGTCTTGGACTTATTGATATGATTTGGAGAAAAAAGCAGCGGTCCATATGCAATGGATTGCAGATGGCATATGACCCTCAGTGGGAACAAGGTGAGCGAATCAGCTAAGAGGTTTCGGTCACAATTTGTTAAGGTGTGAAAGGTCAATTGCTTGTCGATTTCCTACCACTGATGACTACACTCAATGAGCACAACTATAACAATTTATTGGTCAAACATCACAAGTGCTTTACAGGAAGAGAAGTCGACCAACGGCTTCCTTTCGTTGTGTGTCAATGCCCGAGCTCTCACAACAAAATTCGCTCAAGTTGCTCTAACTCAGTTTAAGTTTGTGAAGCCTAACTTCCCGTCCTATTCATTAGACCTGATCTTTACCTACTTTAATGTGTTTTAAAATCTGAATTAGTACTTCTAAGAAAAAAGATGTGCAATGAAGCGATACATGAGATTATAGAGTGATAAAATATTCAACCTTTAATGTTTAGTTTGATTGGTGTAGAAATCTGTGGCGCCTAGCTTGAGTGCTATAACATATGTAATGACTATAGTGAAAAATACAATGTATGTTGGTCTAGCAATTGCCTTTCTTAAAAAGCTAGTGACTTATGAGACATCCCTCGAATGTATCACTGAATGACCATTAACGTTATTTAGAGTTGTGAATAGAGGTTTGACGATCTGTTGACTGTCCTTACTGAAGCGGATTGTCCAGTTTTTTCCGACGTAAAAATGTGCAGGAAAAATTTGAAAACTGGGGCTCATTTTAAATGTTGCGAATTAGGACCTAGCTTCATAAAATTTCTAAGAAATTGAATCTGATTTAAATTTTGCACACTGAATGCTACTTATTTATATAAAAATTATGAAAATGGCAAAACAGTTCAGTAACGCATATAACCATACCAGGGCGTGGGGATTTGGGGCTGGGGGTATGCTCCCCCGCCCTCAGAAACCAAAATAACCCCCCCAGAATTCCATTTTGAAATTTTTTGATTTTCGCAATTTTTTGATGCCAATGGATAGTGCTCGATGAGAAACGTTGAAAAATGGTGTTTTTCGCCATTCCACCATTTCTAAGGCCATTTTTGATGGTTATACAATGAGATTTCTAGAAGGTCTATATTTAACAGAAAATGAAAGATTTTAAAAATACTATTCGACCCAACCATTGTTTACAGTACCTATTATTTGTAATTGACTAAACGAACTTCTTCCATTTATTTTAAAACAGCATTTTATTGCACGTCTGAAAACCCTCTCTGAAAAATATTATGCACAAATATTTTATGGAAAGATGGTAGATATCTCATTTCTATTGGGTATCGTCACCATAGGTGGGTAGTACCAAAATTTTAGTCGGGGTGCAAGATTTTGTCAAGGTCAGAAAATGATCGTAAAAATGGTGGTATGACGGAAAAACACCACTTTTCAACGTTTCTTATCAAGCACTATCCATCGGCATCAAAAAATTGCGAAAGAAAACAAAAAGATTCAAAAATTGAATTCTGGGGAGAATTCGGTATTTTGGTTTCTGGTTGGAGGTGCATACCCCCTCCCCCCACGCCCACGTGTGGTCACCATACCTTGGCGTAAGGGGGGGGGGTTGAGGTATGCTCCCCGAGAAACCAGCATACCCCCCAGAAATCAAAATACCCCCAGAATTCAATTTTTGAAATTTTTTTTGTTTTTTCCGCAATTTTTCGATACCAGTGCTCATTTTTATGGCCATTTTTTTATCTTCAAATAAACCTTGCACCCCCCAGAACTTTAGTGCCGCCCACCTATGATGGTCACGATAATTATATATCAGATAATGCTATAATCGCAATCTGTCAGCTTATTGTCGGAGTTTTGAAATTTACGATCGCACTTGTGTAAAACAGACAATAATTTACATGTACTTACGTGTATAAATTTGGAAAAAATTAATTAATTTCAGTAAAGAAAGTTTAAGTCAATTCCAATTAGCTAAGCAGTAGAAATATACACATTTATAGTCTGTTTCACACAAGTTCGGTCATAAATTCCTAAACTACGAGTATCTCCGACTCGACTTTCTATCGATCAAAATTCTTGAAATTTATGCACAGACTTATTTGAAACATACTATAGGAATATGTCCATACGGGGCTCAGCACTTCATTGCGTGTAAATAACAAATGCGTCAAATAAATAGACGAAAATAAGGAATAAACAAAATAAGAAAAATTTTTGCTGCAAAATAAACGAATGAGTAATTACAGTCTGTTTCACATAACTTCGTGCATAAATTTTAAGAATTTTCATCGACAGTAAGCCGAGGGTTACGATACTTACATATTTATCAGATCAATGCTATAATCACAATCTGTCAGCTTATTGTCGGGGATAGTTTTACAATTTATGGCCGAACTTGTGTGAAACGGGCTATAGGCATACGGCGAGGGGGGGGGAAGTTTGCGGGGGTATGTACCGCCCAGAATTCAATTTTTTCAAATTTTTCTGTTTTTTCGCAACTTTTTGATGCCAATGAATAGTGCTCGGTGAGAAACGTTGAAAAATGGTTCTTTTTCGCCATACTACCATTTTTAGGGTCATTTTTTGACCTTTAAAAAAATCTTGCACCCCCACACCTTTGGTGCCGCCCATCTATGACTATACGTATCTATTTACTTTACTAACACAATACTAAGCGTTGAATTTACATGGGTCGTAAAACTGGTTTCGAGCAACCTTTTGCTTATCTGTTCGCTTGCAAGCCGACAACAAAAATTATAAATGCAGTGTAAACTGGGGAAATAAATATAATTTGGATTCAATGATAAAGTAAACCGTTTCAAAACACGGTAGAAAATTCACGCTTGTCTTAAACAGCCTAAGCACGCTAGAGCCGTTTGAGAGGATAAACATCATCAGAAACGTTGTAAACAATTTAAGCAGAAAGGCTTAAGCTTCTTAGTAACAAGTCAATTTTTTGCGTTGCTTAGAGAAAGTGTGATTTTTATCAGATTTTGCGGCTTTAGGTAGCTTTTTCCTAGTCCCCTCGTCCCCTCCTTTTACATCCTTAATAATCCACAATTCCAAGTATATTCATCTTTTTTGTTCCATCGGAGAATTTTTCTTTACTAGGACCCACTTTTAATTAGCATGATCTGTGTACATCAGTCAGTAAACACATACAGTAACATGCCACAATAATGACAGCCAGCAGTCCAAGAACGCGGAAAACAATATTGTTCTTAACATCAGCAAACAAGACAAAAGATCAAAGTTTTTCAGCATAACCTTTACGCAAATATCAAGTGTAAGGAACACTAACGCTCAGATCTTTAGGTAAAATAAATTTGTAGTATAAACTACATATCAACAACAAATGACTAGTGCAAACTTTACACAACTACTAGGTGCAGAGAAAACTAACAGTCAGATTCCCGATTCTGATTTTACGTAGAACATTTTGAAAAAAATTAAGCTTCCATAAGGCTATGCAGTGTAAACTTTGGACAACCGCAGAGTGTAAAGAAAATTTAAATCGGATTCGTTATTCTGATATTACTCTGATATTACGATTAGCATTTATAAAAAAATTAAGTCTCCACAATGGCCCGACGACAAATAAATATCAGATGTGAACCACTTTACACCACTGTTGAGTGCAAACAGACTGGCGTATCACATTTGGTTTCTGGTTCATTTTTAGACTTGAGATTATGTCCAGACTCATAACCCAGAACTTTGCAGAAAAAAAACAAGACAGAAACACGTTTAACTCCCCCATTGTTTTGACTTTACACCTCCCGAAAAAGCTAAATATTGTTTGTAAACAAACGCAATTCGCTGTGACGCGTACCCCTCAGAAAGCACTTTATTTTTATCCTATTCGACCTCGCCCGACTTCTGAACAGAGAAAGTGGCGAACAAAAAATAAACACGAATTTTCCACTGTCCACCACATTGTAGATTTTAAAAATCTGAAGCTACCGACCCATTTAGTGTAAATGAATTCAGTTTAGCCCTTTGATTGTAGTACGTTTTTATGTGTCAAACTTATGTGCCGCAAAATATTTGATATGATTTATTGATCAAAATACGAAAAAAAAACTTTTTTCGCCGATTTTACAACTCAGATTTCGAACTTTACACTCCCATAAAGAACTGGATATTACGTTTTTTGAACGCGACTTGCTTCGACGTGTAGCTCTTAGACGTAACTTTATTTCTAGTTTATTCACTTCATCCCAACTCTTTACCGAAAGACTTGGCAGAGAAATCTTTGACAAAATATGTTTTTTATTCATCCACTAGAGTGTAAGGTTTAAATCCCTGGTACTAATTGCGCATTGATTGTATAAAAGTTTGCTGGTAAGCACAAGATAGCCCTTGATCCGTAGTAAATTTCTGTCAGAAAAAAATTTCTCAAAATTCATAAGCGGAGTTGTTGGCAGACATAAACAAGTTGAAAACTCGACCAAAATGTCTTTTTCACCCCCATATTTTCGCACTCTTTACACTCCAATTCGAGAACTAAGGCGAAATTCAAAAAACAAAAAGTGTCATCTGCAGAACCTAAATAGATGAATAAGTTAAATGAAGTGCATGGTTTTGCCAAAAGAATTGAATAAATGAAAAAAGTCATTATTCAAAAGATTTGAACCCATTATTCTTTTTTTAAACACACATGCGAGAACGGACAAGTGAGCCAATGCACCAACTCAACATATCGGTCGATTTCAGCTTGATTATACCATATTTAAAAATATCAATCATTCTACTAAAGTTTAAGAACAGTGCATTTATGATAATAAAAAGAATAATTATTTATTAAAGTCGAGTCAAAAACCTCTGAAATAAGAAAAATCTGAATAAACAATATGCAATACGGAGTTATCTACCGGCATTAGAAAATTGATGTATAATTCGAAGTTCACCTCCTCATACCTCAACAAACACTGGCTGTAGAAAATTTTAAAGGTCAGATTCGTTATTCTGACCTTTCGGGTAACATTTTTTTTCAAAATTCATCATCCACGACGCTCTGGGCGGTTTTCAGTGTAAATTTTACACCTGCACTAATAACACAATATTGATTGTAAAGAAAGAAAATAAATTTTGACGTGTAGCCCTTAGGACGAGGCACGTTTTATAGATAATTACCACGTTCTGTCTACTAAGTGGAGAATATGGTAGAAAAATATTTTTTGTTCCAGACTCTTTACAATAAACCGCCTCTAAATTTGAAAATTTTACTTTAAAATAAATAAAAAAGGCTCCCCTTGATTCTATAACCGTCTACCTTTTGAAACCAATCAGACTGCATGAAATTTTAAGACCAGATTCGTAACCTACTAATCAGGGAAAATATTTTCAAAAAATTCGCCCTCCACCGATCATTTGAATTTTTGGTGTAAACTTTACACACTCACGCCTAGCTCAACATTGAGTGTAAACAAAAACAAAAAGGGGGTATTTAAGATTTTTTATTATCTACCTTTTGAAAAAAAACCGCACCTTCCAGATGTGTGCCGTTATAGCTGTGAGGGGGACACAAATTTCGCACTCGCTGTGATAAACATATTAGAAAAAAGGATGGCCAAGTAGGTAGCGCTATCGCGCTACCTATGATTTAAATATATCAGGTTCATGCTAACGCAATATTTTACCATATGCGGCAAAAACCATACATAACAGCGTCTATAGCCCGTTTCACACAACTTCGGTCTTAAATTTCAAAACCATCTACGGCAATAAGCTGACAGATTGCGATTATAGCATTGATCTCATATATAAATATCGTAACCCTAGGCCTACTGCCAAGGAAAATCCTTAGAATTTATGTGAAACAGACTATTATTTCTGGGGGATAGTCCAAAACGTACCGAAAAAGCAATGGTAGGATCAAAAAAGTGTTTTGGTGCTCACCATCCAAGCATTATCCAATGACATTGAAAATTATGCAAAAGCAAAAATGTTAACGAATTTAGGTTTTGGGTATCTTTTGAATTTTTAGGGGTCTTCAAGCACACGTGGGCGTGGGGGGAGCATGCAATCTTCAGAAACCAAAATACCAGACCCGAAAATTCAATTTTTGAAATTTTCTCAGCAATTCTTTGTTGCCAATAGCTAGTGCTCAATGAGTACTGTTAAAAATGGTTTTTTCGCCATACCGCCATTTTTGAAACCCTTTCTTGACCTTTGAAAAATCTTGCACCCCCCAGAATTTCGTTGCTACCGACCTGTCTATAAGACCCCGCGCGCCCATTATGATGACCGCTATTTCGCACAAAATTTTTAATTAACGAAAAAAGTGTCAGTTTCATAGATCAAATATACTCGTACCGACATACCTATAGAATTTGAATCGGAATTTTAATTTTCCCGAAATATTACAAACAAAAACAAGCAACAAAAATTTTCGTACGAATAGCATGTGTAACGCCAAATTTAAGCCACGCGAATAATTTAGTACAGAATGTTCGCGTAGGTAGCGAATAACTTTCGCACAGAAAATCAAAAAACTTGCGGACGAGCAGTAAAAATAGGAGCTTAATTGATTATCATCGCTCTAAGCTGTCGGTTCGCACAAGCGGGCCAAAATATTTTGGACAAAATTGGGCGTTTTGTAGGGACAACGACCGGCTTTGCGAACATCGGCCAGTCTAATATCCCGTTTCAACGTTCTACATAAATGAAAAACGCTGTTTGCTTTTTAGCAATGGACTTCTACGCGCTTTGAGAGTCAGTGAGCTTAGGCCATACACGTTTCAAGGGGGGGTTTCACTGCAGCCCCCAGAAATTTTTATAACACTCCCCATTAATTTTTTCACCCCCTCCAGAATTCGCGATTTTCAGCAAAAAATTGGTAGAAAAGGTATTGTTATGAGAATTTTGCGCTATTTGTTTGCTCAAAAGTGTCAAATTCTTGGCGCTTTGCGCAATATGCTCATTTTTTGACTGTTTTGCCCAATTTAATCGAATTTCTTTAATATTTTTCCGATTTGTTTATGTTTTTATGCCCGGAACAGATAGAGCATCATCAGAAACGCCGAAAAACGATGTTTTTGACGCTTATTACTATTTTGAGCCCAAAATAGGAACTTCAGATATTTTTCTCTACTCCCCGCCAGAATTCCTATGTTATGCATGCTTGGTTTTGGCCATACGTATTCTTTGAGCAGGGTCAAGAAATTTTTAAAAGCAAAAAGACTGCCGGAAAACCGATGGTAGGTGCAATATTGCCCAAAGAATTCTATATCTACTGGCATCGAAAAATCGTCAATTCGGTTTCGACCTCACTGCAGATCGGCTGCAGGAAGACCATACATGCAACAGGGGGATAGAGATCCCCCAACCCAACCCAAGTCGGACGTCCCCCATCTATAGGTGGGCGGCACCAAAATTCTGGGGGAGGGAAGATTTTTTCAAAGGTCAAAAAATGGTTGTATGCGTACGTGGGCAGCAAGAAAATTCTGGGGGAAGGGGGTGCAAGATTTTTCAAAGGTAAAAAAATGGCCCTAAAAATGGTGGTTTGGCGTAAAAAACACCATTTTTCGACGTTTCTCATCAAGCACCATCTTCGCATCGAAAAAATTTTCAAAAATTGGATTCTGTGGGGGGGGGGTATTTTGATTTCTGGGGGAGGGGGGTATTTCGGTTTCTTGGGGGTGCATACCCCCAAGCCCCCTCCCCCACGTCCAGGTGTGGTGGTATGGCGAAAAACACCATCTTTCAACGTTTCTCATCGAGCACTATCCATTGGCATCAAAAAATTGCGAAAAAAGCAAAAAATTCAAATCCACAAAAGATTTACAAAAATTGAATTTTTTGGCCGTTTAGGCGTCTTTTGGCCGTTTTTGACTAAAAATTGGAGGTCATTTATCCTTCCCTGAGACTGGCCGGGACCCCCCCAATTAGGAGCCGTTACACGTATGAGGAAGACCCACCCCCATACCTGGGCGTAGGGGGGTTTGATTTTTTTGTTTTTTTCGCGCCAATGGATAGTGCTCCATGAGAAACGTTGAAAAGTAGTGTTTTTCCGCCATACCATCATTTTTAAGGCAATTTTTTGACCTTTGAAAAATCTGGCACCCCAGAGGGCCGACTACACCCCCCAGGAACCAAAATACCCCCAACATTCAATTTTGGAATTTTGTTTTTTTTTCGCAATTTTTTTGATGTAAATGGAAATTGCCTGATGAGAAACGTTCAAAAATGGTGTTTGTTCACCATACCACCATTTTTAAGACCATTTTTTGAGCTTGCACCCACCAGAATTTGCTGCTGCCCACCTATGCATACCACCATTTTTTGACCTTTGAAAAATCTTGCACCCTCCGCAGAATTTTTGTGCTGCCCACCTGTGCACCCCTTCTCGCAAAAAAACTGCCGACCTGCCCCAGAATTTTCAGTTATTCAGAAAACCTAAGAAAACGGGCTCTTTTAAACCTTTCTAGCGACTTTTGACTAAATTTTTTTTTGTTTTTTTGACCACATTTTATTAAATTTCATCACATTTTCTGAATTTTTTGCTGTTTTTATCTACTGAAAAAGCGCAGCGTAAGAAATTCGAACTGATTCATACTGATTAGCAAAAAACAAATCCAATAATCAATAATAATTCGATGATTGGCTAATAATTAACAAATAATTTGATACAAATATCCTCAACTGATAATTTCGGTACTCGACATGAACGCTTGGACAATAATGCGAAATCACTTCGCCAATTTACACTTTAAACTACCTACTTTACTTCGCTACTTTACACCACTTCGCCAATTTATACTTTACACTACCTACTTTACTTCGCTTCTTTACACTTCCCTACTTAATACATATAAAATAAACAACTCCGGGCTTTCTTATCGTAAAATACGTTCAGATCGATTAGACAAAGGCAAGTTAATTCAAACAGCTTGGAAAAGAAGAGTGTAAAAGCAAGAAAATAGGAGAAAGACTTAGGATAAGAATGACTATACAGGATGGCCCTAAAGAACAAAACTTCCTCATAATTTGGCTCTGCTTGTCTTAGAGTGAAGCGGCTTAAATTATCAAAAAAAACGTAATAATTTGTGATAATAATTAATAAAAAATAATTCCTATTATACTTTTTAATAATATCAATAATTTAATAGCATTAATAATAATGTCTCTATAATTCCAACCTTAATCAATGATAATTAATAATGTAGACCTATAATTTCTGGCTTTGGACTGCCCAAATCCGTTGAATGCAACGGATTTTTGTAAGCCCAAGTTTTTGTAGAAAACAATAAACATCAGATTAAACACGCTTTTATGGTTATTCCAACAAAAAACAAATTAACGCATTAGAAATTTACTAATTAAAACCATTTATTAATTTTTTCTGTCGTGACCATATATGTAAGAGGGGGGATGGGGGATCCCCCACCACCCAAACTCGGCCGTCCCCCCATCCCCTCAAATACAGAAAATTTTTGACCCCACTCCACCCCCCCCGATTTTTCGAAAAATCGAATTTTTCGGCCGTTTTTATGCCATTTTTGGGCCAAAAATTTGAGGCCATATACCCCCACCCTAAAATTATCCGGGTGGGGGGAGGAAGCATAGGTGGACGGCACCAAAGTTTTAGGGGAAGGGCAAGACTTTTTCAAACGTCAAAAAATGGCCAGAGAAATGGTGGTATGCATACCTGGGCGTAATTTTTTTTTTGTTTTTTTCCGCAATTTTTTGATGCCTATGGATCGTGCTCGATGAGAAACGTCGAAAATGTTGGTGCCGCTCACCCAAGGTGGTATGGCGGAAAAAGCGTAATTTTCAACGTTTCTCATAGAGCACCATCCATTGGCATCAAAAATATGCGAAAAAAATTTCAAAAATCGAATTCTGGGGGTAGTAGTATAGCCTGGCTCCCCAGGACCTTATCTTATAGCGTGTGTAGTGTTGTAAGATAGGCAGATCTGCTCCCTGGCCCAAAATCGAGGTTGTGCCAGGGAGCAAATGGGTTGGTGACCTGCCCGGACCTACCCGTAAGCCTAGAGAGTGCCTGGGGAGCCACCAGTAAGACTAAGGGGTCCTGAAAAGGGGGTTCCTCCGCATTTTATCAATTTTTTACAGTAACAGCTGGTTCCGAAACAACTTGTTCCGAAACAAAGGCAATGTAAGTTGCCCAGTCCTGGAGATTATTGTTGTATTTCGTGGGGGGACTAGTGTAAAGTGTAAAGCTAGTGTAAAGTGTAAAGTAGTGTAAAGCGAGCATATGAAAAAGTTTTTTCCTAATTTTTAACCAATTTTAGAATCTTTATATACATAGATGCACCAGCTTTGAGAGCTCCATTTTTTTACAGTAACAGTTGGTTCCATAGCAACTTGTTCCGAAACAAAGGCAATATACGTTATGGGTGAGGGGAAGGTAGTATTGCTATATTTTGTGGGGGTTATGTTAGTGTAAAGTTAAACTAGTGTAAAGTGTAAAGTAAAGTAAAGCAAGCTTATAAAAAGGAGTTTTTTCCTAATTGTTTACCGATTCAGCTGTATTGGGCTCAAATTATAGAATGTTCATGAATTCACATGGGGCGCAACACAAAATATATACCTATCTTACAGCATAGGCGGAGGTGGTAAAATCTTGTGCCCTGGCTTTTCTTAGGGCGCAATGATGAGGGGTGTGTGAGAGAGGAGTGCGCGTACAGCCCACCCAAATATGATACATGATGCTTATGTACCTAGTGTGTGCGTGTGCGTGTGTGTGTGTGTTTGTGTTTTGTGTGTGTGTGTGTGTGTGTGTGTGTGTGTGTGTGTGTGTGTGTGTGTGTGTGTGTGTGTATAAAATGGAGGTTTTCCACCGCTAATAACCTGCTTCTTTGACCGTTTAATGCATAATAGACTGAAGCATCATGATTATAATAGCTTATAAACGGACACAATCAAGTAGTAATATTGCGCATTTACGAAGCAGTGTGACGCATTAGTAATATTGCGCATCGGCGAAGCAATTTTTTACAGCAGGTAATATTGCGCATTGGCAGCCTGTTTGGAATTTAGAAAATAATAAGCAAATTGGCGTAGCATTTTTTGTGGTACAAATTTATCGACGCATTTTGTTGATTAGCGCATTGACGAATCAATTTCTACAATAACATTAAAAAGAGGAAAATTAATGATCTCGCAGCCTATCAAGATGCCTAAATTTGGAAAATCTTTTGTAAAGATTTTGTAAACTTTAAAATTTTTTTGTACAGTTTGGAAATTTTTTTTGTAAAGTTTGAAAATTTTTTGTAAAGTTTGGAGAAAATTTTTGCAGTTTGGAATTAATTTTATGTGCTTAAGCATAGGAGTTTTGCAGAGTTTGGAAAATTTTTTGCAGAGTCTGGAAAATTTTTTTGTGGAGTTTGGAAAATTTTTTGTACAGTTTTGAAATTTTTTTGTAAAGTTTGGAAAATTTCTCGTAAAGTTTGGAAAATACACTTTTCAATTTTGGCATTGCTCAAGCATTGTTGAAACTATGTTATATGCTATATGTAACTCACATTTCTGTTTTGCACCTGTAAGAATCATTTTTCCACATTTAAAGAGCAAAAATGTTACATTTCGAAATTTGTATACTAAACTAGGAAACAATTCTACTTCGTACATGCATTTCTCATTTACCATCTCATAAAATTTACATAGATTAATACAATACCCTAAATAAGCAGAGCCCACAAATAGGTGGCATTCGCTGATTCCAGAGGTTATTAAAACGATTTTTTAAGTGATTGAGAAAATTTTTTCCAGTGATTTCAGTGATTCGAATTGAGGAAATACAGTATAATAAGCACAAAGTTGCTTGTGATATTTGTCTGATTGGTATAATTGGAAATTGAGTATAAGTTATATACAATAGAAGAATAAGTGCTACACGAGTTTTAATCGTTTTTGTATAAGGCTCTTGAGAGTTATGTTTTCTCAACATGCTAACAATATTTTTGATCTAAGTAATTTTTTGTGTATCTGTTATCATCATTAATTATACTGATGTATTGATATACTAGTTGGTAACAAACTGGTCAGTGCGCCAAATGAGTCAATGATTGTGGCCGAATTCGGATATCCGAACATTTATACAACTTTCTTATGACTTTTACAAGCTTTGTTTTAAATTTTACAAGTTTTGTTCCGACTTCCACAAAAAAATATTCCAAACCTTTCAAAAAATGTTCCAAACTTTACAAAAAAATTTCCAAACTTTACAAAAAAATTTCCAAACTCTGCAAAAGTCCTATGCTAAGGCACACAAAATTAATTCCAAACTCTGCAAAAAATTTTCCAAACCTTACAAAAAATTTTCCAAACTTTACAAAAAAGTTTCCAAACTTTACAAAATTTTTCAAAACTTTACAAAAAATTCCCGAAAAATACAAAAATTTTTTCACTTAGATCAAAAATATTGTTAGCATGTTGAGAAAATATAACTCTCAAGAGCCTTATACAAAAACAATTAAAACTCGTGTAGCACTTAGTCTTCTATTGTATCTAACTTATATTCAATTTCCAATTATACCAATAAGACAAAAATCACGAGCACTTGTTCTTCAATTTTAATCAATAAAATCATGTGTTTACATAAGAACTTGTAAAGAATCAAGCATACCTTAAATCTTCTAATCAGACAATTTCTAAACTCTGCATGAAATTTGTTGAATAATAGGAAGTTATATGTACAAAATTCAGTACTTTCGGATTATTTCATCTTTTTCAATTTATTCATGCAGATACGCAGCCTTCAAGCTATACTTTAGCTTGTCACCTTTATGTGCAATAACTTCACCTCCATACCTACGCAATTTGAACAGCTTTAGTGGTTTTTAATCGTATGCTCAAAGAAATCTCGGAATCTTTATGCATCGTTTACTTAATTCATAAGGAACATATCAAATCTTGCAGAAATGAGTCTTAAGTTTTATGCCAACTTTGTGCTTATTATACTGTATTTCCTCAATTCGAATCACTGAAATCACGGAAACAAATTTTTCTCAATCACTTAAAAAATGATTTTAATAACCTCTGAAATCAGCGAATGCCACCTATTTGTGGGCTCTGCTTATTTAGGGTATTGTATTAATCTATGTAAATTTTATGAGATGGTAAATGAGAAATGCATGTACGAAGTAGAATTGTTGCCTAGTTTAGTATACAAATTTCGAAATGTGTCATTTTTGCTCTTTACATAAGGAAAAATGATTCTTACAGGTGCAAAACACAAATGTGAGTTACATATAGCATATAAAATAGTTTCAACAATGCTTGAGCAATGCCTAATTGAATAGTGAATTTTCCAAACTTTACGAGAAATTTTCCAAACTTTACAAAAAAATTTCCAAACTTTACAAAAAATTTTCCAAACTCTACAAAAAATTTTCCAGACTCTGCAAAAAATTTTCTAAACTCTGCAAAAATCCTATGCTTAAGCACACAAAATTAATTCCAAACTCTGCAAAAAATTTTCCAAACTTTACAAAAAATTTTCCATACTTTACAAAAAAATTTTCAAACTTTACAAAAAAATTTCCAAAATCCACAAAAAAATTTTAAAGTTTACAAAAACTTTACAAAAGATATTCCAAATTTAGGCATCTTGATAAGCTGCGAGATCATTAATTTTACTGTTTTTAATGTTATTGTAAAAATTTGATTCGTCAATGCGCTAGTCAAAAAATGCGTCGATAAATGTGTATCCCAAAAATGCTACGCCGATGTGCTTATTATTAGTTGCTAAATTCCAAACAGGCTGCCAATGCGCAATATTACCTGCTGTAAAAAATTGCTTCGCCGATGCGCAATATTACTAATGCGTCACACTGCTTCGTAAATGGGCAATATTACTACTTGATTGTGTCCGTTTATAAGCTATTATAATCATGATGCTTCAGTCTATTATGCATTAAACGGTCAAAGAAGCAGGTTATTAGCGGACACACACACGCGCGCGCGCGCACACACACACTAGGTACATAAGTATCATGTATCATAGTTGGCGGAGAGCAGACTGGGTGGGCTGTACGCGCACCCCTTTCTCTCACATCCCTCATCATTGCGCCCTAAGAAAAGCCAGGACACAAGATTTTACCACCTGCGCCTATGCTGTAAGATAGGTACATATTTTGTGTTGCGCCCCATGTGAATTCATGAACATTCTATAATTTGAGCCCAATGCAGCTGAATCGGTTCCTTTTTATAAGCTTGTTTACACTACTTTACACTTTACACTAGTTTAACTTTACACTAACATAACCCCCACAAAATATAACAATACTACCTTCCCCTCACCCATAACTTATATTGCCTTAGTTTCGGAACAAGTTGTTTCGGAACCAACTGTTACTGTGGAGCTCTCAAAGCTGATGCATTCATGTACAACATTCTAAAATTGGTTAAAAATAAGGAGAAAACTTTTTCATATCCTCGCTTTACACTACTTTACACTTTACACTAGTCCCCCACAAAATACAACAATACTCTCTAGGACTGGGCAACTTATATTGCCTTTGTTTCGGAACAAGTTGTTTCGGAACCAGCTGTTACTGTAAAAAATTGATAAAATGCGGAGGAAGCCCCTTTTCAGGACCCCCTAGCATTACTGGTGGCTCCCCAGGCAGTCTTTAGGCTTACGGGTAGGTCCGAGCAGGGGTGCATACCCCCGAACCCCCCAGTCCAGGTATGGGGGAAAAATCTAGCAAAATTTTGATTTGTTACATGTATGGTCGGTCGTAACTTGTCAAAAAAAGGTGTTTAGAAAAGCGTAAATCAAAAAGGCCACACCACGGATAATCAGAGAGCATTTTGCCCCATAATTGCTTTTCCGAAAATACTTCGCTAAGATCCCTCACCCATAGTTTATCGCCCCATCTCATCCCAGAGTCAGAAAATTTTTGACCCCTGACCACTTTTGGCCGAAAATATCATTTACCAGAAAAGACATTTACCCCCCCCCCCCATTTTGGCAAAAACTTGCGCTGCTTGGCCATTTCTGCAAAAAAAAATTCCAAAAATCAGACGTCATTTACCCCCCCCCCCGCTCATTTTAGGCGAAAACGTGCGTTTTTCGACCACTTTGGCCAAAAATTGAAGGTCGTTAACCCGCACCCCATTTTTAGCGAAAACTTGCGTTATTTTGAATATTTTGGCCGAAAATTGTACACTGCTCGCCATGAAAGTTAAAGCCCCATAATTGTCAAAATAATAATAGATGGTGTGCATACCTGGGCGTGGGGGGAGTTTGGGGGTATGAACCCCCATAAACCAAAATACCCCCGGAATTCAATTTTTGAAATTTATTTTGTGTTATTTCGCAATTTTTTGATACTAATGGATAGTCCTCGATGAGAAACGTTCAAAAATTGTGTTTTTCCGCCATACCACCATTTTTAAGGCCATTTTTTGAGCATTGAACCTTTGAAAAATCTTGCACCCCCCAGAACTTCGCTGCCGCCCACCTATGTTCGCGACGCATCATCTAAGATTAATCTGATAATGAAGGGGCGTCAACTTTCATGGCAAGCTCTAGGGCATTTACCCCCCATTTTTGACGAAAAATTGCGCTTTTCTGGCTATTTTTTGGCCGAAAATTTTGAGGTCATTTGCCCACCCCCCAATTTTAGCCAAAAACTTGCGTTTTTTCGGCCACTTTTGAGCAAAAACTGGTGGCCATTCCCCTTTCTAAAAGTAACCATAGGCCTTCTCCCTAAATTTCGAGCCGTTGCGTGTATTATGTTGCAAATACTGCAAGAAAGTGTAAAGTACTTCGTCCTTTTCGTCGCATGAAAATAGCAATCATCGGCCGTGCGGATCCATTTTAGGAGTAAGGCGTCCCCTTTTTTCGATCTGAAAAATAACATCCACAGGCATGTATCTTTGGGGGAGAATGGGGGGGGGGTTCGGACCCCCCAAAAAAAATTCAGAAAAAAACGGGAAAATATGACTTTTTGAACGTCATTTCGCGCTAGTTTCGGTTTTTTTAAGCTTAGTCCCCCAAAAATTGGTGTTGGCCCCCATCCAAAATAGGACGGTCAGCTACTTGCCCGATCATCCATCGATGAAAAACGTGATCGAAAAAAAATCGGAACGTTTGTTGATTTTATTCATTTATCAAAGCAAAATTTACAGCGTTCTAATGATAAAAATCGATTGATTAAAGGCGGACAATTCATTTATCGATCGACTATTCATTCATGAATTAATTAACGATTAATTAAAAGGTAAGTAATAAGTAGAAAATCGCTCAACTTAATTGGATTTCGATCACTAATTATTTAGCACTGAACGTATAATAATAACTTCCCCAACTAAATTAGCCAGCTAAATAATCACTCGATCGATAATTAATTATATTAAATAATAATTAATTAATTAATTCAAGTTTTATAGCGTTACTTCGGTGGTTTTCAGTTTTTTCGCCGGCGACGCGGCCACATTCCACGAGCAGCCGTTTTGGGCGCGTTTTTGGGGAAGAGCCGAAGGCATCGGTGCAGCAATAATAATGTTTGGGGCGGCTGAAGCTTTAATAAATATGTGCAAAGAATATATTATATGAATAATTTGGGCAATTATGAAATTAATAAGTTGCGTAAATAAAGAAGGTGAACGAATGAATGAATGAATGAATATAGGTAAATCATATAGATAAATAAATGAATGGATTACGATGATAAGCAGGCACGTAGCTCTGGGGGAAATAGGGGGCCGGACCATGCATACACAGTATGGGAATTCTGGGGGGTGAAAACCTTAAGTGCCTTTTTTGGGCCCAAAAATGGCCGGTACGCGTTAAAAGACATCGTTTTTTGGCATTTCTGACGATACTCTATCCTTCTAGAGCATCAAATCATGAAAAAATTTCGAAAAAAGTCGAATAAATTGACCAATATATCGCTTAAAACACGAATATATGGCGCGAAGCGCCGAAAATATGGCGATTTTGAGCAAATAGATAGCCAAAAACCCTTAAAAAGACACTTTTTCTACCAATTTTCAGGTAAGTTTAGAAAACTTTTGAAAAATCGCCAATTAGGGGGGAGGGGGTGAAAAATGATTCTGCGGGGGTGAAACCCCCCCCAAGATCATGTATGGTCCGGACCCCCTAGAATTCAGAAAAAGAACAGGAGAAATAGGACTTTTTAAACGTTATTTTGCGCTATTTTTCGTCTTTTTGGACCCCGGACCCCCAAAATTGGTGTTTCCCCCAAAATAGAACGGCCAGCTACGTGCCTGTTGATAAGTAGATTACTAGATTAATGAGCAAAGAAATAAATGAAATAATAATAACTATGTAAATAAATAAATTAATAAAACTGCAAACAGCGTATGAATAGCGCAGAACCTCTGATCTGCAAAAAACCAAAAGGAAAAGCACAGATCTTGATGAGCTTGCACGATTATGATTAAAGGGATAGGACCATACCTGGGCGTGGGGGGTTTGGGGGTATGCAACCCCAGAAACCAAAATACCCCCAGCATTCAATTTTTTAAATTTTTTAGTTTTTTTTCGCAACTTTTTGATGCCAATGGATAGTGCTCGATGAGAAACGTTAAAAAATGGTGTTTTTTCGCCATACCACCATTTTTAAAGCCATTTTTTGACCTTTGAGAAAAAGTTTTGCATCCCCCCAAAACTTTGATGCTGCTCACCAATGGATAGGACTTATACAGCGCAGCGCCTTATAGATGCACAAAGTCAGGTGTAGGGGGTAGGGAATAGGTGGGGGAGGGGTAAAATTCCAAACAGTCCGAACCGGTGAATTTAGTATTTACGACTTTTTTAGCTATTCTAATGAGTAAAATGATCAAAATAGCCTACAAAACGTTTTCGTGATAATACCTCATTTTTAGTCAATTTAGACGGCATTGCATCGTTTTTAACAATAAAAAAGAGAAATTGATCAATTTGGGTGTTTTTTGAGTAAAAATACCATAAGCGTATTAATCCGGCGCGAAGTGCCGGGAAAATTTGATATTATTACTATTTTTGTCCTCAAAAGTGACGCAAAAACGTTGTGTCAGCTCAAAATCGCGCGAGAGTACTTGTGTAGGTGACCCTTCGGACTGTAATACCCCCTCACCCCTGATGTACACGTATGCAGCGTCTAAATTTTAGGGGTGGGGAACTGGCTGGGGAAGTCCAAAAATTTTCAAAGGTCAAAAGAGTGCCGAAAAATTGGTTATAAGGCTAAAACAATCATTCTTTATGTCTCTAACCGAGTTCTTCTTATCGGACTGTAACAAAATTGCGATATTCAACGTGCGAAATATAGACATCACACTGGTCCCATATTGTGGAATACTAAATAGGCATCTGTGATGCTAAAGAGCGAAAAAATGAATGAAGTAACAGGGAGAGTGGCCACCATAGGTGGGTGGCACCAAAGTTCTGGGGGGGTGCACGATTTTTTTAAAGGTCAAAAAATGGCCTTAAAAATTGTGGTATGGCGCAAAAACAGTTTTTCATCGTTTCTCTTCGAGTACTATCCATTGGCATAAAAAATTACGGAAAAAAACCAAAAAAATTTCAAAAATTGAATTCTGGGGGGAATTTAAGTTTCTGGAGGGGATGCATACCCCCTACAAACTCCCCCTCACGCCCAGGTATGGTGGCACGGCAAAAGTGATAAATAAAATAAAGAATATATCTGCAGACAGTGGAGGATGTAGGATTTTCGTAAGGAGGGCGGTACGTGTTCTTGGGGAGTTTGGAGAAGGGGTTTTGTTTGACCCCTCCCCCAGAATAACAACTGCCTCCCCCCCCGCAAAATGGCCGCGACCGCCCAGAATTGTCCTTTATTTGTAAAAATTGTAAAAAAGTGTGCTTTTAAGCGTTTTTAGCTCATTATTGGCTCCAAATTACGATATTTTCGGAAGCGCCGTATACACATTTTTTGACTACATGTTGTCCGATTTACTCAATTTTTTCAAATTTTTTTTTCGGTGGTTAATATTGTCAGCTTTTACTTAAAATCAATTTTAGCCCAACATTTTCGCGACGATTTTGAATTCACGACAATTTTTCGCGGAAAAATGAAAAATTATTAAAGTTCTTGAGTGGCTAAAATCGGCGCAAAGCGCCGGAAAATTTTTAAAATTTGGGTGAAAGAAAATTTAGGGGCCTGCCCGTCGAAGCTTTAAAATTTATGCTAGAAAATGGAAGAAAACTATGATGAAATAGCTGTCGATGCCAATAGATATAGTGCTCGATGATAAACGTCGAGAAATGGTGTTTTTGGCCATACCACTATTTTTAGGGTCATTTTTTGACCTTTGAAAAAATCTCGCACCCCCAGAACTTTGGTGCCGCCCACCTATGTTCCCAGGTCGTCAAGAAAGTAAGTAATTGCAATTAATACAAAAGCATTACCTACTAAGCGCAGAAATATTTAAGAAATTATGATCACCGACTGTCAAAAATCATTGCAAATCTATTCATTCACTACCACGCCAATTATGTTGAACCAAGGGGGTGGCTGCCATGCATGCACAGCATGGGAATTCTGGGGGGTGGAATGATAGAGTGCCTTTTTTGGGTTCAAAAATGGTAGGTACGCGTCAAGAACATCGTTTTTCAGCGTTTCTGACGTTGCTATCGTTATAGAACATAAAAACAAAAAATTTCGAAAAAAATCAAAAAGTCGGAAAAAACTAAAAAAAAATTTATACTTAAAAACATGAGTATAATGGCGCGAAGCGCCGGACATTTGGCACGTTTGAGCAAATAGATAGCTAAAAACGCTTAAAAAGCATCTTTTCTACAAATTTTCAGAAAATTTTTAGAAACCTCCAAAAAGTCGTCCATTCTGGGGAGATGGGAGCAAAACTTTTTGCGTTGGCGAGAATTTTTCTGCCATATGTACTGGGGGTGGGCGGGGTTTTCACCATAGGTGAGCAGCACCAAAATTCTGGGGGAGGGGTGAAAAAAATTTCAAAGGTCAAAAAATGGTCTTAAAAGTGGTCGTATGGCGAAAAAGAACATCATCTTTCGACGTATCCAATAGCATCAAAAAATCGCTAAAAAAGCAAAAAAATTTCAAAATTTGAATTCTAGGGTAGGGGTATTTTGATTTCTGGGGGGTATTTCAACTTCTGGGAGGTGAATACCCTCCAAACCCCCCACGCCCATGTGTGATTTTCATCCGTCCAGGAAAATTTCCACCCCCGCACAAAATTATTCACCTCCTAGAATTAATGATTTTTCGAAAGTTCCCAAAAATTTTCCAAAAATTTGTTGAAAAGATGCTTTTTAAGCGTTTTAGCTATCTATTCGCTCAAAAGTGCCGAATTTTCGGCGCAGCACGCCGTATATTCATTCTTTTGACTATATTTTCTTCAATTTACTCGAATTTTATAATTTTTCTGGAATTTCTCTACATTTAATGCTCAAGAAAGATGGAACATCGTCGGTAACGGCGAAAAACTATGTTTTTGACACTTATTCACAATTTTTGTGACCGAAAAAAGGACTTCCCTTCCCCAGAATTCCCATGCTGCGCATGTATGATCACAGCCAACATTTAAAATGTAAGAAGTCGGCCAAATTTCGAGGTTTTTCAAATTTTAATTAATAAAATTAAATTTGAAATAAATTCAATTTAATTTTAATTTTAAATAAAAATAATTAAAATAAATTCGAAATAATTTCCGAATTTGGAGTCGAATATAAAAAGAAGCCAAAAATGGCTAGAAAGAGCAACTTTTTGCGTCAAACTAGGGCAAGTAGGCAAAAAGTAAGTAAGAGATGTGCAGGATAGGAACGTGAACTAAAAGGCATCTCTATATCTTAAGTATTCATTATTTTACGACACGTATGCATGGCAAGCATAGGTGGGCAGCACTAAAATTCTGGGGGAGCGCAAAATTTTTCAAAGGTCGAAAAATGGTCTTAAAAATGGTGGTATGGCGAAAAACACCATTTTTCAACAATTCTCATATTTATTATCATCAAAAAATCGCGAAAAAAACAAAGAAATTCCAGAAATTTAATTCTGGGGGAGGGGGTATTTTGGTATCTAGGGGAAGGGTATTCGGCCTTCTGGGGGTGCATACCCCAGACCCCAGCCCCCACGTGTAATTGCAAGTCGATTTGTAACGTCGTCCACAAAAATTAAAAAAAAATAAAAATAAATAAAAATGAAAAAAATTAAATATTTTTACGCGGCGGCTTCGGAGCGATTGGCCTCGGGCCCTGACGACCAGTCTGCTGAGTTCCGCAAACATTTTTCGGCTGTTGCGGCGACACATGCTGCGCAAGCGGGGCCACAACGCCCCCTTTGATAAACAAATTGATGGCCGATCTAACAACATGAGGCGGTTGGGCCTAAACATTATAAAATAGAAATGAGAATAACAAAAAATACCGTATAATAATTATTATTATTATTATTTTTTATTATTTTATAATTTCCACTATTTTATTTTACTTTTTTCTAATAAATTATTGTATTTTGTTTTTCTGTATCTTCCTCACGTACATATGTATTTCTTTGCGTTTTATTTCGACTCGTGCGCTTCGTAAAACGTGTAATTTCTCATAATATAGTGTATCACGCGATAGCCGATTTCGCCATTTGGTTGGGCGCATAGGTGCACAAGGTCAGGGTCGGCAGGGGGGGGTGAAATGCCAAAAATATAAAACAGTAAATTTAACGTTCACGATTTTTTGCTGTTTTAATGATCAAAATGGTCAAAATAGCCTATGTATAAAACGTTTTTTCGTGTTAATAACACATTTTAAAAGCATTTTTATTCCATTTTGACTGCATTATATAATAATTTTAACAATAAAAAATGCAAAAATGTATCAATTTTGGGCGCTTTTTAGTAAAAAGTAGTTAAAAGTACTAATCTGGCGCGAAGCGCCGGAAAAATTTTTTGACATTTTTACTGATTTTGATGTCAAAAGTGATGCAGAACAAGACTTGTTTGCTCAAAATCGCCGGACAGTAACGGTCTAGCTGACCCCTCAAGGGAGGGTAATACCCCCCCCTATGTGCATGTGTGGTTGGGCCTAAGCATTATGCGTATAATAAAAAAAGCGAACAAAACATATTGTATAATTTTTATTATTATTTTCCCTATTTTATTTCATTTTTTACTGTCGGGTTTTGTTTTCTGTTTTCACAAGACGTATTTCTTGGCGTTTTATTTATATTTTTGCGGTTCGTGATATTTATAATTTCTCGTAAGATAATCCCTTTTAGGTACTTTTGCGCTATTTCTAGCGTTTTTCATTCAATAATACCACGTTTCCTTTTACTTTTTCCGTTTTATTCTGTTGTATGCATTTATTGGTCTTCTAGTTCTTAATTTATATTTTATTTATGCAAATTCTACGAACTTTTTTTTCGGTCATATCCACAAATGTAATGTAACAGGGGGAGTGGATAGATCCCCACCCAAAGTCGGGTGTGCTCCCCAAGGCCAGAAAAATTTTGATCCCCCGATTTTTGGAGAAAATCAAATTTTTTGGCCATTTTTAGGCGTTTTTTGACCCTAAATTAAAAGTCATTTACCCTCCCACCAAAAATGGCCGGGACCATACCTGGGCGTGGGGAGGGGAGTTGGGAGGATGGCTATGCACCCCCAGAAACCAAAATACTTCCAGAACCCAATTTTTGAATTTTTGTTTTTTTTTCGCAATTTTTTGATGCCAATGAATAGTGCTCGATGAGAACGTTGAAAAATGGTTTTTTTCGCCATACCACCATTTTTAAGGCCATTTTTGACCTTCGAAAAAATATTGCAACCCCTAGCACTTTGGTGCCGCCCACCTATGGCCGGGACCCCCCTCCCCCATTTTAGGGGCATGTGTGGGGGAGGGCGGGTAAACGATCTTAAATTTTTAGCCGAAAATGGCACAAAAAGTACCAAAAAATGACCTAGATCGAAACGAAGTTGCCAAAAAATGGGGTCGGAATAAAAAAACTCAGCCACGGGAGGGACAAACTTGCTTTGGGAGGTCGTCGCCCAATGCCTCTTTCTCTTTTTTCCTTATTTCTACTTTATTTGCCTTTTCATCCATTGTTTATTTATTCATTTCGTTTTTAAATTGCTTTTTCTGATTCTTCCTTCTTTCTTTCCAATTTTGCAGTATTGACCGACTTCCTCTTTTTCTAACCGACAAAAAATCAAATTATATTATCGAGGCATATTTTACGAAATATATATATCAAAAGCTAACAGCATAAAACACAGGGTTTCAAATACGCCTATTTTAGATTCACAAATCTTGTGCACATGTGTTTACATAAGCCGTTTTGTTTATTCGCTCGCTGATTCAGGGTTAAAATAAAAATAAAAATTAAATTAAACTGAATAAATGAAAACTTATAATCCAATTCCATACTCTTAACGATAGATGGGCAGCACCAAAATTCTGGGGGACGCGTGCAAGGTTTTTGAAAGGTCAAAAAAGGTCTTTAATATGGTTATATGGCAAAAAAACATCATTTTCGAAGCTTCTCATCGAGCACAATCCATTGGCATCAAAAAATTGCGAAAAAAACAAAAAATACATAATTTATTTCTGGGGGGTATTTTGGTTTTTGAGGGGGTATTCGGCCGTCTGAAGGATTGCATGGCCCCCCCGCCCACGTGTGCTCTCAACCTATTTTCAAGTTCGAGACAGGTGTAAATCTGGACAAACAATGCACACAAGCGAATCAGGCACGTAGCTTTGGGGGGAATGGGAGGGTCCGGACCTCCCCATTCCCCCCACCAAAATTCAGAAAAAAACGGAAAAATAGGTTTTTTCACACGTTATCTTGTGCTATTTCTGGCTTAGACCCCGCAAAATTGGTGTTGACCCCCCCCCAAAAAAAAATAGGAGGGCCAGTTACGTGGCTTCAGCGAATTAGAAATACATCGACTTTTTAACCATGGAAACCTTTTTTCGGGTGTTTCTGGTCACTAGAAAAGCTTAAACAGAAAAAAGGATATAGAAGACTCTGAAAGAACCATGCATAATCTAGAGTTTGGGGGCTTTCAATTTCAACCCCCAAGAATTCGCAATTTTCCAAAAAATGGTAAAAAAAGAAGTTTTTCAAGCGTTTTTAGCGACCGTTTGGCTTAAAAGGGTCAAATTTTCAGTTCCGCACCCTATCCTCATCATTTTTAGCTGGACTTGGCGCGACTAACTCAAGTTTTTCACATTTCTTTGAAATTTTTAAATGTTATTATGGTCTGAAAAGAAAACCATTGGCAGAAATGGCAAAAATGGCGTTTTTGACGCACATCCATTGTTTTTAAACCTAAAAAGGCACTTGAGAAAAAACGTTTTGGTTTCACGCATCCATCCGCGATTTCCTATCTTGTCTACATCTCAAGGACTAAACACGAAAAATTAGGAGAAAAAATTTAAAAAAATAAGGTGGAAACGGAATAAAAATCACAATTTTCTCGCAAAAGCGCTTGAAATTGACCAAAAACTACAAATTAAGGCAGCTTTTATAGTTTAATGTTCATAACGCAATTTAAAAAAAACGCTCTCCGACTGACCGACCCCTCCGCACTGGCCTGACCCCCAGACTAGCCATGCGGTGCACCTACGAGCGTTAGCCACACATGGGCGTGCGGAAGGTCTGGGGCTGGAGCCCCAGAATCCAACGGACCCCCAAAACCGATAGACTTTCCGGTATTGAATTTTCGGTGCTATTTTTAGCAATTTCGCCCCATCGAACCCCCCCCCAAGAATTCGGCTGTTGCCCATGTATGGATTTATATAACTATTAGATATTTATAATTAAATACATAAAATACGCATTCTACAATCAAATTTATCCCAAACATGTATGCACCTGGCAATGCTGCTTGATGGCTAACAAATTAATTGGGCTGAATGGATTGCGGGCGCTGCGACGAACGTTCAGGAGACTTTTGGGGGCCAAGCGACGCGCCACCTTAGTCATAAGGGTCGTGTGAATGAAAAACGAAGTGCGAGTTCTCGGTGTGAATCCACGCCCTAAGAACCAATCATTATCGATTTTTTCACAACCTTAAGTTCAACGCTGATAACGTCATCGATTTTTTAGCACCAAAAAGCGGTACGTACGGTGTAATAACAAACACGACTGAGGGTGATGGGCATAGGTGGGTGCACCAAAACTCTGGGGAAGGGAAGTGTAAGATTTTTCACACGTCAAAAAAATGGCCCTAAAAATGGTGATATGGCGAAAAACATCATTTTTCAACGTCAGCGCTATCCATTGGCATCAAAAAATTGTTAAAAAACAAAAAAATTTCAAAAATTGAATTCTGGAGGTATTTTGGTTTCTCGAGGGGGAGGGGGAGGTGCAGACCCCCAAACCCCAACGCCCACGTGTGGTGATGGGGTCCATTAACTGAAGCAAAAACTCAAACCAAGCTCAACCCCTATGTTTTGATCCACTCCCCAATTTATGGAGAAAAAGGTGCTTTTTTCGCATAACTTTTACGTTTTTTGCAATTGTTTTTCACCAAAAAATGGGTCATTAAACCCCCAAAAATTGACCCAATTTCCGCACCCGGATTCGCAAACGTTAAAGGTAAACGTAAATGTAGCATTTCTCGACAGCACGTTTCCAATATATTTCCTTTCAAGCTTTTGTTTCTAAATCTAAACATTGCACGGTGTAAACAACTTTACATCTCCAGTCTTGTATCCTTATTAACCAGTATTTTCATATGATGAGCGGGCGTGCTGCTGGAGTATGCATGCGAAATGCGAGTGTAAAGTAAAGTAATTTTACAGTAAACGGCAAAGTACGTCGCATGTAACAAACAGATTATTTGAAATCAGCCGAAGCATGCTGCTAGTGTAAAGTAAGCCGCTAAAATTGCAGTGAATTGCCGAAGAATTTGCTGACTTTGCATTAAATTACACTGCTGCAGGCAGACGACGCCTAATATAAAATTAATTAGTGTAAACTTACTTATGCCTAAGACTTTATCTACAGAAAGTCAGCAGTTTAAATTACATGAACGAGTGTAAAGTAAAGTAATTTTACAGTAAACGGCAAAGTACGTCGCATGTAACAAACACATTATTTAAAATCAGCCGAAGCGTGCTGCTAGTGTAAAGTAAGCCGCTAAAATTGCAGAGCATTGCCCAAGACTTTCTGACATTGCATTAAATTACACTGCTGCAGGCAGACGACGCCTAATATAAAATTAATCAGTGTAAACTTACTTATGCCTGAGATTTTATCTACGGAAAGCCGGCAGTTTAAATTACATGAACGAGTGTAAAGTAAGGTAAGTGTACAGTAAACGGCAAAGTACGTCGCATGTAACAAACAGATTATTTAAAATCAGCCGAAGCATGCTGCTAGTGTAAGGTAAGCCGTGATATATATTAAAATTATTAAAATGAAGTACACAGACATTTAACACCTAGAAATTTTCTCACGAGTTGGTCAATAAGCCATTTTCAAGGGATGGAATACATGACCTTCAATTCATAGCCACAAATATCAAAAGAAACGGACAAAAAAGGCCTAAAAACGTAAGTTGTTGCCAAAGATAGGGGTGATAAAAAATCAGTCTACCGGAGATGAGGAGACGACCGATTCTTATTTGAGCGCACATCTGCATGCATGCACAGAATGGGAATTCTGGGGAGGGGGCGGATGAAATTATAAAATGCCAAAAATGGTAGGTACGCGTCAAAAACGTCGGTTTTTAGCGTTTCTGACGACGCTCTATCTTTCTAGAGCATAAGAACATTTTTTAAATTTCGAAAAAAATCAAAAAGTCTAAACAAATTTAACAAAATATAGTCAAAAATGAGTAAAATGGCGCAAAGCGCAGAAAATTTGGCACTTTTGAGCAAACCGACAGCTAAAAACGCTTAGGAAAGCATCTTTTATACAAATTTTCAGGAAAATGTATGGAAACCTCCAAAAAATCGCTAATTCTGGGGGTTGAAAAAAGTTTTGCAGGAGATGAGAATTTTTCTTATGGGGTGAAACCCCTCCCCAAGATCAAGTATAGCTGACTACCATATCGGTCATTCCATGCATCGATGGTCAGTAGCAGACGTGTAATGCAAGCAGAAGGGTACCCGCATCCAAAAATTGAGATTGCTGCTCCTCCGTTACACTTTTGGGCAAATAATTGCGTTTTGAGTAGTTTTAAGTTAAATTTTGCCATTTCCTACAGGAAATAAAAGGTCATCAAAGCATCCCGCAAACCGGCCGACTTCGTGAACCAAAACTCAAAATTTTAAGCTCGTATAAAGGAGAGGGGCTTCCAATTTCGAGTGAAAAAATAGCCGAGTCGGCCGCTCTCGAAAGGTCACGACCTTTCAATTTGGTTAAAAAATGCTAAAAACCAGAAAAAACACTGAAACAGCGAGATTTCACAAAAAAACTATTGGAAAGGAGGCAGCCACCTATGGGCTTGCATGTCACCAGGGGGTGGCAGATACCCCAGCCAAAGTTGGTCGTTCACCATCCCTTCGAACTCGGAAATTTGTGACCCACCGCCTTCGAAGTTAGGCAAAAACTTGCATTTTTGTCCATTTTTAAGTGCTTTTTACCATTTTTGGCCAAAACTTGGAGGTCATTTGCCTCCTAAAAAAGGCCAGGGACTCCACGAACCAAAATTTTAAAGCCTTTATACATATGCATGCCAGAATAAGCTATCCCATATTTTTCAGTCTGAAAAGGGCAAAAAAACAACAAAATTGACTCTAAACCAGTGATCGTACGGGGTCAGATTTTCACCCCCGATCGGGGTCGGGGTCGGGGATGAAAAACCCCGGTTTTCGGGGTCGGGGATGAAAAACCCCAGTTTTCGGGGTCGGGGTTGAAAATTAACAATTAACATTGCATGATTACATACCAATTTGAAAAGGATAAAAACGATACCTTCACTTATTTGTAGAGCATACTAATAAAGCTGGTTATGTTCAACATTTTATTTTCATTCCAAGTTCAAAAATGGTTTTAGCAATTTAGCATTACTTTCAATTTTATTCACTAATCGCTCTCACTTTTTCGTATTCTTCCACAGTTTTTTCATAACGGTTTTCTATGGCGCACTGATTGTAGAGGAGCCAATGGCGCGAAGCGCCGAAAAATTTTCGAAATTTCTCCGTTTTCATGTAGAATTTACGCCTTTTTATTGACAAACACTTCGGAAATCATAAGTGGCGCAAAGCATCAAGAAATTCAGTCATATTTTACTGCCCCAAGACAATAATCGGCGGTGCTAAGCGCAGGGAAAATTTGACGTTTTTACTCATTAAACTCAATTTATACCGCTTAAATCATACAGAACAGATAAACTAATTGCGGCGCGAAGCGCTGGAAATTTTTAAAAATTCCTAATCCACCTTTTCTGTCCTCCTAAAAATCTCGTTCAACGTGTAGAACGAGATTGTACGGCTGGGGGTCTGGGGTGGCGCGCTCAAGCGCCCTAGCGAGGTCCAGAGCAGAACCCCCGAAAATTTTGGTAAAAAAGCACTCAAATTTTTAATTAGTAAAGTTAAAATTTTCGCAAATTGGCAAAATGTCGGTTCTGAATTAAGTCCAAAAAAACTTAAAATTGATGAACATTACACTGCACAAAACTTCTGAGCTGAAATGCGTTTTTCGACCTCTGCTAAGTATGTAGCGCAGCAACGGGTCGCAACCAATAAGTCATTGAAAGATGTATCAATGAGAATTTTGTTCTTACAATTTTTCAGGCCCATTTGTGGCCTTCTTATTAATTAGTTCAGAAAACAGAAAAATGCACAAAAACACAAGAAAATTTGGCCATTCCTTTCATTTAAAATAGAATTATGTGTCCTTGTAAAGAAAGATAAACAAAGTAGAGAATAAACAAATTGGGAGTAACTTAAGAATATGGTACTTTCTGAATACTAACAAATAAACTTCAGAAGAGCGGATTTTTTTGCTCAGTACTTAGAACATGTTAAAAGAAAGCGCGGAAAAAAATTTCATCCGTCTATGATCAATATTACAAAAGCTATGGGTTTCTTTAATTAGCCTTTTCTCGACCTAAACAAGCATCTTCTCGACCTAAGTATTTGAAGATTCAAACAGCTGAATGCAGAATCACACGTAGATACCCAATTTACGTCGACCTAAGCATCTATGCATCGACCTAAGCATCTATACATCGACCTAAGCCTCTATACATCGATCTGAGCATCTATACATCGACCTAAGCATCAATACATCGACCTGAGCGGGAGCGACCTCGACCTAAGCAGCTTGAAACACCTTTTAGATATACTAAGCCTAAGCCTGAGTATAATAGAAGCAAAAACTTAGATTTTCGAGTACAACCAAAAAACATACAAAAAAATATGAAAATTTTTTAAGTTTTTCTAAAATTTCAAACGACTTTCCGCGCCTTTTTTCCTTTTTCTCCTTCATTGCTATGCTTCCTTCCGTTATTTCAGCCCATATTATTTATTTCTGACAAATGTGTAAGTCCTTGGATCGAGTCGTTTAATCGTCCCACGCAACACACAAATCGAGAGTTGCCTGCAACTTTGCAAATATGGCTCAGATTTTCACCAAATTTTCTTTCCGCGCTTCAATTTATCATGTTCTATCATTTTGGCAAAAAAATTTTGGCATTCCGTATTCGTTTTGCACCTTTTCCGAAAGTACCATATTCTTAAGTTTAGCCGACAAATTGGTACGCAAACATTTTCGCTCTGTTACTATTATGTTCAACAAGCATGTGCAGTTTCATTTAATGAACTAATAGTGCATCAAATCACTAAAGTGCTGCGAAGTGCTGGATTATTTTCACAGATTCAAGCTTTTAAATTCATTGGATCTGTATAACAATAAATAATAATGACTCGGCGCGAAGCGCCGGAAAATTTTGACGTTTGTGCCTTTTTAAACTCAATGTTTTGGACACATTGCGCCAGGAAAATCATCTGAAAAATTCCGGGGGCATGTGCCTCCATTCCTCCCCCGACTACGCCTGTGATTCCGCAGTAATTTCGGCGCACATCATAAAGGAAAATATGCGAACATGTATGTACGTCTTAAGAACATGGCGACCAGGCGTACTTTTTATGAAATATCGCGAGTGTCGAGTTTAACATGTTAATTTTGCTGGTGAACGAATCGTCCTTGTTCCGAATTTATTTGCTATTTATACAATTCTTCTATGTACAAAGAAATAAAATGCTATATTTCACCCCCGAAAAAAGGTTCAACCCCGACTCGAAAATCATGCCCCCGGTCGGGGGTCGGGGTCGGGGTTTAGGCCGGGGTTTTTCGGGGTCGGGGTCGGGGTCGGGGTCCCCGTACGATCACTGCTCTAAACACTAAGTATCTGCCTAGAAGTCACGTACGGGCGGGGGAGGGGGTATTAATCTCAAATTTTCGGGGATGCAGACCTGACTCTGGGTAACTTTGATGAAAAATCAAATTGAAATTAAAGAATTTTATATAAATAATTTAATTTTAAATAAACAATCTAAACAATTCAACTAAACACGTTGCCGTGTTCGCACCTTCTGGTCCGCGCATACATACATTTATGTATATATGTACAATAAGAGGGCTCCAAATTTTAGGATGATCGTATATTTTTTGCGTAAAAATAGCAAAAAACGCCTAAAACGGCATAAAGACGCTATTTTTGACGAATTAATGCAAAAATTAAATTGAAAAAACTTTAAAAATCTAAAAATCAAAACCCGCCCTTCGGGCTAATTGTTCAAATGAAATAAGGGACGCGAATTCTCGTTAAGAGCGTGCAAGGGCATGATAAATACAGTGCTCGCCATGAAACACGACGCTCTATAATCGTCAGATTTATATTAGATGATGCGTCGCGAGCGCCGCGTTTCGTCTATAATGCGCTATCAGTCCTTTTTTATTATTATAGGATATTCATCCGTATCATGCCTTTAATCTGGCGATGCGGACGGCGTTATTTAGCTATTAATAGCGCCAACAAGAAGGAAGCGCGCACGTGAATACCGTGTGCGCTTCGGCCTTCACGTGCGCGCGTCCGGCATTCATGTGCGCGCTTCCTTCTTGTTGGGGCTATTAGTAGCTGAATTGCGCCACAGATAAATATCCTATAATAATAAAAACGAGATGATAGCGCATTATAGACGAAACGCGGCGCTCGCGGCGCATCACTGAATATAAATCTGACGATTATAGTGCGTCATGTTTCATGGCGAGCACTGTACATTGACTAGATTGATTAAACAGGAATACAAATTGAAAATCAATATAAATTGAGTAAATTAAATGAATAACTTCAATAAATTTAAATTCAAAGTGTTTAAATACAAATTTTATCGGAAAAAACTTCCTACCTTGTCCGTAAAACGCGCCCTGTTGCGCCGCGGCGACCGTCGCGGCGACGGAGCCGGGCTGCGTGGAGGCGAGCGTCGTCGCCTGAAGGCCGCCGCCGACGACCGACGGCGAACCTCGCAAATCCGAACCGACGAAATGATCGCGTCGCATGTGCTGATTGAGTAATTGAATGCTGAAAAATTGACGGCCGCAGCCGCCGATCGTACAGCGGCGAATGCTGGCGTCGAACGATTCTGAAATAAAAATAAACAAATAAATAAATAAAAATGTAATAAAAATAGATTCCAAAATATATAAAATAAAACGTAAATGAAAATGTAAACGGAAAAAAGAGGGGGATCCCCTACTCAAAGTCGGACGTCCCCCAAAAGCCAGAAAATTTTTAACCCCCCTCCCCCGATTTTGAAAAAATCAAATTTTTGGCCGTTTTCAAGCGTTTTCGGCCGTTTTGGCCAAAAGTTGGATGTCATTTACCCCCCCCCCTAAATATGGCCGGGAGATGCCCCCACAAAAATTTCGAGCCGTCACATGTATGCGTATGCGCATATGTGAACTAAATCATAAAATAAAACGCATACAATTAATAACGAACGATAAGAAGCATACATGATCGTAGGGGTTTTGAGGTTTATTCTTACCCTCCCCTCAGAAATTTTTTTACCTTCAGAATTCGCAATCTCTCAACAAAAAATTCGCAGAAAAGGAGCTGCTTCAAGCGTTTTTAGCTATCGCTTTGGTCAGAAGTGTCAAATTATCGGCCCTTTAGAATCTTTTTTTATTTTTACGTTCTAGTAGAATCTTTTTTTATTTTTACGTTCTAGGAAGATAAGACCTCGCCAGACACGCCAAAAATGGTGTTTTTGATGCGTCACCACCGCTTTCAGCCCCCGAAAGGCACTTTGGAAATTTTTTTGTTTCACCATCCCCAAAATTCACGTGCTCTGCATGTCTGGCGAAGAGTACAGCGACTCTAACAAATACTGACATGATTATTCGTCCGAACATAATTAAATTTTTCTAGAAATCAATAAAATATTGGCAAATGGACAAAAACTTATGCAATAATAAAATCATAACGTAATAAGAATAAAATGTATAACATTATTTAAGAATTATAATAATTATACGGTGAAGTTTGTAAAATAACACGAGCGGTTGAAGCTTATTTGAAATGATCAACTTACCTAAAAACGCAAAAAAGTAAATTTAAGTACTGAACTCATGGTGACGTAACGAACAAGATGTAAAAATCTGGCCGGTGTAAACAGCAGTGTTAGGTGTTTCATGCAAATATATGAAAACACGCGAACAAATTAATAATTATTCGAAATAAAAACCGCTAAATGCGAAAATTGATTGTGTAAATTGAGTCACTACTTACTGAGCGGCAGCAAAGTAATACACTTTACACTTTATTTTCTAGGGGTGTCCCAAGCCCCGGCCCGGTTCTGGTGCCGGGGCTTATGTCCCGGCCCCAGGCAAGCCTTGCCCGAGCTGGGGCTTAAACATTTCTAATTAAGAGTGAAAATCTCAAATTTTCTTCTGAAATCAATCTAGGCGATTACAAGGAAGCATACAATGGTCTATTTAAGAATATTGACGAATTCGAACATCAAAATTTGATAATTTTACTGTTACTTTAGCGAAAACGTACACTTCTATAAAACTTAGGCGATTCGAATTTAGTATATTTGCCTTACGGTTAAAGAAGTGATAGAATTTCTAAATCTAACTGCTCCGTGATGTTTTCTTCATTTTTTAGAAAAATTGATTGAATGATGAGCATTCTAACAAGGAAAAGATGCTTAAAACTTTTAAATCAACATTCTTACAGCGTAAAAGAGCTGGAAGGAAGACATAGATAACTGCAAATAGGCAGTGTAGATCCAAGAACTACTTATATAATGTGCTTTTCTTACTTAGAACTCTGGACTCTTCAAAATTCCGCTCTTATAAAGAAAAAATTGGTATAGAAGGATCTGGTTAAACTTTCTAAAATGTATGCTATCAAGTAAAATCTCAATTTTTGAATGATTTTTCTGCAGATGTGGCAGCCACATAGCATTACGGGAAATTTTTCTTCATGTGTTGATGGAGAGTATCGTTTATTGCAAGATTGAACAAGTGTCTGATGTGAATATTCTATCATGAACTCAAAAACTTTTTTGCAATTCTCGGCTTCCTTGGAAATCGCTCGAGCGTTATGAATTTTTGAAATCTGAAGATAACTTAACACTTGAGATTTTGCGCTAATAATTGTAATCATTTTAATAAACTGATTCGGGATCAGAAGCATCACAGATACTTTTCAAATGATCTTGTTATTCTTCTACTTTTTCATTTATTAATTTGAAGTCTTTATAAAATAAGAACTATTCAATTAATCCCTTCTTTGCACTTATATTATTAAGTACTATTGCAAAAATTCCATTTATGATTAGTGTACATACAGTGCCCGCCATGAAAGTTGACGCACCATTATTGTAAGATTAATGTTTCTATTATTCTGTATCAACTTGTTTTTTATTAAAGGATATTATTCTCTAACATGCACTTAATGCGGTGGCACAGACGGAGCAATTTAGCTATTAATAGCACCAAGAAAACGAAGCACGCAAGTGAATGGCTTTGAAAGCGCACGTGCATGGCTTTGAACGCGCACGTGAATGGCTTTGAACGCGCTAGTGAATGCCGTTGGATCCAACACCATTCACGTGCGCGCTCAGTTTTCTTGATGCTATTAATAGCTAAATTGCTCCGTCTGCGTCGCGCATTAACGGCATGTTAGAGAATAATATCCTATAATAGAAAAGACAAGTTGATACAGAATTATGGACAAAAAGCGACGCTCGCGACGCATTGTCTAACATTAATCTTACAATAATGGGTTGTCAACTTTCATGGCGACTATTGTACATTTATAGGGTAGGCATATATTGTGTACACATTATCTTGCCCCGGCCCCGGCTAAAAAATCTGCCCCGGGACATCCCTACTTTACACACCATTTCTCTAGCTGAAACCAAGACATGTAATAAGCAAATTTTTTAATATTATATCTTATAAGCTTTCATTGTTCAGTTTGATAGAGAATGTCAGAATGAGCTTATTGAAAAAATCAGTTTAAAGTAAACCATACGTGCTTGTTTGTAATACAGCACACTTACAAGAAAGATTGAAAAACAATCAAAATTTAAAACAATTATCACATAACTATCCCAAATTTAGGGACTAGGCAGTCGGCCATTCTCAGGGACTCATTAAACGACAATATATTTTTAGCTAAAAATAGAAAGAAACATAATTATGGTCTAAAAAAGTTAGTTTTTGCCCAAAAAGAGGGGGCGGGTATTACATTTCAGCCTTTGAAAGAAGGAGGGTCCATATTAGTGATCGACCGGAGATCCGGCTCCGGCTCCGGCCTCCGGCAAATCCGGCCATTTTTTCAACTCCGTTGCTCTGGCCGGAGGACATCCAAAAATCGGCCGGAGGCCGGAGAATTTTTTCGTTCTTTTGCATAATGACCGAACGTGCTAATTGCTGACATTACGCTTATTAAATTTAGTCAGAGCACAATATAATAGCAGAAAAAGGAAATAACACTAAATAAAGTATCTTTCACAACCACAAATTGTGAAAATCGCTGCAGGGAATTCCTGTTAACACTGGAACTCATAGAGTAGCATAAGATGCAGTCTGGCCTGCACTGCACATGCTATACTGATTTTCCAGATAATGTTGCTGTCCATTCTGTACGTCATATTCGCGGTTCACTGAATATAGTATAGTATGTAACGTACCTATGTATATACGGTCACACAAAATCATGCTTTAACATCAAACATTGCCTATTTACTCTTTCTTTATTGCAAGCTATGGAGACGACACCTTTTTTTAAATAAAAGCATTGAATAAAAATTTATTGAATGTAGTCTATTTTACGAGTTGCGGATCTAGAATTTTCCTAAGGGGGAGGCGGTATCCGAACTTCTCCAAGAACAGCCAAAAATAGATCCAAAAATTTGCCCTCAACGCGCAACGTAGCGTTTTTTCGGTGGTTTAGATTGTATACTTTTACATAAAATCACTTTTGACGCAATATTTTTTCTAAAATTTTGAAAAGTTTAGATAATTTTGTCCAAAAAAATCATTAAATTTCTTTGATTTTAACAAAAACATGGCGCGAAGCGCCGGAAAATTTATGAAATTAAGGCGGATAGATGTCAAGAAGCATAATTTACTGCTTAATGCGAATTTTAGACTTTTTTAGCAGTTTGTCTTCCCAAAAATCTTTGTACATGTACAAAGACGGCCCTGAAAAGTCTTTGTGCATCGGGAAAAATCTTTGCCGAACATAAAAAACCGTGCTTCCAGGTCGCCAAGAAAGTAAATAAATGTTATTAATAGGTATCGTCCGGGGCATATTGCAGAAAAAATTTGAGAAATTTGGTCACTGACGGCCAGAAATTATTGCAAATAGCATATCCATTCTTTCAGTGGCGGATCTAGGATTTTCCTAAGGGGGGGGTATCCCAACTTTTCCAAAAATAGTCAAAAATAGGTCCGAAAATTTGCCCTTAACGCGCGAAATAGCGTTTTTTCGGTGTTTTACAATGTATACTTCTACATAAAATCACTTTTGATGCAATATTTTTTCTAAACATTATGAAATTTTCGACAATTTTGTGCGAGAAAATCATTAACTTTCTTTGACTTTAATAAAAATCTGGTGCGAAGCGTCAGAAAATTTGTGAAATTGAGGCGGATAGACGTCTAGAAGCACTATTTTTTCTACAAGGTCCGTTTGTACATGTACAAAGATCGTCCTCAAAAGTCTTTGTACAGTTTGCACACAAATTTTTAGGTACTATCATATGGTGCAGTAGCGATTTTAGTGTGGCAAAAACAGAGTTGTTCGACTTTTGGTAGTGTATTTTAGCTAATTTCTGGGACTCGTAGGGCAAAAATCACTACAAATCGTCGTAAAACGACGCGAAGCGCCGAAAAATTTGACATTTTTCCTTTTGAAATGCAATTTCTGCTATTATAAGGATATATGGAACACACAATCACTCATTTCGGCGCGAAGCGCCGAAAATTGTTTCCGAATTTTACACCTTTTTTGCAATTTTTGTCTTCCCAAAAATCTTTGTACATGTACAAAGACGGTCCCAAAAAGTCTTTGTACATCGGGAAAAATTTTTGCCGAATACGAAAAAAATCGTATCTAGAAGTATGATTTACTGCTTGATTTCTTGTATTTATAGCATTTGATGCGAAACATCGTAATTTTTAATTGAAACTAGGGATGCACCGGGGCCTGGCCCCGTCGCGCCGGGGCCCAGGCCCCGGCCGGGGCCAGGCCGGCCCCGGCCGGGGTCAAAATATGCAAATTTCAGCCTATTATCAGAAATTATCTCAACGTTTTTGTTCGGGTTTTGGCGATGTTTTGAGGTTAAATCGTGCATAATCGCCTGTGCATATCATTCATGTATAACAAAACATTTGTCCCAAATTTTGTTTCAGAAATTTAGCTTATTCTCGTTTATAGTTGGAGCAATTGAATAGTCAAGACCGATAATCTTCAAGTTTTTCGCCAAATACACTAGCGTTTTTAATCGCTCAGGCAGCAAACAAGAACGGGAATCTGAGCAAATATTGCCGCTTGTACTGAATAAGCGTTCACTCGGGTACTCGTGGGCGGGGGCTTAGATATTTCCTTGCCAGTGATGCCAGGGCTGGGTAAGTTTCCATTTTTTTCGCCAAAAATCCAGCGGATCCGTTTCTGTTCCGATCTTTTCTTCTACTCGAGAAAAGCATGTTTAACATTTTGTGGCATTCCTGTGGGTATGTTTGCCGGATGAACAGGCACGTTGCTCTGGGGGAATGGGTGTCCGGCCGGACCCCCCAAAATTCAGAAAAATCGGAAAAAAAGACTTTGTTAACGTTATTTTGTGCTATTTTTGGCCTTTTTTGGCTTAGTCCCTCGAAATTGGTATTGGTCCCCAAAAATAAGACGGCCAGCTACGTGCCTGCGGATGAAATTCCAAAAGATGTTTTTTTGTGTTGATCGGCTATTTTCCAAGAAGATAGTTACAAATAGATAATTCGTGAATTATTTTTTATGTACCATCCAGACAAGAAATTTAAACAATAGCAATTCGGATAAGATTCAAGCTAAGAAGAGTGGATCGATCACTTTAAGTTAAAGAAAAGAATAGACTTCCTCTAACGTTTTTCTAGTTTGGCAGGCTAATGCGCTATGCTTTGATTGATCGAACCATATTTATGGAACTTTTGCTTTTCAGGATTATTATTATTATTATATTACTACATCTCATAAATGACTGAAATATTGTAAGGTTTTTTCATCTAAAAACATGTTGCGTTATGTATAAATTTGTCTCACTAGATTGTAAGGATTTATTGGTAAAAATGCGTGCAAGTCTAAAATTTTTTCATGTAATCTGATGCCGTTTAAGCGAAATAATAGTACGCTACAAGGCGTAACCTTTTTACGAACACACAATAACTTGAAAACGACACTACACATTAACATAATAAATTTTGCGCGCGAAATTTCTATCCTTGTTTAAGCTATTTTTAACTCGTCTGATCTAAAACATGAGCAAGTCGACTAATAATGATGTAAGTTACGTGAATTAAATTTAAATTCTGGTAAATTTTGGCTGTATAAGCTATGATGATTAATTGAACTCGGAAATACTTGTGGAACGGATTCATTAGACTTGCCCAGACGCTATTTTGCATAAGTCACATTTTGCCTAATACATATTTATACATGGTATATCTGGGATATTGCAAAAATAGTTGGCCCCGGTTGGTCCCAGTCTCTGGTACCGGCCCCGGCGCCGGGGCCCGGGCCCCGGCCCCGGCCAAAAAGGCGGCCCCGGTGCATCCCTAATTGAAACTAGAAGAAAACTATGCAAAAATTGCTGTTTCTGCTGTTAAAATTGTTTTGGAACGTACATGAACAGATAATGGCTTCCAGGTCGCCAAGAAAGTAAATAAATCTCACTAATAGGTACATATCAACCAACGCATAGCGCCGGAAAAATTAGAGAAATTATGGTCACTGATGACCAAAAGTCATTGCAAATTGCATATCCATTCTTTATCTCGCCAAATGTTTTTGGCCGATGGGGGGCAGCCGCCCCCGCCCTCCCCTTGAATCCGCCCCTGCATTCTTTATCTCGCCAAATATTTTTAGCCAATGGGGCGGCCGCCACCCCCGTCCCCCTTAAGTCCCCCCAGTATTTTACATATCTAACTAGCTGATATGCAATTAAGATGCATGTGCACTATGGTCTAGGTATTGGTCACAAAGATGTCCTATCTATACACACGTGTAAAATTATATTTCTCCGGCTCCGGCCTCCGGCTCCGGCTCCGGCCGGAGCAACATGGTCCAATCCGGCTCCGGCCGGATCTCCGGCTCCGGCCATTTTGGCCGCTCCGGTCGATCACTAGTCCATATCCATATGCATGAAAGCATGCATGTATAAATGTTCGAATTTTCGGATGAAGGTCCCATCACAGACCTTTTAGGGGGAAGCGGGAGGGTAAATGGCGTTCATTTTCCAGCCACAAATGGCAAAAAACACGTAAAGATGGCCAAAAACGCGAGTTTTCGCCGAAAATCGGGAAGGGCGGGGGTCAAAAATTTTCTGACTGGGGGATCGGGGGACGCTTGACTTTGGGTGGAAGATCCCCAAATCCTACTGTTACATGCATACATGTAACGACTCGAAATTTTCGGGTGGGGTCCCCAGTCATTTTGAGGGGGAGGTGAATGATCTCAATTTTTGGCCAAAAACAGCCAAAAATAGCCTAAAACGGCCAAAAAATTCAATTTAAAAAAATCGTGACGAGGTTAAAACTTTTTTGCCTTGGGGGATGGGGGCGACCAACTTGGGGCGGAGGATCCCCCTATCCCCCCTTACATTTATGCTTTCAACATGTAATAATAGAAGCAATGTGCTAATGAGATAATAAGTGATAAACAATGAGTTTTATCACGATTTGACATGATCGGAATTGATGATGTTTTGGAATAAAAATAAATTTACACGATAAAACGTTTGAAGCATTAACCTGGGTTAACAGCGAGAATTACGTTTCAACATTTTGTGATTTTGCTTTGCGTTTGTATGTAGTTTTGCAAGTTTACAATACTGATTTTTTATTATCTTTATTTCACAATTTTTTGAATTTTGTTCCATGTTTTTCTAATAGATTCGTGCTTTCAAATGATTTTCCGTTCTTTGCCATTGTGTTGCATTTCTGCATACATATTTCTTTATCACGCGAACAGCCCCGAATTTAGGAAGGGCCGACGGAGTCGGCCATTCTTCCAGAGATGGTGTTCTATTTTCGGTCAAAACGACAAAAAAAACCACAAAAAATGGCTTAATACGCAAGATTTTGCACGAAAGTCGGAGGGGCGGCTTGAAAAAATCTCAATTTTGGGGATGAGGGTAATAAAATTTGGTCGGGAGACCTGGAATTTCAGCCAAATTTATGCACCTCATTTATTAATTTTATCCATTTATCACCTTTTTTACCCTTTATGGACTTATAAACAAAAATAGTTTTACGACTAATAATGATCGAAGCTTCCAAATTATTAGGCTTTTAAACGATTTTGTGCACAAAGCAGCATATGATTATTACTGGGCATAAATGGCTTGAAATTTTTAATAAGATCTCCGGACATTTTTTTGGGGGCTTAATGAACTCAGATTTTTGGTTTAAAAAAGCCTAAATTGCAAAAAAATGCAAGCTTCCGCCAAAAATCAGGGAGGTGTCAAAAATTTTCAGACTTTGGGTGGATAGGGTACGACCGATTTGGGTGGGGATCCCCAAACACCCTGTTACACGCATCGTTATTACGGTAAACTACAGTATACCTAGTCGATCGCTGGGACGCGGCACGGTTCCCGTGATATGTTCAGCGGCCTGGTAGGCCGTTTTGTCGAAATTTTCTAAAAAGAAACCATTATCACGCAAATTTTTTAGGAATATTCTTAAAATTTGTTTAAAAAACGTGTGTAAATTTTTTTAATAAAATTTTAATCATGACAAAAAAATTCAAATTTATACAAAAAATCAAGCGGCTTTTAAAGACGTACGAATTTTGTGCGATAAAAAATTAAAAAAATTAAAAATGGCTAAATTAGGGATTCTAATAAAATTTCTAGATGGAAATAATCTAGAAATTTTTTCTTAAACTTTAAAAAGGCCAAAATGCTTCTTTACACTTCTTTTATTGTTTACACTTCCGCACGTCAGCCTAAACATTATACCGAGTGTGTGGGACCGTTTCAAACCGCCAAACTTCTTCCAATAGATCCAGCATTCGCGACAAAGGCGCAGCAACGATCCGGCTGGACCCCACGAATACCATTGATCCGAATTTTCGGCTGTTTAAACGAGCGAAACCATTTCATTTAAAATGTCTTCGCAATCAAAATAAAAAAACGAAAAAATTATAATAAATAAGTAGAAAAAACGGTAAAATTTGGAAGAATGAATGGGAAAGCGAAATAAGCTCGGCTTGTCTTCTAGTGGTATAAACAGGATTCTATGTAGCGTATTCCAGGCACTTGATGCGCGGCGCTACAGCGATCTAAGTGTAAACTGACACGAAAAAGTTTAAAACAGCTGACAAATTTTCCAGCTAAAGATTCCTTTATAACATTGATATGACTGTGCCTTGTAGTTTAGCGTCATAAAACTTCGGGTCAATTTTTGTTCCACGTTACAATACATAATAGTCAGTCTGCATGTAAAAAAGTATAAAGTGTAAAGCGGATTACTGTGACAATTACCTACTTCGAAAAATCGACTTTCTCGCTACTTTTCATGTGAGCACAATGAACGGCTGTGTAAGAGTGTTTCTACAAGAATTTTCGCTTCTGACCGAGTTTCGCCATCTGAATACTATGTTTTATTCTCTTATTTTTAGAGCTGCACGCGGGTACCCGAACGGGTACCCGAGTACCCGGGTAGAAAATAATTTTACTACCCGGGTACTCGGGTTCCTACGAGTACCCGGGTACACCAGTACCCGAAACCCCTAATATAAAATGGAAAATTAGCACTGCAGTTATGCAATATGTGCTAAGAATTGAATTAGAAACCTATAAACATATTGCTTCTAAAGTGCGACTGAATCACAATGTAAATGTGATTTGATATAATCAACCGTAAAATGTTAAATAAGCGAGTCTGTTAATATTTCCTATTAACACAATATATCGCGCATACGGTCTAGGCATATTCCATTATTCAGCGCTTTAGTTACATTATTTTATTTGTGCCGAATTCTTCTTATTCCGCATTGTAAACAAATTTAAACAAGAAATTATCTCTTAACGACGCTTTTTTTATAATGTATTCACTTCTGTGACCATTATATAAGTTTAAACTGCAACTTTTATTCACATCGTGCGCGCAACTGTTTTAGTTAGACCTGGTTCAAAGCCTATCGATGCTCCAAATGCAGTCAGCCATAGGCGTAGCCAGGGGGCATTGGGGATACCTGCCCCCCGAAATTTTTCAGAAAATATTGTTGATTTTTTTGTTGCAATGATGTATGTCCAGAAAACTGAGTTCAAAAAGGCAAAAACGTCAGAATTTTCCGCGCCGAGTCATTATTATTTATTGCTATATAGATCCAACGAATTTAAAAGCTTGAATCAATTAAAATAATCCAGCACTCCACATCACTTTAGTAATTTAATGCACTATTTATTCGTTTAATGAAACTGCGCATGCTTGTTGAGCATGATAGTAAAAGTGCGAAAATGATTGAGAACCAGTTTGTCTATTCTCTGCTTTGTTTGTCTTTTGTGTACCAGTTTGTCGATTCTTTATTTCGTTTATCTTTCTTTACAAGGCACATAATCCTATTTTAATTGGAAGGAATGGCCAAATTTTCTTACGTTTTTGCGCATTTCTTGTTCTATGAACTGCATTTTGTTAATTAGAAGGCCACAAATGGGCCTGAAAACGGTAAGAACAAAATTTTCATGGATACATCTTTCTATATCTTATTGGCAGCGACCCGTTGCTGCGCTACGTACTTAGCAGAAGTCGAAAAACGCATTTCAGATCAGTTTGTGCAATGTAGGAGTTCATCAATTTTAAGTGTCTTTGGGCTTGCTTCCGAACCGAGATTTGGCCGATTTTGCGAAAATTTCAACGTTACTATTTAACATTAAAATGTTTTTTTACAAGATTTTTTCGAGACTCTGCCCCGGATCCCGCTCGCCACCTCAGACGTCCCGCAGCCATAAAATCTCGTTGTACATATGCAACGAGATTTTAGGGAGAACAAGCCAGGTAAAAGGGTTAGGAATTTCTAAAAATTTCCGGCGTTTCGCGCCGGCAATAATTTGTCTGTTTTGTATGATTTAAGCGGTATGAATTGAGTTTAATGTGCCAAAACGTCAAAATTTTTCGGCGCGTAGCGCCGCCAGTTACTGTTCTTCCTTTTTGTAAAGCTCCAGCATTGCGTTTAAAAGCCTGAATCACTCAAAATATCTTCAGTCGAAGTTAATTATTCGCAGTTTTCTTGTTAGAAGCTTGAATTGTCAAAACTGTTTCGTACAAATTTGATAATTTTCTGCTCTATCAGATTATTAGTATTCACAGAGCTACAAACTGTTAAGGGTGGAAAAAATGACTAAATTTCTTGGCACTTTGCGCCACTTATGAATTCCGAACTGTTTGTCAATAGAAAGGCCGTAAATTCTACACGAAAACGTTTATGCCCCCCGAACCAAAATTCTGACTACGTCTCTGCATAAGCTTCAGATAGACTTAGACTTGTTTTTGAATAAATCTTCATTTCCGGTTGATTTCAAAATTGCTTTTCGTCAATGTGTTTCCTGCTTCAAATGTTTTAATGACGCTATGAAGATACAAAACCTGCTTCACATTTTTTTGCTTTGAATTATGAAAATGACTTAAATTTCATTAAATGCATACGAATTCTCCAGATTAAAGCCTTGATTCTATTTAATCTTGCATTAATTTTTCAATAATTTCACTGCTTAAATATCACTTTGCCCTATACCTTACTGTCAAACGTAAATAAACGATGTTCGCTGCATTCTCTTTTATCTAAGGTCCTACCCGGGTATACCCGGGTACCCGAATTACCCGGGTACCCGGGTAATGAAATAGCCGGGTACCCGGGTAGTAAAATTTGCAAAGTGTGCAGCTCTACTTATTTTTCATTTGTATTTTTATTTCGTCTTTTTTGCCGTTCTTACGTGTTTTTAGTATTTTTTATTGTTTTCATTTTTATTTTCATCTTTTTTTTACCTCGTTCTCCAATATTCTGGATATGTATGCAATTTAACGCATTTGCATACAACGCGTAATCTTGAAAATTTTCTTCACACTCTCGCTGGTTTTAAATTTATTTCTGTATATGTGTTTTTTGAGATTATTTATCTTTCGCCTTTCGTTAAGATCACGAACTGTCTCGAAATGTTAAAACGTTAAGTCTTTAATTTTTGCCAGGTTATCTAACTAAATTAATAAGCGAATTCTTCAATAAAGCTTGAGCTATTGGCAAACAAAAACACCAAATCTTAAATTTGAATAGCAATTTCAAAAGATTCAAACCCATAAAAACTAAATTACGTAGGGCTAAATTACAATACGTGCAAAGCGTTGCCTAAATAAATTGGCTTTTAATATCTTTTTTATTATTTATTTATTTAATATAAAAAACCGCATATATAAAAAGTCGTTTAGACCAAAGATAGCGTTTTATTCTTGGGTATTTATTAGTGATGAAACGTGTACCCGGAAGCGGATCCGGTATTACCCGGATGTTTTCAGGATCAAGTTTGAATTTTCATTACCCGAATCCGGATCCAGAAACGACTCAATACAGATTTGGTATCATACATGTAACAGGGGATGGAGGAATTTTCCCCACACAAAGTCGGAAAATTTTTGACCCCCCCCCCCTCAATTTTTGGAAAAAATTGAATTTTTGTGGCCGTTTTCAGGCGTTTTCGGCCGTTTTTGGCCAGAAATTGGAGGTCATTTACCCCTCCCCTAAAAATGGCCGGGATCCCCTCCAATTTCGAGCCGTTACATAAAATCTTTCACTTTTATCTAAAAATGTGCCATTTATGAGGTTAAAGTCAGATTTCAAACAAAATCAGTTTCATGTAAGGAAATTTTTTATTTCTACATTAAAATCAAGTCATGAATAAAGACATTTATGAAATAAACTTAACTTCTGGTCAACAGCCTTTTTTGCACAAGGTCCGTTAGTGCATGTGCAAAGATGGTAGCCAAAAGCCTTTGTACATTTTATACACACAAATTTTTGGGTACTATAATATGCTACAGTAGCGATTTTAGTGTGGTAAAAACAGAGTTGTTCGACCTTTGGTAGTGCATTTTAGCTAATTTATGCGTCTCTGAAGGCAAAAATCACTAAGAATCGTCTTAAAACGGCGCGAAGCGCCAAAAAATTTTAAGTGTTCCTTTCAAAATATAATTTCTGCCATTATAAAGATATATAGAGCACACAATTACTCATTTCTGCGCGAAGCGCCGGAAACATTTTTGAGTTTTAGACCTTTTTTGAAATTTTTGCCTCCCAAAACCTATGTATATGTACAAAAACTTTGCTGAAAAGTCTTTTGTACATCGAGAAAAATCTTTGCCGAATACGGAAAAAAACCGAGCTAGTCAATAATACTCTAAGAAAAGGAATTTTTCAACTTTTTAACCATACAGACGATCGCGCTTCGGTTGATATACCATTCTAATCCGACTAAAAGCTGTTTGAATAGGGAGAATTTTGAATACTAGTCGCGGCAGTTGAAAGAATTTCAATGCATGGAGATAAAGCACGGGAAACACAATCAAATACGCCGATCCTCTAAGTCGATTTTTTATTTGGCAAAAATTATACTGGATATTTGTGCGCATACAAAGTGGACTTTTCGAGACACCTTTTTATATGCACAAAGATTTCTGGGAGGACAAAAATTGTAAAAACGACTGAAATGTCCGAAAATTTTCGACGCTTTCCGCCGGAATCAGTAGTTAGTTCAATGTCTTTATAATGGCGAAAATTGCGTTTAAAAAGGATAAAAGCATACATGTTACAGGGGGATGGGGGATCCCCCACCCAAAGTCGGACGTCACCCCATTCCCCCAGAGCCAGAAAATTTTTAACCCCCCACCCAATTTTTCGGCCGTGTTTAGGCGTTTTTTTGGCCGTTTTTAGCCAAAAATTGGAGGTCATTCACCCCCACCCGCCGCCCCCAAAAAATGGCCGGGACCCCCCCCAATTTCGAGCCGTTACATGAATGGGCAAACGCATCTAATTTTCTAGCGTCTGGCGTCGATTATTGTGCTATTCCTTTTTATGAACGTCCAATGTTAAATTCAGCTTCAATTAGCCAGAATATTCTAGTGCTTCATAGAGTTGAGTAATTTAAACTGTTTGCCTGTTAGAAGCCTTTGCTCGAATTGAACTCAAGGCATATTAGTCAAACAAAAATGTTTAGTACAAAGTTAATAATTTCATGTTTTGCTTTTCTTCCGAAGGATTCAAAATATGTAGTGTTTCAAGTGTCAAAGACGACGTAATGTTTTTTATGCTTTTTTTATGTATTTATTTTTTTTAAGTTTTTTATTTTTCATTTTTATTTTTTATGCTTCCTGTAAATGGTTATTTATATGTATTGCTGAAATTTTTCTAATAATAAATCTTTCTATTTTCTTACCGTCAAAAACCCAAAAATAGGTTAAATTACTTGAACAAAAGTCGAAAAAGCAAATTTTAACATACAAAAGCCTCCACTCCTTTATTATAGTAAGTACCTGTCCCTACATTTAGGGTACTCAATGTACAAAGGCTTAAGGACCATCTTTGTACATGTACAAAGGGACCTTGTGGCAAAAGCACTTGCCTCTGAAGCACCAATAAGAAAGCACGATATTTATGATAGTTGCACAGCAGCATATTAACAACGAATTAGTATATTATTAGGCCAGGTTAATTGTGTACATATATTGAATCCGGATCCGGATCCGGAAGTTTCCATTTTTACTACCCGGATCCGGATCCGGAATGTGTAAAAATTAGGATCCGGGTCCGGAAAATACGAAAACAGGATCCAGATCCGGTTAAATTGAAAATGAGGATCATACATGTACAGCATAGGAATTCTGGGGGTCAAGCCTGGAAATTCATCATAAAGTGCCTTTTTGGGGCTAAAAAACGATGGGTGCACATCAAAAACACTGCTTTTTGACGTTTCAGACAATGCTCGTTAAGAAAACGTAAAAAAATTTGAAATAATTGAATAAATTAAACAAAACATGGTCAAAAAAATGTGTGTATAGCGCGAAGCGCCGATCTGAATTTTTGCGCCAAAAATGGGCTAAAAACGCTTAAAAAAGGCACACTTTTTACAACTTTTACAAAAATCCATAATTGTTGGTGGTCGCGCCATTTTGTGGAGGGTCTTTCGCCATTCTTGGGGTCAACACCCCTACCCGAGAACACGTCTGTTAGGGATCCTTTTCTTCACTAGTATTTGAAATGCTAAGGTACGAAAAATTAAACAAAATGCATACATATGCGGAACAGTAATCGTCATATTTCGAGACAATGACGACATTCACTCGGAGCGTAAAGTGTTTAAAATACAAAATTTTTAAAAGCCAACTTTTACCAAACATGCAGGCACGTATCTCTGGGGAATTGGGGGGTTCGGACCCCCAAAATTCAGAAAAAATCGGCAAAATAGGACTTTTTAAACGTTATTTTGTGTTATTTTTTGCCTTTTTAGGCTTATTCCCCCCAAAAATTGGTGTTGGTCCCCATATATACATGCACAGCATGGAAATTCTGGGGAGGGGGGTGAAAACCTGAAGTGCCCTTTTTGGGCCCAAAAATGGCCGGTATGCGTTAAAAAACATCGTTTTTTTGGCATTTCTGACGATACTCTATCCTTCTAGAGCATAAAATCATGAAAAAAATTTCGAAAAAAGTCGAATAAATTGACCAATATATCGCTTAAAACATGAATATATGGCGCGAAGCGCCGAAAATTTGGCGATTTTGAGCAAATAGATAGCCAAAAACCCTTAAAAAGACACTTTTTCTACCAATTTCAGGTAAGTTTAGGAAACTTTTGAAAAATCACCAATTCTGGGGGGATGAAAAATTTTTTGCGGGGGGGGGGGTGAAAAATGATTCTGCGGGGGGTGAAACCCCCCACCAAGATCATGTATGTTGGTCCCCCAATACAGGACGGCCAGCTATGTGCGTGCCTGCAAACATGTACATAAAAACTTTCGATTTTCATCTATGTTTGGCTTCTATTTTGTCCAATTTCTCCATAACTCCAGAGCATGAGCGAGTATTCGCACAAAAATATCAACGTTATAAAATAATGAGGTGCCAAATAAAGTTCACAGCTCTATAAAAATATGTAAAAATAGAAGGCTTCCAACAAATTCAAGGCGACACTTCAATGTAAAATTTGATATGGTATAAGAAGACTGCCTAAATTATGCTAAAAACAAAACCCCTGGGGCGAATAAGTTTTTTAAAGGAGTCGGAGCATGCACATCTATTCATTTTTCATATTTTTATAAAAATTTATCTCAAAAAACTTGATTTTTTTAATTTTATAAAACATTTGCTCAAAGACGGCGGAATAAAAAATGTTATTTCCGCCAAATTATTTGAAGAGCAAGAGTTTCACTCGTCTTCAGCCCGAATTCCAACATTTTCGGCGCTATTTACACTCAAATTAATAAATACTAACGGCATAAGCTGTGCAGAAAAACCTTGAATTTTTTGGAAAAATCCTGCACTAGAAGTGATTCTGAATCAAATATAACACAAGGAAGCGAAAGAACAAATGCTATTCAGCATGAGTGACTTTTTTGAACCAATTTTCGACGACTAATCGAGATTAAGTTCTCAAAATGTCAAAAAAATTTAAAATTTTCAAAACAATTTGTGACTTGCCACCAACATGCACAGCATGGGAATTCTAGGGGACTTGAATTATATGTATATCGTTTTTTGGGTCCGAAATGATAAGTACCATACATGATCTGGGGGTTTTCACCCCCGCAAAATCATTTTTCGACCCCCGCAAAAATTTCCCCCAGAATTCACGATTTTTCAAAAGTTTCCTAAACTTACCTGAAAATTGGTAGAAAAAGTGTCTTTTTAAGGTTTTTGGCTATCTATTTGCTCAAAATCGCCAAATTTTCGGCGCTTCGCGCCATATATTCATGTTTTAAGCGATATATTGGTCAATTTATTCGACTTTTTTCGAGATTTTTTTCATGATTTTATGATCTAGAAGGATAGAGTATCGTCAGAAACGCCAAAAAACGATATTTTTTAACGCGTAACGGCCATTTTTGGGCCCAAAAATGCACTTTAGGTTTTCAGCCCCCCCCAGAATTCCCATACTGTGCATGCATGATAGGTACTCGACAAAAACATCGTGCTTCAGCGTTTCTGACGACGCTCTATCTTTCTAGAGCGTAAAAACGAAAACATTTCAAGAAAATAAAAAAGTCGGGACAAATTAAGCAAATTATATATAGTCCAGTTATGAGTATAATGGTGCGAAGCGCCGAAAATTTGGCACTTTCAGGCAAATAGAAAGCTAAAAACGATTTTAAAACAGCATCTTTTCTACAAATTTTTAGTAAATTTTTCGGAACTTTCAAAAAATCGCCGATTCTGGGGGAGGAAGGGAGGGGGTGAAGAAATTTTTGCGGGAGGGTGAAAATTTTTCTAAGGGGGCTGAACCCCCTCAACAAGATCATGTATACCTGCCACTCGCACAGACGAGCTCAAATTTACTAGAGGGAATAATTGTTTTCATTAGGCTTTTGAAGACTAAGATGAACAAGGTTTTAGATTTTCATTTATTTATATAAAGATAATCCTTTAAATAGAAAAAAATAAATAAGTATTACAGCCGAAGTCGACTTATTATTCGGTGGAAAATAGAGTTTAACCTCTTCAATTAAGGGCACAGATTTATCTTGCCAACAAACTTCGTGTATTTTGTTCAAAATTTTCACTGGAATTTCCGCAATTTGTAAATCTTTAATGCAAAAAAAAAGTAAATTTTGAGTGAAGAAAAAGGAAAAAATTGAATAAAAAATGGGGAAAATTTTTGATTCCTAAAAGGCTGAGATTTCTTACCGTCCGCCCCCCACTTCTGGACAAAACGTATGCAGATTTTTAGGGAATTTTATATATTTTTTTCATTTTCGGCCAAAAATTGAGCCAAACAATATGTCGAGCTCCAATCAAACAAGGTAAAAATATCGAAATTTTGCTGTATTTCGATTTTCGAAGAGAATTGAAAATTTAGGTATTACTTACCATTGTTTTTTTGTACAAGGTCCGTTTGTACATGTACAGAAATGGTCCCTAGTAGTCTTTGCACATTTTGTACACACAAATTTTTAGGTACTGTAGCATAATACAGTAAGCGATTTTAGTATGGCAAAAACAGAGTTGTTCGACCCTTGGTAGCGTATTTTAGCAAATTTATGGATTTCTGAGGGCAAAAATCACTGATAATCGTCTCAAAACGGCGCGAAGCACCCAAAAAAGTTGACATTTTATCTTTCAACATGCGATTTCTGACATTATAAAGATACATAGAACACACAATAACTCAATTCGGCGCGAAGCGCCGAAAATTTCTGCGAATTTCGAACCTTTTTTGCAGTTTTTGTCTTCCCAAAAATCTTTTGTGCATGTACAAAGACGGTCCTAAAAGTCTTTGAACATCTAGAAAAATCTTTTGCCGAATACAAAAAAACCGTGTCACTTTACCTGGAAGTTGGCTAAAGCACAATAATAAAGATAAAAGAAAAAATGCAGTATAATAAAGACATAGAAAAATGCAATTTCAGCAAAAAAGAACGCTTAACTATACTGCATAACAGTAAACTAAAATTTAAAACGTCCAAAAAATACCAAAAAATACAGAAGTACATAAATTAAAAATTGAATTGTACATATTACGGTAAAAAAGGCATTTAAAATTGTATATGTTTACATATACAAAAATATTAAAAAATAATTGTACATAAAAATGCTGATTTTTAATTTTTAACCATTTTTTAAACAAATTCTTTTCAACTTTCGACACTTTTAATACTTTTAAGCGCTTTGTTAACAATTGTATATAAAATGAATAATTGTCCACAAAAATGTTGTCCAAAACTAAAAAATCGCATAAGATCACGTAATGTCGGAAAACTTTCAGTTTTTTTTCATAAAATCAAACTGCGAAGCATTGCTAGCATTTCGCAGTGGTCGGCAAGCAATTCAACGAATAGTAAAAACTGAAGAAAACCGAAAAATCAAACGGGAAAAATTTGAACAATTTTCAAAAAGTAAAATTATATTTTATTAAAAATGCACAAATAATTTTATTTTTTGAAATTATTTGAACTCACCCGAGCAACCTTCGCACGGCTTGGCCGACTGGGCCAGCACGGCGGCCGAATTGGCGCTCCAAGCGTTCGGATTGGGCTTACTGTAGGTCGGAATGTAAACCTGCTTTAAGCGGGACTCGGCTTCGCCCGCTTTAACGCGTTTTTGCTGTACGTATCGATCGGTCGTTTTCCACATGTAATAATATTCGACTATGTCGCGCAACGCTTTCCAAGGGAGCTAAAATTGAAAATTGGAAAAATTTTGAAAATGAAAAAATTAAAAATTCAAAAAAATTGAAAATTAAGAGTTAAAATTTGAAGGTTTAAAAATTAAACTTAAACTTAAAAAACTCGATCATTTAATGTTTTGATTGGGTAGTAATTTAATTAAGTAATAAATTATTAGAGGTATAAATTAAGCTTAAAATTTGATACTGTAATTTACATAACAATTTGTTGGGTCAATAACGCTAAATTTTAGATAAGTTTCTAAATGCATACGTAAAAAAATTTTCAAATATTTGACAATATATCTGGAATATTAATTTAAATTTCACTGCTCGAGAATCGATTAAATTAATAATTTAATTGTACTATGTAAATTATATCAGAATTAAATACACATATTTAAATTATAATTGAATTTAATCTAGCGATTTAATGGGTCAATATCGTTAAACTGACTTCGCTAACTTTTCAATACATATGCAAACAAGCATTTTCACGTATTTCAATTCAAACAATTGTTATTTTTTAAAAATATCTATCTAAATTAAGAGGCCTGACCTGACTATTTTACATAGTAATACACATACATGATCTTGGGGGCTTTGGGTGGGGGGTTTCCACCCCCGCAGAATCATTTTTCACCCCGCAATAAAGATTTTCACCCTCCCCATAGGATTGGCGATTTTTCAAAAGTTTCCTAAACTTACCTGAAAATTGGTAGAAAAAGTGTCTTTTTAAGGGTTTTTCGCTATCCATTTGCTCAAAAATCGCCAAATTTTGACGCTTCGCGCCACATATTCATGTATTTAAGCGATATATTGGTCAATTTATTCGACTTTTTTCGAAATTTTTTCATGATTTCATGCTCTAGAAGGATAGAGTATAGTCAGAAACACGCAAAAAACGATGTTTTTCAACGCGTACCGGCCATTTTTGGGCCCAAAAAAGGCACTTTAGATTTTCACACCCTCCCAGAATTCCCATACTGCGCATGTATGGTAATACACACGGCTCAATTTAATTAACCGATTAATTCGTTGCCAAATTGATTTATTTAAAACTTTCGAGCAATTAATAGTTGAGCGAATGCGTTAAAAATAAGAAGTTCAAGTAATGTATTTAAACAATAATCCAATAATTTAATTTAATAATTTAATGGGTCAATATCGATGAGTTCAGTTAGCTAAGTTTACCAATCATAAATGATCTTAGTAAGTTTCACCCCCCCCGGAAAATTTTCAACCCCGTAAACATTTTTTCACCCCTACCCAGGATTGGCGGTTTTTTTGAAAGTTCCCAAACATTTTCTAACAATTTGTAGAAAAGATGCTTTTTGAAGCGTTTTTAGCTATCTATTTGCTCAAAAGTGCCGAATTTTCGGCGCTTGGCGCCATTATACTCATGTTTTGACTATATTTTGTTCAATTTGTACCGACTTTTCGATTTTTTTCGAACTTTTTTTTGTATTTTTATGCTCTAGAAAGATAGAGCATCGTCAGAAACGCTGAAAAACGACGTTTTTGACGCGCACCTACCATTTTTGGACCTAAAAAAGGCACTTTATAATTTCACCCCCCATGCTGTGCATGTACATATGTTCTCAATACATACTCGTATGTATTTCCGGATATTTCAATGAAAAAATGGTCATTTTATAAAACTTTTTATTAGAGCAAAGAAATAAAATTCTACATTGTTCGATTCGAAAAAAACCCACTTATTCGATGTTTTAAGGAATCTATATAAAGCTTTCTACCGACTAATCATTAATTAAAATAAATCGAATGTTGCATTTAAACAATAAATGTTAATTTAATAATTTATTCAATTTAATAATTTAGTGAACCAATATCGCTGAATTCAGTTTGCCAAATTCCGTATTGAATTTAATAATTTTGTAATACTATTTCGATAAAGGACGGACATATTTTAAAAAACCTCAATCAAAGCTAAGAAGCCTGATAAGGAGAAATGATTCCATGAATGGAATTTAAAACATTGGTTACCTAATTTAATAATTAATTTTACCATAATAAAAAATCGCTCAAAATTTAGCATTCGACTGACTGTTATTATTCACAAATTGCAGTGCAGTGCAGACATACATGCATACGTGGGCAGCAAGAAAATTCTGGGGGGGGGCAAGATTTTTTTGAAGGTCGAAAAATGGCCTTAAAAATGGTGGTAGGGTGATAAAAACACCATTTTTCGACGTTTCTCATCAAGCACTATCCATTGGCATCAAAAAATTGCGAAAAAAACCGAAAAAATTTTCAAAAATTGATTTCTGGGGGGGTATTTTAATTTCTGAGGGGGTATTTTGGTTTCTGGGGGGGGTGCATACCCCCTAAACCCCCACACGCCCAGGTGTGCATACATGTAACAGGGGGATGGGGAGACCCCCACCTTAAAACGGACGCCCCATCCCATCTCCCAAAAGCCAGACAATTTTCGACCCAGCCTCGATTTTTGGAGAAAAAAAATGGAATTTTTTGGCTGTTTTTAGGCATTTTTGGCCGCTTTTGACCAAACATTGGAGGTCATTTACCCCCTTCCTAGAAATCACCGCCCCCACCCCCCAATTTCGAGCCGTTACATGTACGAGTGCAGGAAATCATTTCAGTGAAAATTATACCGAATCGCTAAAAGCGTTTACGAAATCACGAGCATTTAATCTAATACGAAACTCTTTCCAAATCACGGACTAAATATTTACATATGAATGACTAAAATAAATTGACCTGGTCAAAAGATTTTGAAGAATTAAAAATTTAAATTTAAAAACTAAACCCGTTTATTTGAAGTTTTTCCGCGTACATTTATTTAAAACTTTCGGCTAATCGCTCCTTATTTTGAGTTTTACCGCTGCGGAATTCATTCATTGGGTAATAATTCAATTAAATAATAATAAAGAAATAAAGAATAAATTTAAATAATAATTTGATGGGCCAATATCGCTGAATTTCAGCTAGGTTTCTCAGTTAAAACATAAGTAAAAAACAATTTTCAGATATTTCTGGTCGAGAATTGATCAAACGCTTAATTTTATGACAGTATTTAATTTAAATAAGAATTAAATATCAAATTAAAATTGTTTTAATTTAATATAGTGATTTGATGGGTGAATACCGCTGAATTGGGTTGACAAAGTTTACATGTAAACAACAATTTTCGGGTATTTGAATTAAAAATTGGTCAATTTATGAAAACGTCTGTCAAAATTATAAGACGCCCGACAATTTTACGCGGTAATACGGCTCAATTTAAAACACTCATCTAGTCGATGTTTTGCGGAATCAAATTGAGTTATGCATTCAAATGAGAATTTTAATTACTTGATATAACCTTCTAATTATAATTTAATTTTATTTTATTCATTAAAATTTTATAAATTTTTTGTAAAAAAATGTTGGAAAAAATGTTAAAAAATGCATGTAAAAAATACAGGACATGTGTTTCAATTTAAAACATGTAAAAGCTCAAAATTTTGATTGAGAAAGGGTCGGTCCCGGCCAGTTTTAGGGAGAGGGTTGGGTAAATACGACTCCAATTTTTGGCCAAAAACGGCCAAAAAACCTAAAGACGGCCAAAAAATTCAATTTTTCCCGAAAATCGGAGGGGCTAAAACTTTTCTGGCTATGGGAGGATGGAGAAAAACAATTTTGGGTGGGGATCCTACCCATCCCCATGTTACATATATGGTTATGTCCTAGAAAAAGTCTATCAAAACAGAGAAGTCTACCTGACTACTTTACAATTTTAAAAACCCATTTAGTCTGTATTTCGTGGAATATGTATATAAATTTACTATTTGAGTACTATCGACAAAAAATTCATAAATGCGCGCTTTAATCGGTAATAAATCAACTGAATTAATTACATATGGTATCGCATAAGTTTAAATTTTAGCTCAATGATTTAATGGGCCAATTGATTTACGTACATCTAGCTCGAATTGAGTTCGCAAAGTTTCATAACAAACTTCGATAATTATTCGGCATTATGATAAAAAAGGCTACTTTAAAAAATCAAATATAAAAAGCCGGACCATTTTTAATTATTAAATTTTGACTAGTAAATAAATGCAGGAGTAACAAAGAAATTATCCCATAGAAGAAATTTAAAAAAAGATTAATTCATTATAATTTTATCATAATAAAAAATATCCCAAAAATTTACATGATTTAATATATTTAATTTACATCATTTCCGTACGTTAAGTAACTTATAAATTTGTCCATTTACAATTGCTGGTTAATATTTCGTTAAAATTAAACTAAAGTATTAAAAAACTGATGAAATCATCATTTAGTAGGTGAAATAAATCGACCTTGTCAGAAAAACCAAAAATGGCACGAGAAAAATTGAAAAAACGCATTAATCGGGAAAAAATCCAAACAACGCAAAAATCTGCTACTAATAAATGGCCCTAGGTCCCGGGGAAAATCATTGGCGTTTGGGCCAGCAACTAGTTTCCACAAGAGAGGGAGGGGCAAAATCCAGAAGTAGAGAGAAAATTTTAAGATGTTGGCGTTTGGCAAGTACAGTGCTCGCCACGAAATTGTGAACAATCAAGAATCGATTGAGTTTATTTAGGAATATTTAGGAACGCTTTTTCACGACCTAATCGCTGGAGACCTAAAGAGTATCCTCACGTGCTTTACTTAAAGAAAACGAGATCAAACCAGCGCGAGGCGCAGGTTAGTTTTATGAATACGCGACCTAAACGGTTAAGTCGGAACGTCTACGACTCATCGCGCGTAGAGTATATTAATATCGATTATACTTGTGCAATTCATATGCATATATTACTGTGTACATAATGCGCACACGTGCACTTTCACCACGCGTCTATTGAAGAACGCGCGCTGAGTCGTAAGCGGTCTGACCAAAGCGTTTAGGTCGCGTTTTCACACAGAAAAGCATGTCGGGATAGATGTTTTTTTGTATTCAGCAAAGATGTTTCCCGATGTACAAAGACTTTTGGGGACCGTCTTTGTACATGTACAAAGATTTTTGGTAGATAAAAGCTGCAAAAAGGGTTTGAAATTCGCAGAAATTTTCGGCGCTCCGCGCTGAGATGAGTAATTGCGTGTTATATATGTATATCTTTATGATGCCAGAAATTGCATTTTGGAGTGAAAAATGTCAAATTTTTCGGCGCCATTTGAGATGATTATTAGTGATTTTTGCCCTCAGAAACCCAGAAATTAGCTGAAAGACACTACCAAAGGTCGAACAACTCTGTTTTTGCCACACTAAAATCGCTTCTGTACCATATTATAGTACCCAAAAATTTGTATGTACAAAATGTATAAAGACTTCTAGGGACTCTCTTTGTACATGTACAAACGGACCTTGTACAAAAAAGCACTGGTCGGGATATGCTTTACGTCTCTAGCGATTGGGTATTGAAAAAGCCTTTCTGAATAAATTCAATCGGTTCTTTATTGTTCAAATTTCGTGGCGAGTACTGTATGCAGGGCCGTATTTAGCGGGGGCGGCCAGACCCCCCGCCCCCCTCGGTGGGAAAAATAATTTTGAAAGGTAAGAAGATGGAAAAATTGCCTGTCTTAATTGTCAAGTTTAGCTGAAGCGCGACCAAAAAAACGACACTTTTTACAGCATTTTAAAATAGAAAAAAATTTTTCCACAAGTTTTAATTTTATGATCTTAATGCATAGAGCATGTCGAAAAACGTCGAAAAATACGGTTTTTGCTAGCTATTTCGACGAATGTCCCAAGATATAGACCAATTTATGTTGGGTGGGCCCCCCACCTCCCTTGGCCGAATCCTGAATACGGGCCTGAATGTATGTATGCAAAAAACCCCAAGCGTAATGATCAGAGATGCTAAAATCATTTCCAAATATTTTAAAATTTCAATTTAAATGCTCAGAAAAATAACACGTAGCATATAAAATTTCATTTTTAACATTACAGTAGGACAAATAAAAAATGTTTAAACACTATAAGAAAATCAAAACTGTTTAAACATTACAGAAAAAAATAAAAAATGTTTAAACATTACAGTAAGATAAATAAAAATGTTTTAAACATTACAGTATGACAAACATAACATGTTTAAGCATCACAGTAAGACAAATAAATAAATGTTTAAATATTTGAGTAAGTCAAAAAATGTTTAAACACTATAAGACAAATAAAAACTGTTTAAACATTACAGAAAAAAATAAAAAAATGTTTAAACATTACAGAGAGATAAATAAAAATGTTTTAAACATTACAGTATGACAAACAAAAAATGTTTAAACATTACAGTAAGACAAATAGATAAATGTTTAAATATTAGAGTAAGTCAAAAAATGTTTAAACATTAGGCTAAGATAAATAAAAAATGTTCAAACATAACAGTAAAACAAGTACAACAATGTTCATATAAACAATGCACAAAGGCAATTAAAAATGTTTTAACGCTACAGTAAGACAAATAAAAATTTTTAAACGTTACAGTAAGACATATAAAAATGTTTACAAAATCCTGACGTATGCCGTTGAAATCTTTGCCATATCGTTCCAATGCTTCGTCGAATAAATTAGCCTCGGCGGCCGACCATTCCTCCAATTGGTCGCGGCACATCAAAGGGCCGCCCAAAGTGGCCGTATGCAACGAAGTGGCCTTGTCGGCGTCCAAGGGATACGACTAAAAAACTTTTATATAATAAATACAAAAAAGCTCAAAATTTTGAGTGGCGAAAAATTGGAAAAAAATGGAAAATAGCAATTTTTCGAGTTTTCGGGAAAAAACGTAAAAAACCAACAACGGCGTTATTCATGGAAGCAAGCAAATTTTTGGACGTGTACGATTATGGCTGCAAAATATTTTTCCAGGATTAAACTTGACCATAATTAAGAAGTGTAAAGGTGCAGTGCAAGCCGAAAAAATAAAATGAAGCGTAAACCAAAAAAATTAAATTAGATGTGTGTAAGGGTGCGGTGTAAATCGGAAAAGTAAAATGTATTGCGTATAAGAGTGCAGTGTAAACCGAAGTAATAAAATTTAGTGTGAACCCAAATACACAACGTAGTGTAAACCAAAAGACGCACTTGTTTTTGAGCCGGTGGCACCAGATAGCACATCGCTCGCGATAAATCGTACTCAGCGTAATGGAGCAGAGTCAAAGCTTGAAAAGGCGTGACGTCACGACTGGCAGCCGCGGCTGTCAAGTGCAAATTGGGCTGCTTGGCCGAGCTGCTCATGTCCAAAGCCCGTGCGAACGTTCCGACGGCTCTGAAGCGAACAAAATTTGGAATATTCAAAAAAGAAAACAAGAAGGCGAAGTAAAGATTTGATAGAAATGCTCAATAAAAAAATTAATATTTTGCTCTAAATAATCACATGCGCTTGTAGTAACTAGCAGAGAAAAAGGCTCCAATGGAACAAAAAAAGATAAATTAACTTGGAATTGCGCTTTATTAAGGATATAAAAGGAGGGGACTACAAAAAGCTACCTATGCCAGCAGGAGGCATAAAAGAAAATATGCTCAGATTTAGCATCCAAGCCTACAAAAATCGCAACATATGGTAAAAATCCGACTTTTTCTAAGCAACGCAAAAATCAAAGTATATTTTGCGGCCTGCAGAAGGAAGCAACACTTTAATCTAAAGATTGAATAAAAGCCATAGATAGCCTACAGCCTACAACCTTATCAAAGCGGTTATGATGAACTTTCCCGCTGCTGCGCGGCAAAAGTGCATCAGACTTCTATGATACATTTGTACCTAATTTATGTGGATTAAATTTAGTGAAAGCCGTTTTTACTGGTAAATTGAACAAAGTTATATGCGCCTAATATTGTTTTGCACCTGCTGAAAGCGAATAGTAAATTTTTGACACTCGGGATGGCTGCATCTGCTAAGTGACATGCTAAGTTAGTAAAAATGAAATACGAACAACCTGATTAAACATTTTTTAACAGCGTTTCACTTACAGCCACAATATTAAGCAACTCAGAATTGTATGAAATCTGCATAAAGTCGCGCTACGTAATATGCTTTTAAGCTATTATATCAATCATTGGAAGTTATTTAAAGATGATACATACATTTTTCAGAGGCCGCAGAATAAAAATAGATTTTAGCGTTGCTTAGAAAAGTCGAATTTCTAGCATATGTTGCGATTTTTGCAGACTTGGATGCCTAAGATGAGCATGTTTTCACTTCTGACTTCTGCAGGCATAGTCAGCTATTTCCTAGTCCCCTCCTTCATATCCTTAATGAAGCGCAATTCCAAGTATGTACGTACATTCACCTTTTTCTGTTCCATCGGAACATTTTTCTTTGCAAGTACCCTACTTTTAATTAGCTAGGTTTGAATAAATCAATTAGTAAACGCATGCGGTAACATGCCACGAATAATGACAGCAGTCCGAGAACGCGAAATTACAAGATTGTTCTGAACATCAACATTATCTTTTTTTAAACGAGACCATCTTACTTTATTCAAACGGATCAAATCTTTTCAGCGTAAACTTTACGCAACTACTGGGTGTGAAGAAAAGTTACTCTCGTATTCGTAATCCTGACGTGAAACGCTCTGGGACTAAAGTTAATTTCAATGTAAAGTTTACACAACTGCTACGTGTAAAGAAAACATATGGTAAAATTCAAAATCCTAAGTTTACAAAACATAATCCATAAAAATTCACGTTTTGCAATGCTCTGGAATTAAAATAAATTTGTAGTGTAAACTTCATATATAAAGAATAACTGAATAGTGTACGCTTTATACAACTTCTGGTTATAGAGAATACTAACAGTCAGATCCGTAATTCCGATGTTATATACATAGAACATTTTTAAACAAAAACAATAAGCTTTAACAACGTTCTGTAACTGGAATTCATTTTCAGTGTAAACTTTACACAACTGCAGAATGTAAAGTAAACATAGTAGATTCATAATCCTGACATTACGGAGAACATTCTAAAAAGAATTTACGTTTTACAACGGTTGGAATTGAAACAAATTCTTAGTGTAAACTTTGTACCTCTACAATAACTGAATAGTGTAAAATTTACACAACTAATGGGTGTAGAGAAGACCAACAGTCAGATTCGTAATCCTGACGATACGGAAAACATTTAAAAAAACTTACGTTTCGCAACGCTCTGGAAGTAAAATGAATTTTTAGTGTAAATTTTACACGTCTAAAAATACGCCATATTTGGCGTAATTGAATGCGCATACGTGCATGCAAGATCCTCGATTTTTAATACATTTTTTATTAATAGTATCAAATCTCAACTCATATCAGGATTAGGTGACAGACACAAACCTGCCAAAAACGTTTTTTTTACTCCAAAGATAAAACTTTACACCTATAAAAATAACTCAGTACTGAGTGTAAATAAACACGACCGAGTGTGATGTGTAACCATTGACATGTACTTTTTTAGAGTACTTCGCACAATTCAGTTCAAAACCGGAGTGCTTGAAACACGAAAACGGTCAAAAACGTGTTCTTTTACTCCAGAGTTTAAACTTTACACCACTAGAATTTACTCAATATTGAGTTTAAAAGAAACACGTCCAAGTATTTCGCATTTCCTGATTTATTAACGGAGCAATTGACAAATTAAAAGAAGGTTAAAACGTGTTTTTCGTCCACCACCTGGAGGTAAAGTTTAAACCGCCAGAACTATCTCCGTATTGAGTTTACACAATCGAGAATAAGTCCCTCGTGTAGCCCGTTGAGCGTAGTACTTTTCCATAAATAGATTTTTGAGGAAGTCTTATACGAAGAATTTGGCAGACATAAATAGATAGAAAACTGACCAAAATCTATCTTTACACCCGCTGATTTTTACACTCTTTACACTCTCCCTCAAGAACTCATGCGGAATTCAAAAAAAACAAAGAAACTTCCGCTAGAGAATTCTATCCCTTACAATTCTATATTATTGAATTGTATAAGGCATTTACAGACAGTTGTGTACGAGATGCAAAAAAACCACCAAAATTCGCATTTACATATGTATAATGTTACGTCAAAACTTTACACGCTCATTACACACTGAAAATTAAGTGTAAAGGAAAACGAAAAAAGATATACGGCAAATTTTTTATTATCCATCTCAAAAAAATAGCACCTGTTGGATGAGTCCCGGTTTAGGCTGTGAGGGTAGACATATGTTAGGGGTACCAAGTATATTACAGATACGCGCTTACGCGCTATCTATGATACAGTTTTAAGCAGGCACGTAGCTGGCCGTCCTATTTTGGGGGACCAACACCAGTTTTGGGGGGACCAAGCCCAAAAAAGGCTAAAAATAGCAAAAAACGTTTCAAAAATCATATTTTCTGATATTTCTGAATTTTAGGGGTTTGGACCCCCCGTTCCCCCCAGAGCAACGTGCCTGGTTTTAAACTACGGAAACAAGCGAATGAAAATGATGACAATTGACAAGAATCGCAAGCAGGCTCGTATGCTAGGAAGAAGGAAAGACGGGAAGAAAAATCGCCTAAAATTTTTCACGCGACTTTTAGCAGCAAAGCTATCTATATTTATCACATCCCTAGCGTCAAAATTCTAAAATTAGAATAAAGTCGAAATACGAAAAAATATGACAAAAAAATATTAATAAAAATAAAAACAAAAACTTTCGCCACTAATTCAATTAAAATCACCATTTATTGCCCACCTATTCCAGTTTTTTTCGGATAAAATTTTTTATCAAATAAAATTGTCCGAGTTTCTATCATATCTTCGGAAATCTGCAAAATTGAAGCAGAAAAAAATTTAATGTCGAAAATTTACGGCGATTTAAACCAAATATAAATCTTCCTGCAATGCTTATCTTCAAAAGCTATGAATACATATAACTTCTATACAAAAGACTTAGGTGAACCAAAATCGAGCTCAAAGGACATATGTAAAAGTGAAAAAAATTTCCGTATAATGTACATTTTTATTGTTACATATTCCCTCAGGAAAGGCTAAAAAATTGAGCGTATGTAAAAAAAGTAAAAATTTCAGAAGAATAGCCGAATTATTCAATTTTCATAAGTTTAATCATTAAAATGAAATAAGTAATTTTTTGTAAAAAAATCCTTTCCCAAGATTTAAATTTTGAGCCTTTCCCAAAATTTAAATTCTAAGCCATTCCCAAAATTTAAATTTCAAACCTTTACCCAAATTTAAATTTTGAGCCATTCCAAAAATTCAAATTTTGACCCGGGCCGAATTTTCGACCTATGAAATAACTTAATGTATGTAAGTACAAGCACACATACCTAGCAACAATGATAAATTGATCGATTTGTCGATCGGTCAAATTATGGTACGGATGGTAGATGGGAGTTTCGAGATGAAAGCCTTTCATATAATTTTCCTTCTCCTCTTCTGAGCTAAACATATCGGGTACGTCGGCCTGGTATTTTTCGCCTATCCTAATTTCGCCCTTGTCCGCTATCAAAGTTTTTTGAGTCGGATCGTAGACCAGCGAATAGAAGAACATGTCCTTAGAGAGAAAAAACAAAAATAATAAAAAATAAATTTAAAAAAACAAATTTTTTTTAAATTACGCTTTTTATTTTAACCCAATTTTTGCAATTTTTGGTTAAAAAATGAAGGTCTTCTACCCCTAAAAATTATCGACTATCACCTCTTCGAAATTTCGACCTACAGTGGTCGCCATGAAAGATGACGCGCCATCACCCTCAGAATTATAATGGATGGTGCGTCGCGAGCGCCGTTTACGTCCATCATGCGCCATCATCTCTTTTTCTATTCAGCGCCATTAACCTCCATCATCCCGTTAATCTGGCGATGCGGACTGCGCAATTTAGCTATTAATAGCGCCAACAAAGAAGCGCGGACGTGAATGCTGGCGCGCTTCCTTCTTGTTGGTGCTATTTATAGCTAAATTGCGCCGTCCGCATCGCCAGATTAACGGGATGATGGAGGTTAATGGCGCTGAATAAAAAAAGAGATGATGGCGCATGATGGACGTAACGCGGCGCTCGCGACGCACCATCCATTATAATTCTGAGGGTGATGGCGCGTCATCTTTCATGGCGACCACTGTATTACACATCCTATTATTACATATTATTGTTATTATTATTATTATTATTACATATTGTTATTATTATTATCATTATTATTATTATTATTATTATTATTATTATTATTATTATTATTATTATTATTATTATTATTATTATTATTATTATTATTATTATTATTATTATTATTATTATTATTATTATTATTATTATTATTTATTATTATTATATAATATTATATTTATTATATTATTATATATTATTATTATTATTATTATTACTATTATTATTACATCCCATTATTACATTATTACATATTATATTATTACAACGTATTACACATATTACATAATTATGCATCTGGTTAGGCAAAAAAATAATTTAAATTAATTAGTTATCGTTTACGATTATTTAATTTTATTATTTACATAATCAGGTATTGCGATTAAAATCAATTCAATTATTCAGTTATTTACACTATTAATGAATGTTTAATTAAATTAGTTAAGAAAGCGGTGACTTAATCAGCCAGATAATTAATAAAATTCAAAATAAAAACGCCAAACGAAATAACTCACTCATCTTGCGTTTTACACCACTGATTTATTGTTCACTATTTTCCAACTTATTTAATAATTAATCGCTCATTTTATGTAGATTATATAATTAAATTTAGCATACATAGCTCAAGGCGTCCATAACATACTAAAACGTAATGCGAATAAAAGAAATAAAGAAAAGCTAAATAAATGAACTATAAAAAATAAATTAATTAATTAATTAATCAATTAATTAATTAATTAATTAATTAATAGATAAAAACAAATAAATTCTGCGGGATTAGTCATCGAAACATTCAAAAAGTCATAGAGATGAAGCAAAGAGGAGCAAAAAACGAATGCAGAAAAAGGGAAACCTGGGAATGAGAAAAAACAATGAAAACAGAAGAAAAATATTAGCAAGATGAAACTAAAAGACGTATGAAGAAATAACATATTTAAAATAAGAAATATTGAGAAATTACGGCGTAAAAAATTATAAATCAAAAAATTTTTATAAAATAATTAAATTAAAAATTCGGCCTAGATAGATGATTCGATTACATTTACACAGGTCAAATACATAAGTTGGCTGATTAGAATTTAAATTGAAAATTAAATTAAATTAAAAATTGATTATTTAAAATTTATTAAAATTAAATTTAAATCTATTGAAATTTGCAATTTTCAATTGAAAATTTAAATAGTTTTCAAATTTCATCTTTCCAACTTTAAACATGATGCACTAAATTTTTTATATAATCGATTGCTTAAACCTATTCAATCGATTACTTGAACGTATTAGATACATTAAAATCCGGATTTTAAATTATCACATGTTAAATTAAATATATTAAATTTTTTAGATAATCAATTTATTGAATATATAAAATTTTTTACGTAATTAATTTATTAAATATATTATTTAAATTTAAATATATTAAATATTAAATTTACATTTTAAATTATCTCATATTAAATTAAATATATTAAATTTTTTAGATAATCAATTTATTAAATATATATAAAATTTTTTACGTAATTAATTTATTAAATAAATTATTTATATTTAAATATATTAAATATCAAATTTACATTTTAAATTATCTCATATTAAATTAAATATATTAAATTTTTTAGATAATCAATTTATTAAATATATATAAAATTTTTTACGTAATTAATTTATTAAATAAATTATTTATATTTAAATATATTAAATATCAAATTTACATTTTAAATTATCTCATAGTAAATTAAATATATTAAATTTTTCAGATAATCAATTTATTAAATTTATAAAAATTTTTACGTAATTAATTTATTAAATATATTATTTATATTTAAATATATTAAATATTAAATTTACATTTTAAATTATCTCATATTAAATTAAATATATTAAATTTTTTAGATAATCAATTTATTAAATATATAAAATTTTTACGTAATTAATTTATTAAATATATTATTTAAATTTAAGTATATTAAATATTAAATTTACATCATGACCCAAATAGGAGTCTGGCGTTTCAATCTCGTTCAACAGTGTCACGGAACACTTGCCGCGAATATGAGTAGCGGGCAATGTTTCTATTTGACGCGACAAGAATAATTCGTGATGAAGAAGGCGGTGTCTGTCGTATTAGCGTGCAAATTAAATTATTGCTTCCATAAAAAATTCAAAAAATTTAATAAAAAATAAATTCAATAAATAAATAAAAAATTAAAATAAAAATAATTAAATAAGCGTAGAAAAAAGCGAAAAACGACAATGTAAAAGAAACTGATAAAAAAAATCAAAGCAAACTTGATAAAAAATGAGACACAGCTATTCAAACGAATCTAATTAACGAGCCAAAATTTTGGGGAACAAAAAATTTTAAAAAATAACGGATCAAAATTTAGGGAGGGGTAGTCGGCCACTTTAAGGGCGGGATAGGTGGCTTTCTTTTTTTGGCCAAAACCGAAAAAAAAACATCAGAAACGACCTGAAAGCCCCACTTTTTTGACAAAACTTATGTGGAGGAGGGGGTAAAAGACATGACTGGCAAAAACTAAATCTTGGCGTCGATTTTGGGACGACACCATACATATTTTCCGAAAAATTCCAAAAACTTAGCAGAAAAAGTGCTGTTTTAAACGTTTCCAGCTACCTATGATGTAGCCCAAAATATCATATTTTCGGCGCTTCGCGCCATATACTCATTCTATGACGATATTTTCTACAATTGACCCAATTTTTTTGTTTTTATGCTCTGGAAAGATAGAGTGTAGTATATAGATGTAACGGCTCAAAATTTAGGGTGTGGGGGTGTCCCCCGCCCATATTTAGGGAGGGTGATCACGATTTTTTTTGTATTCGGCAGAGATTTTTCGCGATTTACAAAGACTTTTGGGGACCGTCTTTGTGCATTACAAAAATTTTTTTGGAAGACAAACACTGCAAAAAAGCTTCGAAATTCGCAGAAATTCGCGGCGCTCCGCGCCGAAATGAGCAATTGTGTGTTCTATATATCTTTATTATTTCAGAAATTGCATTTTGAAAGGAAAAATGCCAAATTTTTTGGCGCTTCGCGCCGTCTTGAGACGATTATTACTGATTTTTGCCCTCAGAAACCTAGAAATTGCTAAAATACGTAACCAAGGATCGAACAACTCTGTTTTTACCACACTAAAATCGCTACTGTACCATATTATAGTACCCAAAAATTTGTGTGTACGAAATGTACAAAGACTTTTATGGACCATCTTTGTACATGTACAAACGACCTTGAACAAAAAAAAACACTGAGGGTGATTTTCAATTTTCGGCCGAAAACAGTCAAAAACGCCTATAAATGGCCGCAAAATTCAATATTTTTTAAATCGACGAGGGGGTTAAGTCTTCTGGCATGGGGGATGGGGAATAACAGCCAACTTTGGGTGGGGGATCCCCCATTCCGCTGTTACATGTATGGAGTGGATCAGAAACACAAACACCGATGTTTCCAACACGTAACCGCCATTTTTGAGCCCAAAAAAGCACTTTAAAATTCGACCTCCCCTCAGAATTCTTATGCTGCGCTGTCTGGACGACACCTGCTATCGGTAGTAGGGATCGATGACCACTCTCAGAGGCAGATCCAGGATTTTCCTAAGGGGGGGACGGTACCCCTAGGGGGGGGCGGAAGCCTGACTTGGGCGGAAAAATTAGCCGTTTTAACCCAAAAATCGCTAAAAATCGCTGAAAAATCCTTGATTTTGCGCACTATTTTGGGCCAATGGGGGGGCGGCCGCCCCCCCCGCCCCTTCCCCTAAATCCGCCCCTGACCACTCTGTTGCGTTTGTACGCAGACTACTTTTAAACAACTGTCGCGCAAAAGCAGATGATATTCGGTATTTGCCAGTAAAAGGGATATTTGACCCAAAATTAAGCCATTCGAAAATTAAAATTAAAGCTTATTAAATTTTAATTTACCCATTATCGTTCACTTTATCAAAAGGTAAAAATATTTACGCGCTTCGTCGCTTTTAGGCAAAAAAGATGTTGTTTACGCTTTCTACTAAAATTAAGTTAATGCATGGACTCGATTTAGACAGCTTGCATTAAACTTTGTACATTCGACGATTTGAGAAATTAAATTTTTAGGCAATTGAAGTAAAACATAGGTTTTAAAGTTTTCAAAGCCAATTTTTTTAAGTTCAACTTTTAAAAAACCAAAAACGCAAAAAACGACTAAATGGAACTCAAAAACCGACAATTTAAACGTAAAAACACATGCGCATTGCTATGAGAAACGATGGGACGATTAAGCTACGCGCAGTACCCGTATACCAAACGAGAGTGAATACATGCAACTTTACTTTACACTCCAGGTTCAGACTTTATATTTCTTACTTTACACTTTACACCAAAACTGACACAATCAGCGTATATACCTCTCCGAATCGCTGAGGTGTTCTTCGCCCGGCATGCGTACGCTAGTTTTGGGGGTTACGGCGTTTCCAGTGGTAGACGGCGTCGGCGTCGGCGCCGCCGACGCCTTCAACGGCTCGACGCCGACTGTCGATTCAGCGTCAGCAGCAATGACGGCGGCGGTGACCTCATTGCCATTTAATTGCGCGCTGGGCTGTTCCTCAGAGGTGCCTTCCGTTACTACTACTAAATTTTTTGGACTCGAGCTGGCCTGATGGTCGTCGGCTAACTCTTCAGTCTCCATTTTTTCTTCTAATTAGAGAAAAATATGTAACTACTTTGAATCATACGCGCACAAGGTCAGGGTCGGCAGGGGGTGAAATCCCGAAAAATTCGAAACAGTTCATTTATTTAACCTTCACGATTTTTTCGCTGCTTTAACGATCAAAATGGTCAAAATAGCCTATCAGACGCTTTTTCGCGGTAATATCGCATTTAGAAAACATTTTTAATCTATTTTGACTGCATTACATCACTTTTAACACTTAAAAATGCAAAAATGTATCAATTTTGGGCGCCTTTTGAGTAAAAGTGCTTAAAAGTACTAAACTGGCGCCAAGCGCTGGAAGAATTTTGACGTTTTTACTGCTTTTGACCTCAAAAATGATGCAAAACACGTTCCATCAGGTCAAAATCGCCGGACAGTACCCGTCCGGCTGACCCTTCAGGAGGGTAATGCCCCCTCACCCCTTATGTGCATGTATGCTTTTAATATGATGTTTGTTTGGGAAATATTTATACCTCATTATTTTAAAATTAATTAAATTGGATATATCCGGTTTGGAATCCGTTTGAGCCTACTTAATGACAGTAGCCGCGCGACAAACATATATGAATGAATATCAAGGGAATTCTCTGAGGGGGATTTTTATGTGCTTTTTGGACCGGACACAGATGGATGCGAACCACATCTGGACAATGGGTTCAACCCGGTTCAACCGGTATCACATGAAGGCCACTCGGTATCACCTGGGAAGATCGCGAGTATCACCTGGATTTTTTTGTTAAAAAACAGATAATACTCAGCAAAAATCAATGTACAAGTACAAGAACATGTAAATAGATCATTTACGACATTAGTTCAATCAGTCTATCGGACCAGTCAATCAGCCAACCAAGTAACAGTCCAACCAACTGACCAACCAACTAACCGACTAATTGGCCAACCAAGCCACCAACTGACCAGCCAAACAACCAACCGACCAAGATAACCAACCAACTAATCAACCAACCAAGAGGTCAACCAACCAACCAGACCAACCAAGTAACTGCCCAACCAACCAACTACACAACCAACTAACCAACCGGCCAACCAACTGGCCGACTAACCAATCAATCAGCCAACCAAGGAACTAGCCAACCAACCAACCAACTGGTCAACCAAGCAAGCAACCAACGAACTAACTAGCTGGCCATCCAACCAAGCCAGCAAAAAACCGGCCAACCAACCATTTAACTAGCCAGCCAACCAACCAGCAACTAACCAACCAACCGGCCAACCAACAAACCAAGTAACCGGCCAACCAACCATTTAAGTAGCCAACCAACCAATCAACCATCCAACCAATCAACCAAGCGACCAACCGGCCAACCAAACAACCAACTAGATACCCAATCAATTACCCAACCAACCGATTGGCCAACCAATTAACCAATTGAAACACCACCAACAAATCAACCAAATAATGAGCCAGCCAAGCAACTCACTGGCCAACCAACCAACCGGCCAACTGAGAAACTAACTAGTCAATCAACCAACCAGCCTGACCGACCAACTAAGAGGCCAATCAACCAGCCAGCCAACCAACCAATTAATTAGCCAACCAACCGACCAACCAATCTAGCCAACCAACCAATCAAACAGCCAACCAACCGGCCAGCCAACTAGCCAACCAAATAACCAACTAACCAACTAACTGGCCAACCAGTTAACCAAACAACCAACTAAACAACCAACCAATCAAATGGCCAACCAAACAACAAAACAATAGGCCAATCAACCAACCAAGTAGCCAATTAAACAACTAACCGGCCAACCAATCACCCAACCAATTTGCTCAAACAACTATCTGGCCAACCAACCAATTAGCCAATCAATGCATAACCGACCGATCAACCAACTCACAAACCAACCATTCAGCCGATGAACGAACTAACCAAACAGTCTGCTGATTAACTGACAAGCCAACCCATTTAATGACCAACCGACCAAATGACGAATCATCAGATCAACCAACCATCTAACCGACCAATCAACCAGCCATCCAGCCAACAAACCAACCAGTCAATCAATCAATCAGTCAACCATTAAACCAATCAATCAATCAACCAACCAAGCAACCGATCAATCATTTAATCAACCGACCAGCCAACTGACGAACCAACCACTCAACCATTCATTCTTAAAATTTTTCCCCGACTTTTCAGCTGAAACACTACACGTTTTTGACGTTTCACAGCGTAAAAATACTAAAATTTACGGCGCTTGGCGCCATTTATTTAAAAAACTCACCTTTTGCCTATTTCAGTTTTCGATAGATGAAATTTTTCGGCAAATAAAATTTTCTGCATTTTTATCATACAAAAAGGTGCAAAATCGAGCGCAAAAGTATATAAATGTCGAAATTTTTCGGCGCTTCGCGCCAGATAGCTATTTCAGCATATTTTTATTCTATTTTCATTTCATGTATAACTTTTAAAAATTTTCGACGCTACGCATCAAACGCTACAAATACGGGAAACCGAGCAGTAATTCAAGCTTCTAAATGTCCTTCCACCAGAAATTCACGAATTTTCCGGCACTTCGCGCTGGATTTTCACTGAAGTCAACGAAATTTAATGATTTTTTTCGCACAAAATTGTCAAAAACTTTAAAAATTTTCGAAGAAATGTTGTGCCAAAATCGATTTCAAACGAAAGTAGACGACGTAAAACGCTGAAAAAACGCCAGTCCGCACGTGAAGGTCCTAAATTATTTGTCAATAAAAAAGTCCGCAAAATCTACTTGAAAATGGTAAAAATATCAAAATATTTCATTAACTATTCTGTATTTATTATCTTTGGAAACCTATAAATTGAAAGACTTCGGAGACCGTCTTTGCATTTGAACAAAGGGACCTTGCATAAAAACACTGGACAAAGGCATGTCAATCGGTGCAGGTGTCAGGGCATAAGATCCGCTGCTACTGAGGCTGGCATTTAAGACTGAAGTCAAACATTGATTTAACATAATTTCTACATTTCTTATCTTTAGAAATGTGTCAAATTGAGCTTCATAAAAACGCCCACTTTGCGCCAGATATAATTGCTGCATAGCTTATATTTGTAAACCTGCATAAGTGAGCATAAAAGAATAAATATATCGAAAATTTCCAGCGCTTCGCGCCGAATATAATTTCTATTGCATACATTCAGAAAGCTGCAAAATTGAGCTCAAAAGGATGAAAACATCGGAAATTTCCGGCGCTTCGCGCAAACTATAATTACTGTATTGCTGTTTAGAAAGTTGCAAAATTTAGGTAAAAGGATAGGACTCTCGAAAATTTTCGGCGCTCTCGCGCCAGGCATAATTACTGGATTGTTTATATCCAGAAACCTGCAAATTTGAGTTTAAAAGGATAAAAATGTAGAAATGTTCTGGCGCTTCGCGCCAGATATAATTTAAGCACTCTCTCTATTAAGAAAGCTTCAAAATTCAGCTTGAGGAGATCAGAACGTCAAAAATTTTTCGCTAGTTTTATAATACGCCCGTTTTTGCAAAATTGTTTTGAATATTTTTATTCGCCATTGTATGGAGCTCGTCGACAGACGTTTAGTCGAATACATTTTTGTACTAGGTTAAAGTTTTACAGCTGGCGCCAAATTTCAGAGGACAAAAATCTAAATACCAGAATTTTGTCTTCCTCTTATCAACCCTACATGCCTCAAAATTAAGTCGAAGGTGGTGGAAATGCCATAATTTTCCATTAATAATGCCAACGTTACTAATTTATTCATAAGTCTGTTTCGATAAATTCCTAAAATTGAGCTGAAATGGGAAATTATCAACCTTTCTGCTAGATTTAATATTCTTATTTCCCGTTTCGCATGAAAGAAGCAGTTACAAACCTAAGCGAAATTTAAGGATGATTAAGGCTGCAAATTTTGTGGCGAGATCGGTAATATAGTTTCGGTACTGCTTGTATACTCGTATCTTTGAAAAGCGATCATATTGAGCTTAAGAGGATAGAAGGTCAAGATTATTTGGCGCTTCGTGCCAGATGTAATGTTTAATAATGTTCTAAATAATAAAAAGGAACCTATTTGGCAGATATAATAAATTATTTGATTGTTTATTTGTTAAAAGGCTGCTTAATTGGACTTATGTAAAGTATAGGGTAGAAATTCTTCATAATAAGGTCAATTTTTTGCATTGTCTTGTCCTTTGAAAATCTGTGAAATTGAGCTGAGGATGATAAAAAAGGCCGAAAAAATTTCCAGAGGTGAACACTCTAAAAACTATAGTTGTAAACAATTAGCGTACTGACTGATGATGCTAAATGCGAGTAAATTAAGACGGATAAAACAAACGCAAATGATGCATGCAGACATGCAGAACGTTTCGAAAAAGTTATGAGGTAACATATTCCAAAACAACCCTTTTTCGAACCAGCAACCAACCACAATTTTTGGCCGCCGGTATCATCTGGAAGACCGGCCTTTGTCAGAGTATGATGCGAACGCACGAAAAGATGCATGCAACAGGGGAATGAGGGGGGATCCATACCAAAATCTGGTCTTCCCCCCGACCTTCCCCCAGAAACCCGAAAATTTTCCAAACCTCCATTATTGAATTTTCGGGTCGTTTTAGATATTTTTTGCCGTTCCTGGCCGAAAATTGGAGTTTATTCACCTCTCCCTACTAATGGCCGTAGACAAATTTTAAGCCGTTACTCGCATGCTTTAAAGCCATCATTGTTCAGCGTTTTTGGCGATTTTAATGTACGATAGGATTATGAAGAAATTTCAAAAAATTTCGATAAAATCTAATAAAAAATGGTCCAAATGGCTGTTTGGCGCAAAGCCCGAAAAAATCTATACTTTTGAAGTAAAAGATTGCTAAAACGCTTAGAACAGAAATGTTCTACGATTCTGAGCAAATCTGAATTTCTGGCGGATAAAACATTCTTTGTGTAGGAAGAAACACTAAAGCCATACCCCAAGATCATGTATGCAAGCACGTAGCTGGCCGTCCTATTTTGGGGGACCAATACCAATTTTTTTGGGGGTCTAGGCCCAAAAATGTCAAAAATAGCACAAAATAACGTTTAAAAGTCCTTCCGATTTTCCTAATTTTCGGGGGTCCAACCACCCCCATTCCCCAGAGATACGTGCCTGCATGTACGCTCACTATGATTCGATGAACAAATACGAAAAACTGCGTTTTTACTTTTCCAAAATAAATGAAATTTCTTGAAGAGCGCTGCAATATACAGTACTGCGCTGTGCAGTACTGTACTATATTATACTATACAGCTTCATTGTACTGTACCATAATGTACTGTAGAGAACTGTACTGTGCTGTACTGCATACTACTCAACATTACTGTTGTACTGTACTGCAAAGTACTGCACTGCGCTCTGTACTGTACTGTACTGTACTGTACTGTACTGTAGTATACTGTATTGTACTGCTGCATTTGTTTCTTTCACTGTAACAATTGTTACTCTGTATGTACATCGCTATACGCTACCCTTTGCCATCGCTTTATCCTCTTCACTAGTCGACGATTCGCCGTTCACCGCCACCTCCTTAGAACTGCTTACTGTACTTGGCCTCTCGTCGAAAATTTTCGTCAAAGTGGACGAAACGTCTCGACGACGATAGAAGCACATCACTTTGGCTTCGACGTTTCCGTTTGGAGTCTGGGGAGGAAAATTTTTTTTCATAATTTAAATTATTCATTTTTATAATAATTAATTTTATAATTGTGAATAATTCTCATTTTTTTGAAAATTTAAACAACATTTCTCGCCGCTCAAAACGTCCAGGTACGCTGTGAATGTTGGCCGAGGGAATTTCGCAACAGCAGCTTTTTCTAATGCCGAGGTTGTAGTATGTACCACGTTTTGATGAAAATTTAAGTTACTAAAGAATTAAGACGAAAAATCGAGGAAAGTGCGACTTATCATATTTTGCCAAAACTACTCACGATTATTGAAGGATATGATATTTGTATTCATTTAAGCTAGCTAAAAATGACGTAGCGTCATACAAGAAAAATGGAGGGTATTACCCCCTCCCTCAGCTTCTGGGGCACTGATGCCGAAAAACCATTGCTGTATAGCCTTCTTTTGTGCTCAGAAAATTAGCTATACAGCCTTTTTCGGCTCAGAAAACTATCTGTATAGTATATGTGGAGCTTAGAAATGCTATTTAGTTGTCTTTTCTGAGTTTTCAAAATGATATATAGCTTTTCTAGACTCTAGTCCAAAAAAGACTATACAGCTATGTTTGTGAATCCAGAAAGGCTACATACCTAGTTTTCTGACCCTCAAAAGGACTATAGAGACGTTTTTACTAAGCATAAAGCTATCTAGATATTTTTGGTTTTCACCACCCCCGCTTGGAAAGTTTGACACTGCGCACCTATGCGTAGTATTCACTTCGTCAGATGACTGTAAAGGGTCTTTGAATTGATTCGATAAAATTTAAAATGAGTTATATAACTGCTAGCTAGCATTGAGCTTATAGAAATAAAACAATTCAATTCTAAAAATCGGAAAAACACATCATTTCGTTGCTTTTGCATACAATATAGTATAACAAAGTAAAACGAAAGACCACGAATGGGTGTCGGGTTTTAGAGTCTGGACTAAACCCAGCATAATCCAAAAGACCGGAGAATTGGACAGATATCCCACTTGGACTTCAATTTTCAAACATTTGCTTCACTTTTCCGCAATACTTTGATTGCAATAGATAAAGCTCGATGAGAAATGCTAAAAATCGATATTTTTGTCTCTGCCTCCAATTTTTCGGCACTTCTCTGAATTTAAAATTTTTGGCCCCTCAAACCCTCCGAATTCTGGCAAAGGCCATATGTGGCAACGACTGGCCGAAATTTTATATAATATGTTCCGGATAAAATTCAATTCCCTTTTTACTTTTTTTTACTTATCCAAGAAGAACCATGCCAAAAAAGCAAAACGTTGTGCAAAAACCAACCACCAATCTACTACATCGCATCGCATGGCTATTAACACGATCTATTGCGTTACAAGTCGTTTCGTATGTTAACATTTAAATCAATGAGCCCTAATTCATTAAAAAATATTGGAGAAAAGATTGAAAAAAAAATTAATTTTTTATATATGCAGAAAAAAGGCAATCTGGATTATCACCTTGTTTAGTTCCTCAATTCGTCTTATCTGATATGGGGCAGACGAGGTGATTTCCAATGTAGACGTAATCAGAAAAACATAATACTTCACTTGTTGCCTGTTTCACTCTTCAAAGCGGATTTAAAAACTTACTGAATTAAAAATCCGGCCAAATAATTAAAGTATTTACTTTTTTAAAATTTTTAAATTTTATTTTTATTCCCTTAATTTTAATTAAATTTAATCAGAAATAATTTATTTATATTTTAATTTATTTTACTCAAAATTAATCAAATTGAAATAGTTTCATTCAATCAGCAGCTGCGCTGAAATACAGCAAGAACTCGTATATCGCTTTAAAAATAAATTTTCAACGTTCCGTGTATTCGATCAGCTCAACCATCCATGTAACTGTGGGGATGGGAATATCCTCAACCAAGAATGCTCGTCCCTATACATGATCTTGGGGGGTTAGGAGGTTTCAACCCTCCCCGGAAAACTTTGCAGCCCCCGCGAAATTCCCCCCAGAATTTTGCGAGTTTTTTGAAAGATCTCAAAAATTTTCTGAAAATTTGTAAAAAAAGATGTTTTTCAAGCGTTTTAACTATCTATTTGCACAAAAGTGCCGAATTTTCGGCGCTTCGCGCCATTTGATACTCACGTTTTGACTATATTTTGTTCAATTTTTTCCGCCTTGCTAATTTTTTTCAAAAATTTTTTTAAGTTTCTATGCTCTAGAAAGATAGAGCATCGTCAGAAACGCTGAAAAACGATGTTTTTGACGCGTACCTATACCATTTTTGGAACCCAAAAAGGAATTTTATTGTTTCATCCCCCCAGAATTCCCATGCTGTGACATGCATGGTCGTTCCCAAATTCCCCAGAACCAAAAAAGTTTTGACCCTCTTTCCTTCAGATTTTTAAGGGCAAATGAATTTTTTGGCGTTTTTAGGCGTTTTTAGGCCGCTTTTGACCAAAAATTATAGGTCATTTGTGTCCCCCTCCAAAGCTGACCGCGGACCCCCGACATGAAATTTCGAACCATTTTATACATGTAAGAGCACAACTTAAAAATATTCGAAGACGTACCACCAACGCGATACATGTTCGTTGTTGCTGCCGCAGCCATGTTGCTACCGCTTTCAGTCGATGGATTATAGACTTGCAAAAAAGCTTTTTTAAACTACACTTTTAATCCTAAGACCGATAAAATAATACAAAAATAAATATTAAAAAATGAAAAATGAATAATATCCGCATTAATCACTTAAAAGTAATGAAAAGCACACGATTGAAGGATATGAGATTGTCAGAGAAAATTTCAGATTTTTCAATAAGTGCAACTTCAGAAAGTCGTTTTGAGATAGCTGTACTTTCATTCTTCATTGTTTAAATGTTTACTAAGAGCATGAATAAGGCGTGAATGATGATTCCCAAAACGGTTCTTACTTTTTTTCTTTCTTAAGACAATTTGAATTATTGCTATGCTAATATCAAACGGCCTTTTTGACACACTTCAACGAATGTAGAACGCGGATTAGCCATTTTTCCAGAATTTCGATTCAGTAACATTTTTCGATATTAAAGCATTTTGCAATATTAGCCCTTTTACCCTTATCGATTTTTTCACTAAGATTTGCGTAAAATAGCCAAGGAAATGATCGATAAACCTAACAAAAATTTAAGCACGTTGCGAACGAGCAAGTGCAAATGCTTTGGCAGCACACATGGGCGTGGGAGGGTTTGGGGGTATGCACCCCCCAGAAGTTGAAATACCCCCCCCCAGAAATCAGAAGAAATACCTCCCCCTAGAATTCAAATTTTGAAATTTTTTTGCTTTTTAGCAATTTTTTTGATACCATTGGATAGTGCTCGATAAGAAACGTCGAAAAATGGTGTTTTTTCCTGCGACCACTTTTAAGACCATTTTTTGACCTTTGAAAACTTTTTCTTCCCCCCCCAGAATTTCGGTGCTGCCCACCTATGCTTGGCAGTCTCCGATGATAAGAATAAATTTGTTTCAACGGAAGAGTAGTCATTCTCTGGTTATGCATGGGTAGGTTCAATGTCTTCAGCTAAAAATTTTTTCAGTGTCTGCAATAAGAATCTGAGGTATCAACTAACCGAGAGAATCTTTAGATGCATGTGTAAGTAAAGCCCGCAGATAGGCGAAAACACGATCCTTGATCTAATCACACATGCACACTGGAGGGATATGGGGGTTTACTTCCGGAAGGCATATCCCCCTCAAGCCATTTTTGGACCAAAGACTGATTGCTTCAGCCAAGGAAAAGCATCAAGTAACACCTGACAGTGTAGTTTCGGATACATATAATTTTTCGAGCAGTAAACTGTTTAATTCAGTCATCCAGACACTTTTTCTTTTATTATTCCTTTAAATAATTTTATCTAATACTCTACTTTATTCAGAAAAAAACACAAGGGTAAAACAAAGTCGCAGGGAAAATAAAATAGCATAGTGTAAAATGCGAAATGTCCTGGACACACAGGCGAAATAGATTGCGCTCACATGTGCCCCATCAAAGAAAATACATATCTGATAAGGTCATTCTATTGCCCTCATTGTTGTTGTTTTCATGCAAATTTGACCACTAAAAATCAAATACAACTGATTAAGTACGAAAATTTGGCATTAAATTGGTAAAAAATACTCATTTACCTCCTTCAGTGAAACTCGATTTACCCCTCCAAGAGCTGTCGACCGCGTGCATGTAGTGATCTAATCAGTTTACATAAGCCTTGAATTTATATTAAATTTATTGATTTATTAACTAATTAATATTAAAATATAAATCTCCATACTTTAGCACAATGTAAGCACACGGGAGTTATTATTTGCCGACACCTGCAAATCATTTAGCATTAAGTGATGCAACATTTTTAGTGAACTGCAAATCAGTGAGCATTTTAAACTGAAATATTATTTGCAGTCAAAAACCAGCGGTCTAGACTGCAAATAAGATCGGACACAGTGTAAAACTATTTGCAGTCAAAAATAGCGGTCAAGACTGCAAATAATATCACACACAGTGTAAATCATTTGCAGTCAAGAAGCAGTACCTTGACTGCAAATAATATCACGTAGACTCTGCAGTCAAGAATGCTGGTTTTTGAATGCAAATAATGTTACACTATGTCCGATCATATTTGCAGTCTAGGCCGCTTGTTTTAGACTGCACATAATATTACACTGTGCGCGATACTATTTGCTGCAGCCTAGGCCGCTGGATTTTGAAAGCAAATAATATTAAACTGTGTCCGATCTTATTTACAGTCTATGCCGCATGTTTAATCCTATTTGCAGTCGAGGCCACCGGGTTTAGACTGCAAATAATATAACATTGTGTGCCATATTATTTGCAGCTGACTGCTAAAGCACACTCCCAGTGTAGGTCGGCTTTAATTTCTTGGTTTTTTCGTTTTTTTAGTTTTTTATGGTTTTTGATAGTTTAAAAATCGGCATGGTTTTCGGTTTCTTGGCCTTTAGTTATTTAAATTGTATGTCAAAAATGAAAGAAGGCATATTTTCTGTTAATTGTGAATATATAAATAGCGCAGTTCGTAACTTGCTCGAGCTCAATAAATCGATGTTTTGAAGCTGTAAGGATCTAAAGATTTCGTTTTTTCAATTATCAATTCATTTGATTATCCTGCCAATGCTCTATCAATCCCGAAAGATGTAACAAAAAGTTGGAAAGCAATAGCATTTCATGCTATTATCGTTAATTTGCGCAAGCCATTGATTGTTCTGAAATGTATTAACGAGCATATTATGAAATTTCAATTCAATTGTGTTGCACTACCGGTCGGACAAATAGCTCACTCAACTTTCTCACATAAGTACGGAACAAATTTCGGAAAATTAATTAAACTCTAATCGACCGTATCATCTAAAAAATACCTGAAAAACTTATCACGCCAAGGTTCTAAATTATAAAGGCGATGCTCATGGCTTGTGTTATTTGTATCATCTGTGGCACATTGGTGAAAAGCTAGACCATAATTTTTGCGAAAAATTGGAAATATTCTTTAGGAAATAAGCCGAATAAAAAAATAGAAAACTGCTTCCTTGTTATGCCAGCTCGAAACCATCTGGTCGCTGCTGATATTAAGCAACGGAATTGAATTACCTACCTATTTCACGACACAGAAAACTTTGTAATATTGCCTTACTGTCAATATGGACGTTCTATATTTTCTTCAAATACAGTCGAACTTCGATAATGCATACACGGGATAATGCGTTTTCTCGCATAATGCGTACAGTTGTGCTAGGTCCGAACCGAAAGGCAATGTAAAACATAAGGCAATAGCATGGGATAATGCATACTCGGTTAATGCATAATGCGTACAGCCGATTTCATCCATCGGCCTATGCCTGCATGTTAAACTACCCGGCTTAATGCATACAGCGTGTATTTTTTCACCTCGCATAATGCGATCAGGCTCTTTGGATAATGCGTACGGCTTTTATTTCGATCGTGAGTATTCCATGATCACTTAAAATAGAGAAGTAGCGTACCCTATTACAATATTTCTTATTTCCTTCCTGGCTATATTTACAATCTTCTGTATATGTTTTCTGTGTTCAACGAATACTTTAGGCACAGCGAAATGAATGATATCGAAGATTTTTGTGACTTTAAGCGTGAAAATATGTTAAAGCAGACTTGTATCGCTGATTTTTTCTTTATAAAATGATTTGATCGCATAATAGTGTATTCCTTGTTAAGAATCTGGGGTATTCGGATAATGCGTACACTCGGATAATGCATACAGAAGGGCTTGGTCCCTTGGGTGTACGCATTAAGCAAGTTCGACTGTACTATTTTTATGGATTAAACAAGAAAAACTCAGAATTTGATGATATAGTTCGTTCTTTTCTGATTTATTTTTACTTATTTGTTTTAAATTTTTTTTATTTACATTTTTTATTTATTTTATTCTTTTTCCTTAGTTCTCGTTAGTACTGGCAGGAGTACGTTAAGAATATGGTACTTTAGGATACTATGAAATAAACTTCAGAAGAGCGGATTTTTTTTGCTCAGTACTTAGAACATGTTGAAAGAAAGCGCGGAAAAAAATATTCATCCGTCTATGATCAATATTACAAAAGCTATGGGTTTCGTTAATCAGCCTCTTCTCGACCTACGCAAGCATGTATATACTCTGATTCAAACAGCTGAATGCAGAAGCACATATAGATACCCAATTTACGTAGATATAAGCATCTATACATCGACCTAAGCATCTATACATCTACCTCAGCATCTATACATCGACCTAAGCATCTATACATCGACCTAAGCATCTATACATCGACCTAAGCATCTATACATTGACCTGAGCGGGAGCGACCTCGACCTGAGCAGCTTAAAACACCTTTTCAGATATGCTAAGCCTAAGCCTAAGTATATTAGAAGCAAAAACTCAGATTTTCCTATATCTTATCAAGTAAAACCGACAAAAACATGCACAAAAATGAAAATTTTTTTAAATTTTTTTCAAGATTTCAAACAGCTTTCCGCGCCTTTTTCCCTTTTTTTTTCTCCTTCATTGCTATGCTTCCTTCCATAATTTTAGCCCATATTATTTATTTCTGACAAATGTGTAAGTCCTTGGATCGAGCCGTTTAATCGTCACACCCAACACTCAAATCGACAGTTGCCTGCAACTTTTGCAACAAGTGTATGGCTCAGATTTTCACCAAATTTTTTTTTCGCGCTTCAATTTATCATGTTCTACCAGTTTGGCACAAAAATTTTGGCATTCCGCATTCGATTTTGCTCCTTTTTCTAAAAGTACCATATTCTTAACTTTAGCCGTACTGGCAAGTGCTTTACATAAAAAATTTTCGTTTTTCAGGCTTCAATCAACTAATTTCTGGGACATTTCTATGCAAGATGCATTTTAGCACTTCTGTTTATGAATTGCACTTTCAAATATTAAAAAATTAAAAAAACCATTAAAAACGATTTAAAAAACCATTAAAAAACATAAAAAAACTAAAATGGACAAATTTTCAAACTTTAATTTTTTCCTCACCCTGCACACTTATTGAAAAACACATTAAACGCAATGTTAATGAAATTGGTAGACAACGCAAACGATAGTTTAGGTATGGAATTACGAATCGAACGATAACAGCATCAAAGAATCCAAAACTTGCGCGTTTTAAGATTTCTTCTAATCAAGTAACATGAGCATATCGAGAATTACCATATTTTGAAAAACGCGGTTGCCCAACAACAGACATTCCAAAAAATTCAGCGATCTATTTCAAACTTAAAGCCTAGCAAATTTAGAGCTTCGCTGAGAGCTGATCCAGAAGCCTCAAAGCATGGAGAAAAATTCACAGCTTAATCAGTAGCCCAGTATCCAGGGAGATAGTACGAGGCACTGTGCCCCTCCACCATGAAATATGGGGATGACTTTTCTCCTTTGCTCCTTTTTTTACCTTTTTGTGCATTTGTATGCACTTTTACCACTTTTTAGAACGGAAACCAATTTGAAGCAAGATCCGGATTCGAATTGTACGAAGGCTGTGCTCGTCGCAACCACGCTACAGCAATAGCAACTAACGACCAATAGTGTTAATTTCCTAAAATACCATTACTTGCTATTTATATAAACACCGGAACTCAATATTGAAACCACACCTATCCGTTATATGCACTCAAGATAGTACCTACGGTAACGCTAATATGCAAACAGATGAATTATCCCATTAGCTTGCAAAATATCGTAGAACGTTAAGCTCAGCCCACGTGAAGAGGGGCCGTTCGTATGGCATGGATTATATACAGAGCACGAAAGTGGTTTGCGCACGATCTTGTCTGCAGTAATATGAATTTACGAGCAAAATCTCGCGTTCTTGCTGTACGCTATAAGACTCCGTATTAATATCATGCTTATTGATGGCTAGTTTCACGAATCCGTTACAGAGGCATATATGTATGTTGTACATGTGCAATGTACGCTTCTGATGACGGGGGAGCCCCATCAGGCATGTTAACGACAAGCCATAACGAACCGAAATTCTACCACATATACCAGGCATTAACGAGTCGGTTGCGGGTCTTCGGATGGATCCGCCCATTTTCGCTGGCTTGTCTCGGTGTATAAACCGCTTTTATATAGATTTGCATTGATTCGAAAATTGTTAACTTTTTTACACAGGCTACATGAAAAAGTCAATAATTTTACGCACGCTAAAACAATGATGCATGTTTTCCATGGGTTTTGTAGTCAATACTGCGTTTACAAATCGATAAAATGGATTTTATTTTGACAATTATTCTTCAAATTGTAAATACAGAGCCGGCCCTATGTTTACGGAATCAACATGGGACACGGGTGTATTCACCTTCAGAACTTACTGAGGTACCCAAGTACTTAAAGCTGCTCTTAGCGCTGGGCCGCGATGGCGTAGTAGATAGAAGCTTCCGATCTTTCTGGACGCTTTAGGTAGACCTACGGCTTCGACTCCCTCAGTCCTAATCTTGCTGACCGCTTTTCGTCGGGAGTCTCAGCAGCTACGCCCTAGGTCCACCACAAGTACCTACCTAATCCCGGTATTGCCGCAAGGTCAGTTGACCTATCTCAATCCCACTCAAGTTGATGATTTATCTCATTTTCGAGGTTCAAATCAATCAGAAATGTTTTTGGTTCCTAATGTACGAAGCACAGTGAAATTTGAAAGCAACACCAACGAGCTCTAAGCTGATCAGTCCGTCATAAAAGATTAAATAATAATTTTGACCAATTTTGGGATTGAGAAAAGTATATTGAATTTTGAACGAAATAAATGATCACACGAAATTTACCTATTCCTTCCACCAAAAGTATAACGAAATCCTCGACGACAAGAGCACCGACCTCACCCTCGGTATAAAGAGACCCCTGGGTGGGTTTTTATCGTTTATTTGGTATGTACACACGGCCTAGAGCCGGGAAAGCAAAAACAAAACGTACGAATAAAACGAGCTAACCAGAATAATCGTCCAAAACCAACTAGACTAATATCCCATCAGGGGATCGATACAGTAAAACGTAAGTTTAAGACAAACAAACATTAGTCAAGATTACTTTCAATTCACGTCGAATCTTCTAGAATACGATTATGCGGTAATGAGTAAAACAATTACTATTAGCATACACTTAATTCTAATTTACCGGACAAGTATCTTATTGTTTTTTATAATGAAAATTTGGGAATAGATGAGAAACTGAAGGCATAGCCACAAGTACACTATCGCGCAATAGCTACTCGTATTCGGCTATGTTAACCGATACAGACCCAAGCTGTTTTCGGCATGGCTACCGCGAACTGCTAAAACTAGTTCGCCACGTGTAACTCTCGCAGTTACAAAATTAATCAGGCAGTTGACGCTGCTTCTGCTTGTACATATAGTTGTTATAGAATATCAGGCTCACGGCGTTAGTTTAAAACATCCCAGATATAATTTCTATTCTTCGCATTTGAAATGCTGCGAAATTGAGATTTAAGAGATAAAGACGTCAGAAAATGTTCGTGATTACTGCATTGTTTATGTTTGGAAGGTTGCATGATTTAGCAAAAAATATCGGAGTTTCAAAAATTTTGGACGACAAATTCATCTTCATAGGCCCGGCGATTTAGGGAGCACTCGATTATCCATTAAAAACCTTTTTGGAGATCCAAACACAGAAACTCGAAATTAAATGTATCCTAGCAAATGGGGCGCTTCGCTGCCCCATCTGCTAGAGTGTTTGTAAACAAATAATATCTTAACCAGTAATTTGTATAAAAAATTGAATGACTCTGCAATTGATCGGCCAGCGGTTTTTATATTTTTTATATCTAAGCTGAAGCTGCCCGGCGTTGCCCTGGCTGAACTTAGGCCTGATAGCTGTATGGGATTGAGATGTCTCTTGTATTTTTTATTCTTCGGGACTTTTGATGTTTTTGGGATATTTCTAAAAAAATTGTTGGTAAAAACATATTGTATCTTTTTAATTTTGTAAAACTGTCTTTTGTCAACCATTTCTTTGATTAAATCCATATTTCTGACGTTATAGAATGGTTCTGAGAATTCTTTATCCTAAATCATATTTTTGATGTTCTGGGATGTTCTGGAAATTATACCATTAGATGGTTTGGGATGTTTAAAAATTTTGTTTGATCATAACCATATTTTTAACGTTTTAAAATATTAAAAAAACTTTTTGGTCCAAAACCATACTTTTGATGTTTTTGGAGGTTTAAAAATTTCTTTTGATTAAAAGCATATTTTTGATGTTTTGGGGTGTTCAAAAATTTTTTGGTCAAAACCATTTTTTTGATGTTTTGGGATGTTTAAAGATTGTTTTGGTGCAAACCATATTTTTGATGTTTTGGGACACCAATCTTACAGCACAGGATATGTTATAGCACTGGGTATGGTATATCACGTCCTATCTTGTAGCATAGGGGTATGTTATATCACGTCCTATCCTGTAACACTGGGTATGTTATATAACGTCCTATCTTATAGCGTGGGGCATGTTTTATCACGTCCTATTGTATAGCATGCGGTATGTTACATCACGTCATATTGTATAGCATTGAGTATTTTGTATCACGTCCTATCTTATAGCGTCGGGTTCAACTTTGTACAATGATCAACTTTGCCCTCATTGTAAACAAATGCAAAAGTTGCATATTAAATTAGCCGCTAGAAGCAAAAACATTTGGATTTGTATTTGTGAAAGCCGCGTGTTTGCTGCTTTCGATTGCTTCGCATTAAATTTCACGCGCGCTGGTTTACAAGGTCAAAACTTTTGACTTGGTGCAAGCTCTTTTTCAGTGATTAATCATGTTTATAAGTACCAGTATGTGATTTCCTTTCAGCCCGTCTCATACATGTTTTATGATACCACATCGTATATTTAAAGTAGCGAATATGGAATCAGCGGTCCCAGAAACCCCAGGGGCCAAATTTTGGAAGCAACAGTCAATCTGTGCTTCTGCAAAAAGACAAAAACCTTAATTTTACGCTATGCATTGGGTACCTTTGGGTTCCCGTATTCCAGAAACCAATCCGTGAATTTTCTTCAAATTCTACAGTAAGGTCAGTCATAAGATATCCAATAATTGGTGAAAACTTTAGAAAAAATTAATAGCTGCGATTTGAGATATTTGATAAAATACACTTGTAAATAACGTTTTTCTTACGGCATCACATCAGTTTACACTGTAGTGTAAAGTGGTTCACACCAGTCGATAGCGCATAAAAAGTTGATTTAGGGTGGCTTTCAAATTTTACCCTGCGGCAATTGCATAAGCGGCTAGAGCTACCAAAACCTTTTACATAAATCCGTAGTTTCCGGATGTCAGGAGTCCGATCGAGCCATTTTAATCAAAAAATTGTAATTAGCGCCCAAGAATACCCATTGCGTGAAAATATAAGTATCACAAAATTATCCAGTAAAAACTTTTTTACCTCACACACACACACACACTTACACACAACTCGAAATTAATATTACAGATGTAGGTACAATAGATGTTTATTCAATAACATGTGCGTGATAAGTCCGAAGAAGACACCAAATTTCAAACGATGATAAAAACAACAAGTTTAAAAAGCCAGGTAAAGTTGAACGTCCTGTCCATAGGTAGGCGGCAACAAAGGTCTGGGAAAGTGCAAGCTTTTTCAAAGGTCAAAGAATGGCCCTAAAAATGGTGGTATAGCGAAAAAACATCATTTTTCAACGTTTCTCATCAAGCACTATCCATCGGCACCAAAAAATTGCGAAAAAAACAAAAGAAATTTTCAAAAATTGAATTCTGGGAATATTTTGGTTTCTGGAAGCGGGGTGTACACTCCTTACGCCCAGGTATGGCATTGTCTCGTGCCGTCCGTCATGTGAGAACCACTTCTTTGAACGCTTCGTCCGAATCCAAATTCTTTATCGCCGTACTCTCCCAAAACTTTCTGAAGAATGTCGCGTTGAAAAGGACCATCGTTTCAGAATTTCTTAAAAATTAGCCAATTTAGAGAATGATTTTTGATAATTCATTGTACGATTGGGAAGCCTAAAAAGCTGGGCAGGTCCAGAAGACCCGCCACTGCGCATTGTTCGGTAGCTGGCGCGAGCCGAACCAGTGCTCAATTACCCAAAAAATTGCGCTCTCTATTCCGGAGATGAAACGTCATCTCTACGGGTTGAAGCGCAAAAAAAGGCGCAGCGAAACGAGCTGACGGGAAAACACATCAGAACAGCGAGAACATGCTGACGGGGAAGCTATAGCAGCGCATGAGTTCGATGAGTGTGTACGTGCACCGCACTTACAATTGGAGTGAACGTTCAGTTGCAATTATTCTATCGATTATAAAACAAAAGTGTGAAAAAAATTATGGTGAATTATTTAAAAATTATTAAAGGGTGAGAGCAAAAAAATCGTCATTGCTGCTACCCATGTCGCCTTTTGCTGTCAGTGGCGGACCCAGGATTTTCGGACAGGAAGAGCGGAAACCCAAATTTTCCTAAAAGTGTCAAAAATTGCTCGAAAAGTTGGTCCCTTATGCTAAAAGTAGCGCTTCATTGCCGTCTCTTGTTAGGCAGATTTACATATATATGAGGCGAAAAAACTTCAAATTTTTCAAATTTTCTGAAGATTTCTATCAAAAACTCGCGAAATATGCAAAAATCGACACAAAGCGCGGAAAAAGTACTCGAAAAATCATTGTAAGAACTATGAAATTTTTGTGTTGTACAAAAACTACTCTCCTCAACATAAAACTAAATTCTTTAGAACGTCAAGAAAATCAGTAAATATGATAAAAATGACTAAAATCATAAAAATACACATTTTTTCTTGTGAATGCATTCAAACATTTTTTGAAGAAGGGGTGCCCCCAATCCTTCAAAATACGCCCTTGTTTGCTGGAGGTCTTTTACATATTGAATTTACATTTTGATTAAGCCTTTGTACATTCTCGCAATTGTCACACATATTTGTAGTAAACATTTCACTTCAGTTCAAAAGGACAATCCAAAAATAGCAAGTTGTAATCTATTTCACTCCGCGGACTTTTCCGCAATCTGTTTGGAAATCTACAGGCTGTTTTACACAACTTTTAGCCATCAGTTAGAAACGTAAACCTGCAAAGCGATTTATCGCAGGCTTCGAGAAATATAGCACTGTTTCTACCCCACCCCACAGTATACCCATAATCTTAAAATTCCCTACCCTAACTTTTTTCTTTATAATTTCTTCGAAACCTCAATATTTTTTCATCATCATTCTTTTGTTCAATGCAAAAATAAATAACTCACGCAACGAATATGAAAAACCGTACCTGCGTTGTAAACATAAGCTACAGTATGCCTGAAATGACACATTTTGTGTTCGTATCTTTGGTGCACGAAAGTCAAACTCGAAATCGGGTATTTCGTTTATCTCACTAAAAAGAGCGCTCCTTCTTCTATCGTACACTCGCAACCATACCTGGGTGTGGGGTTTGGGCGTATGCACCCCCAGAAACCAAAATAGCCCCCTCCCAACGCAGAATTCAATTTTTGAAATCTTCTTTGGTTTTTTCGCAATTTTTTGATGCCAATGGATAGTGCTCAATGAGAAACGTTGAAACATGGTGTTTTTCGCCATATAACCATTTTGAGGCCGTTTTTGAACCTTTGAAAAAATCTTACACTACCCCTTCCCCTAAAGCTTCGGTGCCGCCCACCCATGCTGTCAACCTTGCCCGGGTTTTGCATAGCGAAATATAGCTCGTCGTCCAAAAGGAAGTCCTTAAGTCAGTAATCGTCCTACGCCTTCTCTTCACACATACAAGTGTACATATGTACATGTTACAGGGAGGATCGGGGAATCCCACACCCAAAGTTGGTTGTCCCCTATCCCTCCTCCAAAGTCAGATAAATTTTGACTCCTCCCAATTTTTGACAAAAATTGAATATTTTGGCCGTTTTTGGCTAAAAATTGGAGGTCATTTACCCCCCCCCCCCAACCCCTTGAAAATGGCCGGGGAACCCATCCTAATTTTCGAGCCATTACGTGTATGTGTAACAATCATGGTTTCACTAAATGCTACAATATACTTAGACACTGCCTGTGATTGCTCTCAGTCTCACCTCGAACTACTGTCCTAACCAAGACCCCGACTGATACGGACTGAACAATGACTATTACGCATATTACCTAATAAGGGTGTTAATACATAGAACTGATAGCTCAAGGCCACCTACATTACTTAGTTGCAGAAAGGTGATCATGATATCACAGGAGGTGTGTTTGTTACATATGCCTTCAAATATACGAATTTTCCAAAATGGAACATCTGTGAGATTTAAACCAAAATTTAGTGCTTTTGCTGTTTAGCGATAACCTTAGCAAAATAGGACTCAAAATTGCCTTTTTATGTTTTAGTAAAAAATTCTATACACTTAAACCAGCCTTTGATTGAAATCTGCGTGGTAAACCTAAATTAAAAAATTGCAGGCTTGAGAGTTACACATTCAGGTATATAGCACAAGGCACGTAGCTGGCCGTCCTATTTGGGGGACAACACCAATTTTGGGGGTCCGGAGTCCGAAAAGGCCAAAAATAGCACAAAATAACCTTTAAAAAGTCCTATTTTTCCGGTTTTTCCAGAATTTTGGGGGTCCGGACCCCCCATTCCACCAGAGCTACATGCCTGTGCAGCATGTAGCTTATATGTGTGTATAAAGAAAACACTTTTCAAAGCAAGTATCACTCAATTAGCAGATAAAGCAATTAAAGACGCTTTTGAGTGAAGAGGTGCTGACCACTTACTTAATCATCCGATGCAAATTTTTAACGTTGCTCGCCAATAACTCGTAGTTTGCATCGATAATTTTGGTAATTCGGTTCATATTTTCATCAGAAGCTACGTAGACAGTGGTGGCAAAGTTTTCTATTTCTACCATCTTCTCACGTTGCTCGTTGGAGAAATTCGTCGACGAATTTAAGAATTTTCCAATTTCGTCCTTTACAAATTAATCAATAAATATCTCATACAAATCTGGTATTGGATAATAATTACGTAACTTAATTACTGATAAATAATAAACTATGGTCTGCTTCAAAATTCTTCGGACTTTTTACAGTGTGGCGATTCGCAAAGAGCAGTTTCTTAGTTTACCTCTCGCATCGCATCAACCGATGGGTATTTTTCTTGCGCGAGGCTGCTGGCCAAGCTCTCACAGCTTCTAAAAGCCAGACTGCCCCAAAGTGCCATAGTTCAAGGTTCAGAGCCAAATAACGTGAGCCAATAAGATGAATGGCCTTACGCCGATTGGCTGAATTTTCGCTGCCTTCTAATCGCCTTATTGTAGAAAAAGTCTCAAGAATTTCGAAACAAACTATAGGGTAATAAATGATAAATGAAAGATTAACAATAAATAAATCAATATTTATTTTTGAAACATTTATTTTTGATAATACAAGTAATACATATAGTTATAAACAATACATGGTTAAGGTAGCTTTGCTGCCGTGTTCAGCATAGGGTCGTTATAATTAACGGTATTAAAACCAGAAATATCGTTAGATGTGTTTTTCAGTACGTTAACGGAACGATATCTTTTCTCGAGAGTCTTCATTAACAAAAACGATATATATTTTGGGATTAATATCGTGAACAAAAATTAGTTTTTGTACATATATTCGATCCTATCTAAACTGTACGAGTTTGCTGAGGAGGCTTCTGGCTGAGTGGGAGAAGGGTACAACACAGACAGACATTACGAAATGCGCGTTTTTAAACTGACTTCGATTCAGTAACAACTTTCTCTATGCTTGAACGACGACAGTGATCATTGTATTTTATGTTGTTGAGGTACTGATCTTCCAGGGAATTAAATTTATGGACGAAAAAGTTTTCTGTGATAAACAGTTATTTCGAATTAGATAATGAAAATGCGGAAGTGTAAAAGCTGTACGTTACACATTGAGATTTAGCGGTATTTACATTATTTTGATTCGTTTCTAATACCAACATTTCGATTTAAAATGAAATCAGGCATGTACCTATAAAACACACTTGGGCGTGCGGGGTATGCAGCTCCAATGAAGTCCGAATACTCGCCCTGTTCAGAAATTTAAATACTCCCCAGAATTCAATTCTTGAAATTTTTTTGTTTCTTCAACATGTTTTTGGTGCCAATGGATAGAGCTCGATGAGAAACGTTGAAAAACGGTGTTTTTCTGTCATACCATTCTCTTCAAGTATGTTTTTTGACCTTTGGAAAATCCTGTGCCCCCCGTCCTTGATCAACCTCTTTTTCCGGTCTTTTGCGTTTTCTAGTTTAATTGAACATCGCTTCTAGCGCAACGCTTATTTCGAAAAATTTGAAATTTTCGACGATTTGCTAAAAATCATTGTTTTTTGACTTTAGCGAAAATCTTATGCGAAGCGCCCGGAAAATTTATTAAAATTAAAATGAGAACCTCTAGAAGCTCGAATTAAAGCTCCATCTTCTGTATTTATAGCATTTGACGTAGATCGTTTAAAATTTTTGAATAGTTATACTTTTGAAAATAGAAGAAAACTATTCTGAAAAGGCTGTTTCTGCTCTTAAATCAACAAAACCTACTCCTGAGCAAAAATATGGCTTCCAGAACATACGAGGGCAACAAGAAAATTCGAGAGGGAGTGAAATCGCCAACAATTGCCAAAATGTTACTAAACATAGAATTGTGCGGAGGGTCTACAGTCATCTGCGGGAGAACCCCCTAGACTCCCAGGCCCATACACATGTATTCCGGACTGCCATGCTAAAACGGGAAACAAACGTTGAGTATAAAACGATGTGAATAAACTATAAGCCTGTTTCACACTAGCTTTGAGCATATCTCGACTTTCACCGACAAGCTAACAGACGGCGATTATTGCATTGATTGTGAGATCGCTTAGAGGCTTTCAAGTCATAAATGCACTTAAATCTACTATACATATATGGACTGAAAGTTTTCTGATAAAATGAGGTAAAATGAAGGCCGAAAACTGATGAAAAGTGAAAATATTGTTTAAGCATATTTGAAATTAACCAGAAACTGTAAATAAATATATTTTCATGGCTATTTTAGCGTTGATACCAGTTTTTGGACGTCATTTTGACCCAAAAAGGCTCGTTATTTGACACTAAGAGCGCCTGTGGTGTTTCTATGGTCACAATAGTGGCATTACTTTTAACTAAACAGATTTCAACGTTCAAAGTTATTTTTATGTATATAAACTTTTCCCGTTTGTAAAAGCAAAGAAAAACAAAAATTTCACATTCCTACAGATTAAAATACATATACCTATATTTCTGAAACATGAGGCACGTAAAGATGTGGGGGATGAGGACTAGTCCACCAAAATTTCAAAAATAAGAGAGCTTTTTACAAGGGTCCTCCAAAGGATAAAATTGAAAACTCATAAAGCGCATTTCAATGACCGCCAGGATAGATTTTAGCACACTTGAGCACATAGATTTTACCACTTGAGCCCATAATCCCAAAATTTTGGGGCGCCGTGCCGGATTTGCTGCTTTTGTATAACTTTTGTCTTCTGAGCAGTCCGAGTTTAGTAGACATAATAAATATGTGAAAAAAATTTCGGTGCTCTGCCCAGCATTATTTATTTTCCGTTTTGCTTTCCTTCGCAATGTATGTACATATTAATTAAATACCAAACAGTTTAAACACAGGGTTAAGCTTGGACATAATTGATAGAAACCATTTGTTAGGCCATTTTATACAGCTTATGGTTTGAATATGATTGAAATTAAGTTTGTTCAAAAACATTTAAAATTTTCTTCTTTTCAAATGTGTACAGCTCGCTGAGAAATGCTCAAAAACACCATTATTTTTTGCCTGTCTATAGTAGTTGTTTAGACATAACAGACTTCAAAATTTTAGCCCCCACCCTCCCCTCCCCAAACTCAAGGCCAGCTATGTACGTGCCTGTCCAACATATTGAAAATGCAATTGTCTTGAATGGTGAGATGGTCCAAACGATTTTATTGCAACAATCGATACGGCGAAACATTCAGTGAGAATAAGATCAAAAATTATCGCTAAGTTTGCTAATGGACATTTGATCCGCCCTATTTCGTCGCTAAAACCATCTTTTGGTGAATGGTTTTGCCACAAGTAATGACAAGCGCGGCTGTGAATGAGCCCAGGCCCAGCAGGCTCATAAATACGGTAAACGCAACTCGGGGAATGAACCAGTAATCGAGCTGCTAAACATTTGTTCTGATATCAACTTGTAGGAAAGCAGATCAAATATAAATCGATAAAAAATATTCGATCAAAAAACTAAGGTGAGGGCTGGCACGGAAGAATTTTTGAAGCGTTTTAGGCTTGACCTGTCAAAATTTTTTGACTTTACATGGGTAGCAATCAAATTCTGAGAGGTCTGAGATGGTACAAAACCTTAAAAAAACATCAAAAAGTTTATTCTTAACGGTTAATCTGAAAGGAACTATGTAATCTAAAAACTTACTCAATCGGTTCGGCGAAGGGAAAAATTGGATACATTTGTTAAAATTTCATGCAATGCTCGGTGAGATTGAGCGATTCAGGTCCAGATTGACCGCTAACCCTATATTGGCCCCAACCACAATTTCAAGTTTTCCAAAAAGCTACAAAAAGTGGCTACATATATATACATCCGTAAGATTTGCATAGCGATTTTCAATTTTGCACGAGTCAATTATCTTTTTTGCTCTAAAAGAAGAACATTAATCGAAACAAAAAACGCGTAAAATATTTGTGGAAGCAATGAATCGTGCGGATTCAGCAAACAAGGGGTCAAAAAGCCCGATCCTTTCAGGACACAGTTTTGGTATACAACCTTACATCCTTTAATGACTGGAAAGGCTAAATAAATAGTGAAATGTAAAGATGCACACCATGGTCGATCTGGGAGGGTTGGTAAGGGTCCGAAATTGAGCTTTTGTGAGCGAAAATGACCTCAAAAACCGGTAGCGTTAGAACTGCATTATTATATAGTCTCTGTTTAATTTAAACAAATCACACTTGAAGGAAAATTTCGGTTTTCAATTATTTTTGGCCTTCATTTTACCTCATTTTACCCAGAGAATTTCCCATTGTTTCATTCTGGGGGTCTCTAGACCATAGATGCACAGCATGGCCGACATACGCAGGCAGCGAGAAAATTCTGGGCAGGGGAGGGTCGGGGTCAGAATGGATAAAATCGCCAAAAATGCTACTAAAAATACAATTCTTTGGTCTATAACAATCTGCGGGGTGGTTCAGGGGCGATATGGGGAAGGGGAGGTCGGCCAGTCCAAAGGGCGTCAAAAGTTGAACTTTTTTAGGCCAAAATGATCTCAAAAACTGGTATAAGAGCTAAAATAGTGTTAAAACTAGGTTAAACAGTTTCTCGTCAATTAGAAACACTTTTGAAAGAAGATTTCCAATCCCCCACCCCAAGTGCATGTTTGGTTTAAACCATATATACATGTTCTTTTTGGGGTTTGACCCCAAAAATGGCGAATGACTCCCCGCAAAAATGGCCGCGACCACACCTGGGCGTTGGGGGTTAGGGGTATGCACCCCTACCCGAGAAACCAAAATACCCCCCAGAAAAACAAAATACCCCCAAAAACCAAAATGCCCCCAGAATTCAATTTTTGAAATTTTTTTGTTTTTTTTCGCAATTTTTGATGCCAATGGATAGTGCTGAGAAATTTGGGAAATGGTGTTTTTTCGCCATACCACCATTTTTAAGGCTATTTTTTGATCTTTGAAAAATGTTGCATCCCTTAGAATTTTGATGCCGCCCACCTATGGCTGCGATCCCCCCCCTCAGAATTGTCGGTTTTTCGCAAAAAATGTAAAAGTGTGTCTTTTTCAAGCGTGGCTGGTTTGGTTCAAATGTCTGAAATTTTCGGCGCTCGCGCCAGATAGATATTTTTTGACTATATTTCGTCAATTTACTCTATTTTTATGTTTTTGAAATGTGTTTTTATGTTTTTATGCCTTAGAAAAAAACGAGCATTGTCTGAAACTTCAAAAACAGTGTTTTTGACGTGTACCCATCTATTTTTAGCCTAAAAAAGGAATTTTAAAAATTTTTTGGGCCTGCCCCCCAGAATTCCTCTGCTGTATTTGCATAGTCTAGCCCGCGTGCATGTCTGGTCGTATATGTATGTATAGTTAATGTAGGTATGTATGTAGGTACAACTCTTTGAATGACAGTAGAAGCCTCTATTTTTAGTCGTTGATCTAAATTGGGTTTTGGCTTCAGATTTTATTTGCTGGCTGCAAGATAGCGGATTATTTTGTTAAAATATGAGATTCTTAATTTTCCAATAATCAACTTTATGTGAAACGGCAATAACACCAAAGAACATATTACAAGGTTAGTACCTTTCGTTCCTGATGAGCCTCCAGTAATGAAGGGTCTTCCTTTGGTATGAATATCAAAATCAGACTTATCGTCAACGCCAATAAAACTGGTCCAATGGCACCGTTTCTTAAATAGAATCAAAATAATTTTACTGGATTCATTGCACTTATTCCATTCAAATAATGGGTAATTTTAGAAACCGAGAGTCAAATTTTTGTACGAATCATAAGACTTTTTTGCCATATTTTGATTCCGATGATAATTTTTTCGTTAGTCTCATTCGTTTCCAAATTTTCCAAGAAGATTTATTATTAATTAATAAGCTTCTGGGTTATGGAGGAAATCGCTATATTTCATTGATAAAACCATTCGAATTAAGCAAACAACAGGACCAACATTTTAGGCCATTCGATCATCTTAAGATAGCATAACTTAGTTTAGAATCTTTAAAATTAAAAAAACGATTAAAAAATTTACTTCAAATAATATTATCCTGATATTTATTACACAAAAATATGGTTAAAAAGTCACGATTTTCTCAATAATTCTTTTCAGAGTTTGAGAACTGCACTTACAGTCCTCGTGATCGCGTAGTGAAATTGCAAAGAATAAGACTAAGCGTCCAAATTAATGTGAGAATTACAACTCCAATCCCAAAACCGAAAATTTGCATATTTTCATTGCAGCTCGCGTTCCAATTCGCAAACTCAAGCACAGTATTTGTGTAGTTACCTTGACAACGTTGCAAAACTATAAACTATACGTAAATCAATCTGATGACGAACGGAGTCATATTTGTACGATTAATATTTGGTGAGGCCAGGCCAGTATAAATAATATAAAAATGATTTAGTACTGCCTACATTATGTATGAGGAACAATAAGGACACATAATAATGTTGTAGTATTATATTGCAATTATATTGTACTATCGAATCAAATTGATTGACGTATTGAAAAAATTTAAAAAATCCTCTTAAACATGATTCTTTAGTTCCGCCTAAAATACCAGTATTAATTTTTTTCTTCCATTTGTTTGTGTCTCATAAGTTAGGTACGTGCGTTGTTTGGGTTGTTGCATAAACGGTCGTGGGTGAGGGCATAGAGGCACAACATGGCCGATCTGAGGGGTCAGACGGCGAAGGTCCTGAATTGAGCTCCTTGGGCCAAAATGACCCCAAAAACTGGTATAAGCGCTAAAACAGCGTTACGTTATTACACGCTTTCTGGTCAATAAAAGGCAATTTTGAACAAAATTTTCAATTTTCATTCATTTTCGGCCTTCAGTTTGACTCATTTTTATGAAAAACTTTCCCGTTTATCCATTCCGGAAATCTAGACACCTCAAATACCCCACGTGCATATCTAATGGAGGACTTTGCAGCTTTAGACTACGAGAATTCAAACCCCTACAATCAGACGCACTCCCAGAATTGAATTTTCCGCTCCTGTATGTTGTTTCTGAAATATATTCAATCACGGCTGGAATGAATCAATTCAATTAATAAACTTGTTTTCCTTCTTTTCTGTATTGACAAAGGAGCATTTATGACTTTAATACTTATGGGGTTATGCTTGCCCAAAGGAGGATTCAAGGGAGGGCAGAGGCACTCATTCGCTCTAATCAGATTTCTTAAATTCGACTATGTGACTGATTTAATTTATTTTAGTTATAACTGCAATTACATTTATTTACTTTTTAGCGTAAAGTAAATAAAAATACGTCTTTGCGCCGCTATAGTCAACTAAGCCTCCGTGAATAGATTTCTGAAGCACAAAAAATTTTATTAAAGTTTTTTCATTGGTGAAAATTCCCGAAAAAATTTGCAGCTCGTTCCTGTAGTGCAAATGGCTCGTACATGATGTTGCTCCAAGTCCACGAATAACAAGAAATTGATCAAGAAGTCTAGTACCTACCCTCCAACCATCCTTCTGCCTAATTTCGGTGCTACGCGTCGGATTTTCGCCAAAGCTGATTTTTTGACATTATTTTCTGCTGTTTGTGAGAATGTTGGGGCATAGATGCACAGCATGGCCGATCTGGATGAGGGGGGGGTCAGCCGACCTGGGAGGGGGCTCAAAAGTTGAGCTTTTTTTGGGCAAAAATGACTTCAAAAACTAATATAAATGCTTAGCGTTAACAGTGCGTTATTCAATCGTTTTGTGCCAATTTCAGGCATTTTTGAAGAAAATGTTCAGTTTTTATTTTTTGGGCCCTCATTTTGCCTCAATTTCCGCCAAAACTTTCCCTTTTTCCATTCTGTGGGGAAGGTCTTAACCTCCCCAACCCCTACGTGCATGTCTATTAGGGAGAGCTTTTCAGGAATTTTACCAAAACGCCTAGCCGGAAAGAAATATTTTAAATATGTACCTAGTATGTACGTACATATGTCCCGTTATACGTTAATGCCAGTTCAAAGCACAAAAACACGTTTAAGAATTTTAAGCGAAATCATTTGAGTCTCCTTCCCCTCGGACCATTTCAATATAGGGAACAAGTCGGTATTCAGAATATTATGCAAATTTTCGACATAAAATACACTCGTATGTTAATATTATCGATTGAGCGACTCAGCTCAGCTCAATTCATCTTTCTATGACGTCAATTTACCTTCAAAGAACTTCGTTCAAAGTTCAGTTTTACTGCGATTATTTGAGTCATTCTTGCTTATTACGTCACAGAAGTAGGTACTTTGTTATACAAGTGCGCGAGTGCAATCAGACCATCTCGTCATTCTATGATTCATCGCGATTTTGCTGGAAATGAAGATCAGGAGCAGACCGACATTATCTTATAATAATCAGGTTAGTCTCTTCCATTATCAGATTATTGGTAGTGAGCATACGTGGGCAGCAAGAAAATTCTGGGGGGGGTGCAAGATTTTTTTGAAGGTCAAAAAATGGTCTCACAAAGTGGTGGTATGGCGATAAAAACACCATTTTTCGACGTTTCTCATTAAGCACTATCCATTGGCATCAAAAAATTGCGAAAAAAACGAAAAAAATTTTAAAAATCGAATTCTGGGGGGGTATTTTGATTTCTGGGGGAGGGGTATTTTGGTTTCTGGGGGATGCATACCCCCCAACCCCCCCACGCCCAGGTGTGGTAGTGAGTGAGTTGCCGGTGATATAATTGAGAAGGAAAATCATGGAGACAGAAAAAAATAAATTTAAGCAACAAAAGAAGAAACAGGTACATAGTACATAGGTGCATCTGGATTTTTGTTATTGAGGAACTAAAATTTTGAAGTCAAGGCAAAAACAATCGTGTTTTTAGCGTTTTCGCAAGGTCTACATCATTAAAGACAAAGTTTTTTAATTTTTTATACATTTTGATACATTGCAGAAAGTAAAACCGAAAATCAATAAATCAATAAATCGAGCGCCAGAAAATTTCGCCGTTTATTCTGGCAGTATAGACAAAAGTTGTAAAAAAGCATAGATTTGGAGAGAAGCGCCCAGTAATTTTTAGATTATCAGCTCAGAAGTTTGCTAACATCTGTTCTCGCCGTCTTACTTCAAAAAGTGTCAATTTTCTTCTTTGGGGAACCTTTTTTAAAAAAATATTCGTACTTTCAAAATTTTTAGGGTTATCCCGTACATTGGCAGCACCTAAATTCTCGGGGTCAGGACAGGATGAATTATATCGCCGAAAATGTTACTAAAAATAGAATTCTGGGGGTCTACACCACACCTGGGCGTGGGGGGTTTGGAGGGTATGCACCCCCAGAAACCAAAATACCCCCCCAGAAATCAAAATACCCCCCCCAGAATTCAATTTTTGAAAATTTTTTTCGTTTTTTTCGCAATTTTTTGATGCCAATGGATAGTGCTTGATGAGAAACGTCGAAAAATGGTGTTTTTATCGCCATACCACAATTTTTAAGGCCATTTTTTGACCTTCAAAAAATCTTGCACCCCCCCCAGAATTTTTCTTGCTGCCCACGTATGGTCTACACTAATCTGCGGGGGTTTTCAACTTCTGAGGTTCAAAGCCCCCTCACGCCCATGCGCGGCTATCCCCTATTCCCCCTCTGTTCCCAGCTGCGTGCCTAAATCGGAATAAAACAAAGGAGTATCAGTATAAGATTTTTATATTGTAGTCCAAAACTTCAGTTTTTTTCTACAGAGACAGAACAGAACCCCTTTCCAGATTCCAAAGAAAACCGAATGCGGTCGCCGCTCTTATTAGCACAAACTTTCTCTTCTTCCTATGGCGAATCTGTGTAGTTATAGCTTACTTGAACTTATTTTTTAACTGTGCTTGTTTTCGTCAAGGTTTCTTTAAACGTAGCTATAGTCTGTTCTATTCCAAACGGCCATTTTCTCAAAAGTCTTATTACTGTCAATTATCCTCTCGTAGCGGCTGATTCGCTATAAATTCTTCTTATTGATTTTCAACCTGCTTTGCTTAACATGTGACGCAACAAACTGCCGCAACAAATTAAAATATAAAATATTCTGCTATAGTATTGTCGGAGATATATAAGTGGCTATGTACATGTTAGGCTCGACGATTGGTGAAAAATCTAGGGTCATAATTATTTTCTGTTTTTTGTCTAATTACTTACTTAATTAATTAATTAATTCCATGTTATACTTACTTATTTCTTATTTTTACTTGTTAATAACATTTAGGAATTGTTACATCGACATCAATGAGCGAGAGTTTTATTACTGTCAGACTTTCAATTTCACACATAAATCGGTTTAGTTAATTGATATTCGTTTTAGAACCTAGTGCGCGGGTTTGACTTGTACAGTATGGATGAGCAGTCGTCATTCAGTGAGTAGTCATTTGATCAATCGAATCGACTTACTATTTTCTGTATCGATTTGTCTACAAAGCTGTAGTTTTAGTACCCAATAGTTTGTCTTAGCTGTTCTCGGTGTTTACACCAACAATTCGTTTCAAACAAAGTTAGAGCCTTTTCCGACTTGCATTTTTAATAGTAAGTAAATGCAATTAATGCTTTCTTAATTCAATAGGTAGAGTAAATTTTTTAAAATTTTTTTGTAGATGATAGAGGACGAACCGCTGCTTAGGCCGAACCCTCGTCGTTTCGTCGTTTTTCCTATTGAATTTCCTGATATTTGGCAATTTTACAAGAAAGCAGAAGCTTCTTTCTGGACTGTCAAAGAGGTTAGACCATAATATATATTGAACGACGCATTGACGTTTCTAATATAAAATCAAAGTAGCAACGGTTTTTACTTGCTTGCTTAGGCTTTTTGATTGACAATAATTATTTATGACTTTTCGATAGTTTTATATTAAAGACAATAGCGTTAAAACACTAAAAAAATTCATTCGCTTCTACTAATAACACGTGGTGAAAAAATAAAATGCATCGAAAAATAAGGGAGACGATTTAAAAATATATGTACCTACTGAAAGACGAAACATAAAACTTAAGTTACTGTACATATGTACCTGTGTAATTGCTGATGACGTCGTTTGAATTACTATCCTATGGGAGTATCAAAATATTAATGAAGGGCAGCCTCGTTGACGAATGAGATTGGTGTGACCATTGTATACATAAGCGCAGCACCCGTTACATGTAGAATACATTGCAAAACATAGAAATTCAATAGACAATCCAGCTTCTCTTTTCGCATTCACTAAGCCTAAGCACGAAGTGAGTATAATTCATGTTAAAAGATCACTTTTCGAAGAAGTATTAGCCCAAAAAACATGTAAAACTGCTGTGTATTATGTTATCTAAATTTTCTGCATATAGCTACATAGCTGGTGCTACGCTTAGGTGTTTTTGATAAGCAAGTACTAGAGATTTCATTGGAAATGAGAAAAAGTCATCTTTTTTTATCGAATAACAAAATATACTACTGTTGTGCTTCGTTTCGGGTAATCCAGTGACTAACATTTGAGTGAACATTGAAACAGATGGATATTTTTCGATAATGCTATTTTAGTAAACTCTTTATATTACGAAAATAAGCATGTTTGACTGTTTTTTACGCACAACATTTAAAATGTTGACTCGTTTCAGTATCACTTAAAATTGTTTTTTTCCTTATTGTTACCTAAATGCTGAATATGGTGACCTATTTTTTCACTCTCACATTCTAAGCATTCGACAGAAATAGGCTTAGAAGAGGTATTTTTGTGAAATTTATTATTTTTCTCAATTATCCAGTGGTCGTAATGACCAGTAGGCATGTCTTTAGATTGAGCCCAATAAGTATAATGCATTAAAATCAAGGCCTACTACTGATTTTACTGGTTTTAAGGGGTTCTTCCTGATAAATATTTGGTCTTTAATTGCCAATCGAGTCATAATTGAAAGACCGCCACACATACTCGATTTTAGCATATAGTAGACATTTTTTGATTTTTCTGAGAAAAGTGAAAATTTAGTGTCAGGAATGCTTTTGAAGAGGTACCGTTCTGTGGTTCCCGGTAAGGACATTGCTTCTCTAAAATATCAATTTTAAATCTGTCCCAATACAGCTGCAACATGTTACTACAAACTTCTAAGAAGGGAACAACATCCCTCATATTATAGAAAATTAGATAGTCCTTCAATGTAGTCATATCATATTGTTGCCAATACTGCTGGCATTGTGCATAATCGGCTGTGCTGATGCATTCATCTTTAAGTGAGCTGTAGAATGCTTCAGGAGGCGGTAATTGTGTCTAGGACAATTTTTCAAATGAATAAATATTCATAAGGGAATTTGGCTTTTACTAATGTCGCCTTGTATGCTCTCATGAATACGTCTAAGCTAAAACCAAGTGCAACATAAGTACTAACATCGAGAAACTTAAAAATGCTAGTGGACAAGCAAAGTGTTGACCCGTTTCGTAAAATTGCTTTTGGCCATGTATTGTTTTCAGGATCAGTCCGCACTTGTTGAATGAGTGCAGGAAATAGATTGCGTTTAATTAAATTTACATCATATTTTCCCGAATTAAATCCGAGACACATAAGTTGAGTGCAATATCTATACAGCTTAGTTTTAGTCCGAATCAATTTATTGAGTAAGCCTTTTTCTCGTCTACCGTTGGCTTCTTGCTCCTTAATATATGCTTCACTAGTGCTTATTTTTGCATCAAGAGCATCAAAAACATGTTGAAATGTTGATAAAAGAATGACACTTTGCGCCTTTTGAATTTTTTCCAGATGTTCTAGAAGCCGTTTGACTAAATGATCCGGATTACTGTCTACAAAACATTGGGGCTGAAAATCCCGGAGCACTTGTATGCATAGCACATGAAATGGGCTGATCTTGAGCAACAAATTTTAACTTTTCAGAAGTTTCTATGCATTTTTTACAAGAAGAGCTTCAAAATCGTAAACAGCGAAGAAATTGCAAAAATGTTGCTCATTTTCATTCTGTATTTCATATTCCTGCAATTCCTCAAAAATCGTTTTCTTCAGCTGATATACTCCACCAGGAAACTTATGTTTTGTTTTGCCATGCCTGCAATGATGTTTTGCATGATCACTCAATTTTTCTGCTTTTCTAAATAACCGCCTGCACATGAGGCACATGTATCGTTTAGCTTACTGATCAAGATTTATAATGTAACTATAGTGAGCCTGCTTGGAGATTGTGTAAGAAATGTCAAGATTTAATAGTTTTTCATACTTTCTAACTACATTCTTCCAACAGACAGCTGCCTCATCCATGTGAAAACACTGAATATCTACCTGAAACAATTTTTCGATCATTTCTAAATCTGTGTATGGGACGCCAATAAAGGTCTCAACATTTGCTTGAATATTTTCCTTTTTGCAGTATTTGACAAAAAGTTGAAAAACGATATCAGGCTCAAAGTTTCCCACAAGACACTGTGCTAAACAGCGGAAAAAGCATAAATTATCATTAAATTTATGACGATTGTTATCTTGAGTCATATGCAAGGTGTGTCGCTGGTAAGCAGTATTTTCAGAAAGTTCCACATCTGTGCATCCACTCACAAAATCTTTCTGTGGTGTCACAAAAAATTCATCATTGGTTATTGCCAGTAGTCCCCATTTAGTGTCAAGGCGAGTAAATTTTCCTTCAACATCAATTTCGTGCAATTTTTCAGCCACATTTTTTACATCATTACCATTGGTTATAAGAACAGGTTTTCCTAATAGCGTAAAATTATTCTGGCATGCGTACCAATAATTTACTGCACCAGTTTCACGATTTTTGAGGAAACACCCAAGTGCTGCATCTACTCGGAAAGCTTCCTTTTCATTTTGGAAAATATCGCTCAACATTTCTAGGTAATTTCCAGTTCCCCATCTATAGTTATATGCATGATCCAACACATCATTCACAGTTTTATTCGTTCGGATAAGCCGCCAATATCTCCCAACTTCATCCCTAATTTCTTCAGGGTAGGTGGACAAATCTTCAGCAATCATTTTGTCCTCAGGGATAATTTGAGTAGTTTCAATTTTTTCAATTGGTTCAGTGACAGGATAAGCACGTACTTTTAGGCATTTTTTCATGTGAGTGTCCGAAAATAATTCCTTTTTTGAATTGACAGATTGCTAATAAATACATACATTTTGGTACTACATGTTTCACCTCAAAATGAGTAACTAATTTCCTTCTTAATCGGAAAAGAGTGGCACATGAAGGACATCTAAACCTAGATTCTAAATGCGAAGAATTCTCATGCTCTGCTAACCTGCTTTGACGCGTAAACAATTTATCAGATACAGTACATTGGTGCAGCTTGCGCTTCAGAAGCTGCGATCAGTTTGAATCGGCACCAAAAAGATTACGGGCGTCTGCCGATGGAGGCTCCTTAGAAGCCCCACTGAGACCAGTAACACGAGATTTGGCAATATTGGTCATAGTAATACTTTGACGTTTGTCAGAAACTATATTTCAGTTGTAAGAATCCTTATTTATAGACTTTTAACCTTCAGTAAAACATGTTCAGACATGTTCAGGCGTGCCTACCAACATGCCTAACACAACTGTATAAAGGGGCTGCATGCAGGGGATACACTCAACTGTGTACAGGGGTAGGAAGAGCGGACCCGTGCCTCAGATTTGTTAATTTTTTATCACCAAAACATGTGATGTGTGCCCTCAGAATTATCACTAATTCTTATCACTGCATGCAGCGGCGGCTCCCAGGGGCTCCCATAACACGTCAACACATCAAGCGTGTTTTTTATTCATTTGACTTCACATTTTGTTAACACATCACAATGCGTTTTCCTGTTTTGCCTATCTTATAACGCAGGATATGTTATAGCATGGGGGACGCCAACCCTATGGCTCCTTCCTCAAGGCCCCTTCATTCCCTTCCCCTCCACCAAGACTGCCTTCCTATGTACGCTATAGCCTACCTCCATCACTCAGCAAATACGTCACAATGCGTTTTGAACACGTCGCAATGCGTTTAGAACACATCAAGTGTGTTTTTCCGTTTTGCCTATCTTATAACATGGGCTATCTTATAACGTTGCGCCCCAGGGTGACAGGGCTAACTACTCGTTTTAATCCTATTGTAAAAAAATTGCTTTGCTAGTCAACAAAATGCGCCGATAAATTTGTATCATAAAAAATGCTTCAACAATGCGCTTATTATAAATTACAAACAGGCTGCGCGGCCATCAAAGAGAGCCGCCAGTTGCAAAAAATGCTTCGCCAACGCGTTTATTATTAGTCAGGCTGCCAATGCGCGATATTACCAGCTGCAAAAAATTGCTTCGCCAAAGCGCAATATGTGTCACTTAGCCAATGTGCGATATTACGATATTACGATTGCGTCACTTAGCCAATGTGCGATATTATGATTTCATCACAAGCTGCTTAGTCAATGTGCGATATTACTACCTAATTGTGTCTGCTTATTATAATGTTTCAGGGCCCAACAAGCGGGTTAAAAAGTGGTACCCCCGTGTACAAAAGATAGGCGGACTGTTCCCACGTTATAACATAGCGGTGCCCCTGAAATGCGCTTGCGACCCCCTTTAATACTACTACCAAACATACACGCTGGGGGCATTGAAGTATTGTACATTTACGCAAATATTTTGGAACCACAAATTGTTGGAGAAACTTTGGCTCCCTTGTCAAGAATCGTGAATGTAGAGGGCTCCTATCCCAACATTATTGACAAAACATTCGACTATCCCCACTATGTCCCTATTCTTGTTAAGGACATTTCGAGTATCGAAATTAACATTAAAGATGATTTAGATGAATTTGTTCCGTTTAATTCTGGAAAAGTGATTATCAAGTTACATTTTCGTAAAGTCAAGACTTCGTTTTTCTGAAACTAATAAATACTCGCGTTTTTATTCATTTTTATTCAAAATGGCTACGATTGTGAACGTCGTTTTCACAAGTCGTCTGTCTCGCAAACCCTTAGACTTGTATAAAATTGCAAAAACATGCAAGGGCGTCAAATACGATCCGAGAAAGTTTAATGGTTTAATTATTAAAATAACGCAGCCAAAGAGTACTGGTTTATTGTTTAGTTCTGGAAAATTGGTTTGTGTAGGCACAAAGAGCATACACGAAAACAAGCTAGCGAATGAAAAAATGTGCACTTTTTTACAACAGAGCGGCTTTACCTTACAAATTTTTCATTTAAAAGTACATAATGTAGTAGGAACGGGTCGAATGAACAGTCGAATAAACATTGCTGGTTTTGCTCGGATGCATTAAAAGTTTGTGCGCCTAGAGCCCGAATTATTTCCGGCCGCCAAATTAACTTTCCCTCATGCTACGGCTTTAATTTTTACTACCGGTACTGTTCTAATGGTTGGTCTTAAAAGCGAAGATGTCGTTCATAAATTTTTCAAAAAAGTGCGTTTCATGCTGGAAATGTTTAAGATTTAATTAAAAACGAGCTAGCGCGTTTTTTATGACATTACCAAGCGATCGCATTTTTTATGCCATTAGCGAGCAAGCGAGCCCTATGAATCATATTTTTGGTCGACTGGCGAAAAGCTATGATGTGACGTAGTTGCCTATGCTTACACAGTTGCCTATCTCCCTGTACTGACGCCAGATGGTTACGTCACTTACTACTGTCCTACAACCAAGACCCTGAGTGATACGGACTGAACACTGACTATTACGCTACTTAAATAAGGGTGTTAATACATAGAACTGGGGCCGGTTTCAATATAGCGACTTAAGTCGGAAATCGAACTTAACTTCAAAATTAGAACTTAAGTCCCAACTTAGCGGTTCGAATAAGAATTTTAAGTTCAAACTTAAGAATAAGCCGGTTTCAATAAAATTAAGTCCGAACTTAAGTTCCGACTTAAGTTGTAAATATTTAAGACAGCACGGAGCTGTCTGAAGTCAATTCAGTACCGCACAAATTCACAATGGCTGGTCGCTCAATGAAGAAAAAGATAGCTTACAATGAAATCGGATTTTTCGGGATTGCTTGAATCCTATTGATTATTTCAATGATAAGGAATTTATAAATGTTATGGATTCGACCGAGAAAGTATTTTTTATCTGACCGATTTAATGGCAGATGACTTGTATAAAACTCGTCGTAATAAGGCCATGCTACTTATTCAGCAAATATTGGTTGCATTACGATATTATGCCACAGGTGCCTTTCAGATTGTCTGCGGCGACGACATACTTGTGTCCAAGTCATCGGCTAATCGATGTGTCTGGCAGGTCACAAAGAGCTTATTGAAAAGATGATCTCGATTCATAGAAATTCCCACAGAGGGCGATGCTGACAAAATAAAGTCAGATTTTCATAAGATCGCCAATTTTCCTGGCGTGTTAGGTTTGGTTGATGGGACGCACATTCGTCTTCAACGGCCTCCTTTAAATGAAAATGAGTATATTAACAGGAAATTTTACCCATCAGTCAACATGCTGGCAATTTGTGATAACACTGGTCAGTTTTTAAATGTGGTCGCCAAATATACGGGATCGACGCACGACGCCTTCATTCAGTCTCAGTAATCGATGTACAGACAATTTGAAAACGGTCGAGACGATGGATTTATTCTAGGCGATAGTGCTTATCCCTATAAATCATGGCTTTTAACTCCCTTTCGCGAGCCAATTTCTCATTCTCAAAAAGACTACAATATGTCTCATAAGTAATTATCATTTAGAATATTAACTCACGATTCCCATCATGATCTACCGTCATTTATGTACATACATATGTCACAGCGGTTGAGGGTATAAAGCACAGGTTAGCGTGGGGAGGAGGGTTTATACCACATTTGGGCGTGGGAGGGGGTTGTGGGGGTATGCACCCCCGCGATAAACCAAAATACCCCCCCCCCCAGAAATCAAATTACCTCCCAGAATTCAATTTTTGAAATTTTTTCGTTTTTTTCGCAATTTTTTGATGCCAACGGATAGTGCTCGATGAGAAACGTCGAAAAATGGTGTTTTTTACGCCATACCACCATTTTTTAAGGGCATTTTTTGACCTTTGAAAAATCTTGCACCCTCCAGAATTTTCTTGCTGCCGACGCATTGTTTACACCCTCGGAGTTCAATTAGCCCCCAGATTACCCTAGATATCAAGAATTCGATGTTTAATAATATTTGTGGCTTTTTTGGCAATTTCACCCAAGCATACCCCCTCCCCAGAATTTTCTTGCTGCCCATGTATGATAGTAAGTAGACATGCACATGAGGATTAGGAGCTCAGAGAATCTGGAAGACATTCTTCCCCGAAAATCCAGCGGAACTTCCAGAATTAAATTTTCAAAATTTTTTAATCGATTTTATAGTGCTATGGGATGGGATGGAATTCGACGAGAATCGTGAAAAAAATTGTCTTTTCGGTAGTTGTTAACCATAAAAAATTTTGGATCCCAGAATTTTGGCGCTTCAATGTTGATTAGGGTAGGAGAACGGAAAAGTTCCATCGGAGAAAATCAGTTCAAAACAGATGACAATGGAAAGTTTCCGTTAAAAATGCATTAAATCGGCCACAAACTGCGTACCTACTGAATTTTAACAATTTCCGGCATCGTAAGACGATTGTTGGCAAACATGAGCAGAGCTAATATCCGGATGGGTGTCAAAAAACTTCCAAGAATCAAAAATGGCCAAAACCTTAAAAATGTGGATAAAAATATTGTTGTTTGCTGTGACACTTACAATCTTTAAAAAAAGGTTGAAATTCTTAAGAAAATAGCATTATGTGATCGGAGGGGCATTTTTGTTTTGCGGTTCACTACCATAGGTGGGCAGCACCGAAATTCTGGGGGGGTGAAAAACTTCTAGGGGTGAAAAAAATTTTCAAAGGTCAAAAATGGCCCCAAAAATAGTGGTATGACGAAAAACACCATTTTCAACGTTTCTCATCGAGCACTATTTATTGGCATCAAAAATTGCGAAAAAAACAAAAAAATTTCAAAAATTTAATTTGGCGGTATTTTGGTTTCTTGGTGGGGGATATTCAGGTTTCTGGGGGTGCATACCCATAAACCTCCCAAGCCCAGGTATGAGTGGCACCATAGGTGGGCAGCACCAAAATTCTGGGGGTGAAAAATTTCTGGAGGGGGTGAAAAAATTTTTAAAGGTCAAAAAATGGTCTTAAAAGTGGTCGTATGGCGAACAAAACACCATTTTTCGACGTTTCTCATCGAGCACTATCCAATGGCATCAAAAAATTGCTAAAAAAGCACAAAAAAATTTTCTGGGGGGGGTATTTTGATTTCTGAGGGGGGGGGGGGGTATTTCAACTTCTGGGGGATGCATACCCCCCAAACCCCCACGCCCATGTGTGGGTGGCACCCCCAATCCCTCATATACTTATCATGAATGTTGCCACCTCATTCCGAAAACTATTGAATCGGTATTAGCGGTTTGACAGTGGAGCATTGAGGGCTTTCCCTTCTTAGGCGGACCAGAGTAATAATAGAACAGACATTTGGCGCGTTGCCCCTTCTAATGTCTGCAGATTAATAGTTGTAACAACGATTTTGCATAATTACGCCATTAAAAGAAGTCAGCCTGATTTTAATGATATCGATGAAGGTGAATTGGAAGGAATTGAAGTGGCTGATTATAACGAGGAATTAGGACCTGAAAATGGGAAAACCTTCAGACAGCACATTGTTGAGGCGTACTCTACTTAATTTTTTATGAGGCGCATATTGTTTTGTAATGTAATCAATTTTTAATCACACGCACAATATCAGGCATAATTAAAGCTTATAACGTAGTCAAATTGCATTCGTTTCCCAATTTTTGAGCTTGAAGCCGGAGTACGTGAATCTCCCATTCCAATTTCTGCTTCTGCAGTCCGAATATTTCTTTCTTCATAGTCAACCTTTCACGTTTGATAGCAATTGATTCTTTCTCTAGCTCAAGGCGGGCGATTTCGATCTCAGCGATTGTCGCATTGAGCCGATCCTTAGGTTCAATCGGAGCCTGCTGCTTTTGAGGCTTCAGAGAAGCTGACTGTGACCGGCCCAAGCGGCTTTCGTCAACCTTTTCTGACGGAGTATTCCTATTCAAATACTTTATATCATAGCTGCATGAGACCGTAAAAATTGGCAACAAGACTTAAAACCTTTTATTGCGCCAACTGATTTTTTCTGATAAAAAAACACACTTAAGTTTACGTTGAATAATTTTTGATTTTTTTCCAGCTATTCTGATTTGGCGTCATTTTTTAAATCGGTATCTGAATTTATATGCGTCCATAAAATTAGTAAGTTTTATTATTCTTCCAGCAGATTTTTCATAGGTTGCACAGAAGGATTATCGTACGGCTAAATATAGCTTTCATGTATATATAAGAAGTTGCATTAGAACGTTTTTGAAACGCATTTCTCGACATCACAATCTACATGAATTTCTGAGGTAATGGATTTTGTGTTAAAGCTAAAAATGTAGCTTAAAACACTTGGCAACAATACTAAGATCTACAAATGAAATTAACGTTTTTTTTCAAAATGTTCTGTTAGGTCGAAAAGGCCAAAACATTCTTTCACTTTGGAAAATTTCATCAAAGTTTTTTAATGAGGAAACTTAGTTATCCAGCAACTGACGTTAACGATTAACAAACAACCCTAATAGCAAGATGTTTGAAAAATTAAAACAAATTGAGAAAAATTAATAAAATTTAATTTATCAATTTTTCAAACATAAAACGACAAAAATTCGTTCGACTCCAAGTGCCAAAAATTCGGACATTTCTGTCATTTTAAATAAAGCGCGTAGTAGACTGGATGGGAAAGGCCAGAATTAATTCGAATTAGCACTTAGTTCAAATAAGAGGGGTTGATTTTTCAAAAAACATAAGTATTTATCCAGCCTTTTATAGCATAAAAATGAACAGAGGAAGCTGCTAAAATCTATTCTTTATTGTAGTATAAAAACTAAGAATTTAGGACTTCTTAGATGTTTTCAATATCATTTTACTCTAATTTGACATCTACGTCTTAGAAATAAGATCAATGAATATTAATATAATATTCATAGACAATATTATAACCTAAAAACAAGAAGCCAGGAGAGGTTTTTCAATTTAACTCAGATAATTTCCTAGAATTTGCAAGTAGGTATTCACTCAGAGTCGGACAGTAGTCCTTCCGTCGCTTCGTCTGTGTCCATTCCTCCAGTAATGCCAGTGAAGCTTTCCGAATCTTTGTAAGCTTCGATAATATCTCCCAAAACTGGCGAGATTGGCGAAGCAGGTGGGCCACCACCAGTTTTGACCGCGGACCTCCTAATTATTGCATTTTTGTGCTTTGCCGAGTTCTTTAAATTTGACCATTTTTTTCTAATTTCGTCCAATGAGCGTTTGTTTGCCGGGTAAGCCGAATTCACATCTTGCATGATTACTAGCTAAGTCGATTGTTTCCTCCTTTTAGAATCTACATTATTAAATTTTATTTCAAGTAATTCTCGCTTGGATAAGCACAGCTCCTTTAGCTTTTCAATTTCTTTTGCCGACCAATTATACGACCGTTTTCTTTCCTCCATGCTTTTCTTAACAGTGTTACAACGACGCGATTGACAAGTTAATGAATAATTGTTTGACTGTGTTATACACAAGCCGGCAACAGCGCTTGTCGGACTTTGGACCTAATGTACCTCTTCACAAGCCTAGACTTGCCATCTCCGTCCGCCTCCGACGGGCAGCAATAGAGCTCGATTTTCGCCAAAAACTTAGTTCCAACTTAAGTTCAAACTTAGCGAGTTCGGAAATAATTTTTTATTGGAACCGACTTAAGTTCTGACTTATCCTAGTTGGAGCTTTAGGACTTAAGTTGAGACTTAAGTTCAGACTTAAGTTTATCTTATTGAAACCGGCCCCTGGTAGCTCAAGGCCACATATTACTGAGTTACAGAAAGGTGATCACTATATCACAGGTGTATTCGTCACACTTCCACCCCCTTTGGATTTCATGTCCTTTCTTGATCAAAACTTCCAGTTAAGCAATTAAATAGTCTTTGTATGATTTTCATTGAGTAAAAACCAAAGTAAAAGTTTCGGGCAGTATGACTTACATACTAATCCCATATAAATCCGAAATCCGATCGCCCCAAAAATCCTCTTCAGTGAGTAGGCCATTGATGTACGATATAAAACGCTGTCGCTAATATCGGCGATAATTAAGCGCTAATTCCGGTTTAGTACGGCGCTAATATAACGTTGTCACAGCGGCATAATAATAGGTAAATCCGCATAAAATTTGCACTTACGTCGCTTTTTGCCGGCTAATACTCAACAATCATTGTTAAGCAAATCCGCGTTTTGAATCAGCTGTTGATCCAATCCAAAACATGGCAAGCTGGGACTAGGTATGTTCTAACCGTGTTTGTCGTTGATTAGCATAGGTCCTGACTCATGACCTTCAGCACCTGTAGTTGTACGATTTTATCCAGGCCATTCCAGCAGGCGACAAATTTCTCTGACGCTTATTGCTTCACAGCATCACCGATTAGCTAAATTTGGACCAACCATTAATCCACACTTAATCCAACCTCTTGCATAAAAAATGACCTCTTTCTGTTGTGCCTGCCACCCCCTTGATAGCTGTCTCAGCACTATCCCACGTCAGCTACCATTTGCTGCTGCTGGTCGCTAATTTTTGGTGATTTTGCGTTTTTGCAAGACTGCAATTTTCATCGACCAGAAATAAGTTTGATATAATTCTCATCGATGCCCCTATGCGTAAAACATCCGATTGATTCTCGCCATTTTAATTGTTTTTGCCCTCACGTTCTGGTGTTGTACTCGAACGTCGGTCGACTAGGAGTCGAGCAATCGCTAATTTTTAACTAAGAGCGGACTGTGTTTGAATTACTCCCTTATTTTTGTCTGTAATAATGGCCAATAGAAACGTTGGCTTATCTTATCGAACATTAAACAAAAAGTAAGTATACAGATTTCACATCATTATACTAAGCGCCTAAAATAATAGAAGCGCTGACAATTTCATTGCGTGCAAAGCACTTTAAATCCTGTCACACTGACGCTGATGATTTCATTGTCGTGTAAAGCGCTTTAAATCCTGTTGCGCTGGCGGGGGGGGGGGTTTGGCAAATCTGGTACTTGATAATCCCGTCCTTCGCCACACACTAAATTTTCAGCAGCGTGTAGCTCAAATTCCGTTTGCAGCAGCTACACCGAAGTCCAATTTCTGTGAAGGGCATTCAATTGCCATAAGTCATTTGCGCATCACAACTTGTACTTCTTTTTATACGCATCTTATAATTTTGCGCGAAACTTAGTGTTGTACCTCTTCCTCCCTTCAGAGCGTTTGCTTTCTGCTTGCAGTTCTAGCAGTGACAATATCTATCTTAGCATATCCATTTATCCTGGGGCAGTGGTAGTCGTCTCGCGGTCTCGTTGGACGTTGATTATATCTTCAGTAAACAGCTTAAAGTATCGAAGTTACTGTATCCATGGCCTTACGAGTATCAATATATTTTATCAATGTCATGTCCCAAAATGACAGTGCCCATCGAATTAATGGGATGATGCTAAAAAACTGCATGGGGTTTGTAAAGTGTAAACTTTGTTCAAAACATGCAAAAGTCCGTTACAAGGCTATAGAAGCTGATGCGTCAATGTTTCAACTCACAATTACTTAGATTGGGCGTAATTCTGGTGCTGCATGCAATACAGTACTTGCTGTAATCCGTGTACACTCAATCATAGTTCACCTTGCATACAACTATGTTGTTTCTTGAGCAAATAGCTCCGCCAGTGTAAACTGCGTAAAACACGTTCTGCTATCTTTGAAACGTAATTAGGCCGTCTGATAGTTTGATTCAGAGGGTCTAATTCAAATGTAAAGTACTTATTTTACCTCACCTATCATTCTACGTCATTCAAAATATTTTTAATTGAGCATTGTAAAGTTCATCGCACCTTTTAAATATATCGCTGAATGCAGCAAGGATCAAATGTTTTGCACCACAATTTCGCTAATACACATACTGTAGCTAACGAATCGCTAATGTCATGAGATTATAGAATAATTGATGCAGATACCATTCTTCTTCATTCGTTAACACAACCATTGTTAATATGCGTTTTTGCCATCCTCAAGTGAGAGGCTTGACTAGAATCCTCGGCCGAATCAGCTCCAGAAGTTGAGCCAGATTTTGTGAGGCAGTTATCACCAGAATAATCGTAATTACAGTTTTAAGCACATGTACCATCAACGATAAATAACAAAGTGTTTAAAGGTTGGAATAGCAAAGGAAATGATGCTGTTTCAAGTAAGACGACATACCCTTGAATCATCTTACTCCCTACGCGGAGTTGAGATATCAGTGTTAACGTTTAGGTGCATACTATTTTATGGTGTAAGCGGATTGCGAGCATACCAGCTAACAATGGCCTGGATGAGAATCCATGACTAGAAAATCCATTCCGACGCTTCAGACAATCGTTGCTCGGCTAAATTATGAACATAGAACAGCTTTTTGTCTACACTCGCCAAACTGAGTGCAAAGCACGCGTCAACAATTTTAAAGACCAAAAATTTCGTTTCACCCTCATGCGGGCCATCAAACAACGCGTCGCTAGACATGCTCACCATAATAATGTTCCTCTGCTTTACACTGAAGGCGCGTGGCAAAAATAAAGTCTAAGCATAATAATCTGTGCATTGTTAAGCTGTTCCAACATCAGTATACACTCTGCAGCTAAATCGTTGTTAACGACAGTATGTAGACCCATTCTAGCCCTTTTAAATACCGTAGACGCTCATCAAAATTCATTGGTAGTGCTACGTTGATGAATTCTGTGACACAATAGCACAAAATTGTAAAGTGGTGTAAAGTCAGCGTAAATACTCGTTGTAAACGTTCTAAGCGCTGATCCACTTCAAAAACGGCAGTAAAAACGTATTTGTGAGTCCCCTGGTCTATCAAGACGCTTTGACAAGACACTAAGACGCTTAAGTAAGACGCCCTTTTCCACAGATATCATATATATCATTTGTAAATTCGTTTTATAGATATCTTACTACATCGCTTTGCTGTCCCTCATCAGAGTGTGAATCTGGGACTAAATATTCACACATTAGTCGTTCGCAATTCAGACTCGAAGGGAATACTTAAATTTGTCTGATGCTATAATACAGCTCTAAAACCACAATGAATGGCTAGCGTTGCGTCTACATACATTTTTTGATAATTGTGTCTTATCCTTTCAATTTAATATTTGCGTCTTACACAATAAAATTTGGTCGTCATCTCACATTAAAAGCGCCAAAGTTCTATTTAGTGGCAGTGTAAACTAATTTACATTTTTGTGAGTAATGTTCCTGACGACCTGACGGGAGAGCCCTCCACCGAAGATGGGCTGATTATGGACAGTGGCGTTAAATGGGCGTAAATCACATGAAAACTTGCATTCCACCATGTGACCTTTGGTGAAAACTACTTTTCCGTCCCTGTTCCATTTTCCCTTTCTATTAAATCGTCGTTTATTTTTGCCATAAAGCATCAGATCATCCCCACAATATTTGATATCACTGATAGTATCAATACAAATGTACTGCAAGGTGACAAATGACCAATGTAAAGTCCCTTACACTGAGACATCAACAACGCGCTGCATGGGCTTTCCTGGTTACGATTGGACGGAAGCGCATTGTAAGCAGTCATAAGCATTCATAATTCTATGCAATAAAAGGTCCTAAACTGGTGCTGCTTAAATTAAGGCTGCCTTCAAATGTGTTGTTCTGCTGTGAAATACTGACGGCAATAATTGCCATCGTTTACACTATTTGTTCTAGAACTGCTATTGAATTATTAACACTCGACTAGCACTAGGTCGGCCAAGTCAATTTTGTCATTAAATCGCATTTTTGCCTCTAAGTTCTCTCCCATAAAATCCTGTTTTGTTTCAGGGTAAAAGCTCACAAAATAATTATCACTGTGCGACGTATGTAACAGTTCTCTGATGGTGCACTCTCCTCCTGCAGCACTCGTAATAGGTAATATGTTAAAGTTCGCCACAGCACTTATCTCGGTCGTGTAACAATAGTTTACTAATTTTGATGCGCCTTGACACTGGTTACTGCACAGCATCAATGTAATATTTGCTTTTACTGTAATCCTTGCGCTTTAATTCATGCAACTGTCAGAGTCATCAAAGAATATGCAAATGTATCAAAATATTGTTTAGAAACATTCGTCGCAAAACTCCGCTCGCATTGAAAAATGTTGTGTCATAATTCGTGAGTTACATAAGTAAAATAATCGATCGTCGATCGTGAGATTCATACATGGCTTGCTCCAGAAATATCAAAAATCTTTTGAGCTATCTCGATTTTGGTCAATTAATCCATCAGCAGATCGTAAATGCTTGATTGATAATACCGCCACATCGTAAAAATCCAAATTCTCTGACATCATTATAGCATGCACTGCCAATCAGTCAATTTTAATGTTCTTATGTTGGTAATTTTTAGTATAAACATCGCTTGCCATAAAACCACTTTAAGACTACTTGATTGGTAGAAAAGTCAAAATAAAATCAATTTATTGCAGCTGAGGTTTGATAAAATGAATTATGACATTTGTAGGCCCCTAGTCATAATGCGGCATTGGAGTCTCTTAGTGCTGTCTTATAGCACACTTTCGTCTATACAATCACCTCGGGCCATGACTTTACTCTGAGGCATATTCACACGGCTAAAGCCAACTTTCGAGCTAAGACATGCTAATTTTCTCTGTACTAAATTAGCCCTTGCGCCATAATGCGACTCTGAGGTAGACGGATTACTATACTCAGCTAAGGCAATCAAAAGTCTCAGTCTTGCGCTGTAAATTAGCTCTGAGACTCGGTAATCCAGCATAGCAAATTGGGGCAACACATGTAAGCAAGTGCAGCTAATTTCAATGTCCTTGACTACTGGTATATTTCCAGCTGGACAATCTTAAGCCTAACTGGACTAGATGGACATTTTTCTTTGGCCTAATCTGGGCCGGCTGAACTCTCCAGCCTTACCTGGGCCAAGCAGGCGTTTCTCTTTGGCCTTACCAGGGCCGGGCGGACTTTTTGGCCTAACCTGGGCCAGGCGGACTCTCTTTGACCTAACCTAAGCTGGGCAGACTCTCTGGCCTTACCTGGGCCGGGCGGCTTATTGACCTTACCTGGCCTGGGCAGACTCTCTTTGGCCTTACATGGGCCGGATGGAAGCGTTTTGGGCTCTCTTCAAAAGCATCTGGTCCCACTTTATGTGCATCAACATATCTTTGCCCCCATCCACAGCAAACTCGGAGCATTGGTATGTGCAAACAATCAATAATTGTTCCATATGTGTTCGCGACTGAGCCTCATTCAGTGCATTGCCCTGTCATAATGCCAGAGCGCATGATTAATGCTGAATCCATAGGTGTACATAGCGCAATGAGCGAATAACGTGACTTATTGATGAATCTTTGTACATAATCCTATTTATCACACGACCTTGTGCAGATACTATCGCCATTTCTCTGGAGGTATACCAATTCTATGGTCGAATTAATATTGGCCAGTCGTAGGGCATGTCATTTGTTACACTGTGCTACAATATTTAAACTGCAGAGGGCGCACATTAATAATAATTCAATCATCTTGCATGATTTGCTCGATTATAGTTCAATCAAGATAGCAAACAATTCCACATGCATCGCATCCTGTATTTCATAAATACAGTCAGGCGCTTTTATCTAATTTTACCAGTTTCCGGCGACTGGTGCTGTACGGTCACCATTAAGGACGCAAAATCCCTAAAGTTCGCACACGGATCCATGCTTAACCTTGCTGCTTCGAATTTTTAATGCGTAAAATCGTCCTAAGTTATTTACAAAACTGGCACAGCAATTGCGATGCATTTCCACACAGCTATCAATCAGCTGATTGCCATAATACTTCCTCTTGACCCATAATAATTTCCAAGTTCATATATTCAGTGCGACCCTGGGCGCTCCATTGAAGCCATTTTGATAAAGTTTATCATGGTACAATGCTAGGGGACAATGTACATAGTTCAACATTCCTTCCATCCTATTGCAAGCTTAAATGGGGTTACGGCTTGGAGCTTAAGGAATATTAATGTGCAGTATACAGTACACTAGCCAAGGGTTTGGTAGACATATTAGTTAGTGCGCTCTTTGATCTTTAAATGTTCGCTAAATTGTACAACATGAAATGTTCGTTTGCAATCCTTTCTCTCTCTTGTCAAATTAATGTGATTAATCTTGCCATCGTTAAATTATCGTCAATTGATCAAGTTGACTAATAGATACGAATTTTTCGGAAATTGAATAAATGCACTTCACAAATACTGTATACTGTACATGGGGTCGTCTCTTGACGAATTTAACATAACTTTCGCCTAGGCAACGTTCCATTTTTGCCGAACATTCATGGTCTAGTTATATGTTGTAATATACTTAGAGACACTGCTGGCGACTGCTCTCAAGTCGGACTATTGTCCTACGACCAAGACCCCAACTGATACAGACTGACACTAACCACTTTACTATTACGCATATTACTTAAATAGGGGTGTTAATACATATAACTGGTAGCTCAAGGCTACCTACATTACTTAGTTGCAGAAAGGTGATCATGATATCACAGGAGGTGTGTTTGTTACATATGCCTTCACATATACGAATTTTCCAAAATGGAACATCTGTGAGATTTAAAGCAAAATTTTGTGTTTCTGCTGGTTGGCGAGAATCTTAGCAAAATAGGACTCGCAATCGCCTTTTTATGTTTCAGTGAAAAATTATATACGTACAATTAAATCAGCCTTTGATTGAAATAAAACTAAATCAAAAAATTGCAGGCTTGAGACCTACACATGCAGGTGTGTAGCACGTAGCTTATATACGTGTATAAAGCAGACACTTTTCAAAGCAAGTATCACTCAATTAGCAGATAGAGCAATGAAAGACGCTTTTGAGTGAAAAGGTAATTTTTGCTGACCACTTACTTAATCATTCGATGCAAATTTTTAAAGTTGCTCGTCAATAACATGCAATTTGTATCGATAATTTTGTTAATTCGCTCCATGTTTTCATAAGAAGCTATGTAGACACGCATGGTAAAGTTTTCTATTTCTTCTATCTTCTCACGTTGCTCGTTTGAGGAATTTGTCGACGAAGATTTTAATTTTCCAATTTCGTCCTTTACAAATTGGCCAATAAATATTACATACAAATCTGATATTGGATAATAATTACGTTACTTAATTACTGATAAATAATAAACTATAGTCTGCTTCAAAATTCTTGAGACTTTTTACAGTATGGTGATTCGCAAAGAGCAGTTTTTTAGTTTGCCTCTAGTTGTCTAGAGGTATCACCACTCACTTCACAGTGCGTAATACGGAGTTCGATTTCACGCATGATAGGTATTTTTCCTGCACGAGGTTGCGGGTCATGCTCTCACAGCTCCTAAGAGCCAGACTGACCCATAGTGCCAAAGTTCAAGATTAAGAGCCAAATAACGTGCAATAGGCTATAGCCAATCCGATGAAAGGTCTTACGCCGATCGGCTGAATTTTCGCTGCCTTCAAATTACCTTACTGTAAAAAAGTCTTAAGAATTTTGAAACAATCTATATGGTAATAAATGTAAATGATAAATGATAAATGAAAGATTGACAGCAAATATTTTAATATTTATTTTGAAAATATTTATTTTTGATAATACAAGTAATACATCTACTTATAAACAATACATGGCTAAGGTAGCTTTGCTGCCGTGTTCAGCATTTGATTGTAATAGTTAACGGTATTGAAACCAGAAATATCCTTAAACGTGTTTTTGACTTCGTCAACGAAGCGACATATTTTTCGAGAGTCTTCGTTTACAAAAACGATATTGATTTTAGGATTTAATATCATGAAAATACGTTAGTTTTTGTACATACATATATTCCATCCTATCTGGACTGTACGAGTGTGCTGAGGAGGGAGGGTACAACATACAGACCCATAGATACGATCCTCCATGAATATCTCAACTGCTACGAAATATACGCTTTTAAAGTGAGTTCGATTCAGTAGCAACTTTCTCTATGCTTGAACGTAGACAGTGATGATTATATTCTACTAGCAAAGAAAAATGCTCCGATGGAACAAAAAAGATGAATATACTTGGAAATGTGGATTATCAAGTATGTAAAAGGAAGGGACTAGGAAAAAGCTACCTAAAGTCGCAAAATCTGCTAAAAATCACATTTCCTCTAAGCAACGCAAAAAATCGAAGTCGAAGTAAATTCTGCGGACTCTAAAAAAGTGTCTATTTCAAATAATTTTCAAAGTTTCAGATAAGAGTGTATAAAAGAAATCTGTAATGTTTACTTTTTTAAATTGCTGGCAAGTAGCAAACGCTGACTAGCTTCGTATCCTGATTGATAGAAAACTAAGTGGTATTGTATTTAAAGTTGTTTTATTTTGTTATGAGCATTAGAGCAAGCAAAGCAGGGGCCGATTGATTTGTGCACACAATCGTTACGGGCATGCTAGTGTACCTACATTTAGTCTGTTTCAAGTCACACATGTCCAACTGTTTTAAACCAACAATTTCTTCAATTGTCTTGGATGCATCGATCTTTGCTATTTCATTCAATTGGCTTAGAAAGACCCTTAGTTTACTCAATATCATTTCCCATAGCTACTGCATAGCTAACGTGCTGCTTTTTCAATCAGTTTTATGGTTAAATATTTATTTTATTATGTTGGCCACAGAATATACTCCAATTTTTTGCATTGCTTAGAGAAAGTGTGATTTGTGGTAGATTTTGCGACTCTAGGTAGCTTTTTCCTAGTCCCCTCCTTTTTACACACTTAAAAATCCACATTTCCAAGTATGTTCATCTTTTTTGTTCTATCGGAGCATTTTTGTTTGCTAGTACCCTACTTTTAATAAGCATGATTTCAGACAATCAGTCAGTAAACACATACAGTAACATGCCACAATAATGACAGCAGTCCAAGAACGCGGAAAACAATATTGTTCTTAACATCAGCATTATCCTTTTTAAACAAGACAACTTTACATTATTTAAACAGATCAAAGTTTTCAGCATAAACTTTACGCAAATATCAAGTGAAAGGAACACTAATGCTCAGATTTGGAAGTAAAATAAATTTGTAGTATAAACTACATATTAACAACAAATGAATAGTGCAAACTGTACACAACTACTAGTTGTAGAGGAATCTCACAGTCAGATTCTCAATTCTTATTTTACGTAGAATATTTTAAAAATATTAAGATTCCGCAAGGCTCTAGAAGTAAAGTTAATATGCAGTATAAACTTTACACAATCACAGAGTGTAAAGAAGAGTTTAGTCGGATTCGTAACTCTAATATTACTCTGATATTACGATTAAGATTTATTAAAAATTTGAGTCTTCACAATAATCCGAGAACAAATAAACATCACTTGTAAAGTACTTTACACCACTGTTTAGTGCAAGCAAACGCACCTCAGGTGGCGTCTCACATTTGATTCCTGGTACATTTTTGGACTTTAGAAAAAATTCAGCTTCTGCAAGGGTCTAGAACTAAAGTTAATATGCAGTGTAAACTTTACACAACCTCAGAGTGTAAGATCAACATTTATGAAAAAATTAAGTCTCCACAATGGCCCGAGGATAAATAAATATGAGATGTAAATCACTTTACACCACTGTTGAGTGCAAACAAACCAGCTTATCATATTTGGTTTCTGGTTCATTTTTAGACGTGAGATTATGTCCGGGCTCATAACCCAGAACTTGACAGAAAAAAACAAGACAGAAACACGTTTAACTCCCCCATTTTTATGACTTTACACCTCGCGAAAAAGCTAACATTGATATAAACAAACGCAATTCGCAGTGACGCGTACCCCTTAGAAAGTACTTTATTTTTATCCTATTCGACCTCGCCCGACTTCTGAACAGAGAAAGTGGCGAACAAAATAAATGGACAAACACGTATTTCCAACTGTCCACCACATTGTAAAAATTAAAAATCTGGACCAAACGCCCTATTCAGTGTAAATAAATTCTGTTCGGGTCAGTTTGTAGCCCTTTGTTTGTAGTACGTTTGTATGTGCCAAACTTATGTTCCGCAAAATATTTGATATGATTTACCAATCAAAATACGAAAAACAACCTGTTTTTTCGCCCATTGTACACCTCAGATTTCGAACTTTACACCTGCATAAACAACTCAATATTACGTTTTTTTGAACGTGGCTTGCTTCGACGTGTAGCCCTTAGAAGTTACTTTATTTCTATTTTATTTGGCAGTGAAATCTTGGACAAAATCTGTTTTTTTACTCATCCACTAGAGTGTAAAGTTTAGACCCCTGGTACTAACTGCGTATTGATTGTAGAAAAGTTTGCTGGTAAGCACAAGGTAGCCATCCGTAGTACATTTCTCTCTGAAAAAATTTCTTAAAACACATAATCGGAGTTGTTGGCAGACATAAAGAAGTTGAAAACTCAACCAAAATGTGTCTTTACACCCCGTATTTTCGCACTCTTTACACTCCCATTCGAGAACTAAGGCGAAATTTAAAAAATGTCATCTGCAGAATTCCTTCCTCTACAAATCTATGCCATTTAATCCTTTGAAGAGTAAAAAACCCGAAATTCGCTGTATGTTATAACTTTACGCCAAAACTTTACACCTTCTTTACACAGTCAGTTTTGAGTGTAAAGAGAAACAAAAAAGACGGACAGCAAACTTTTTGTTGTTATATTTCGTTTAAAAAACCGCACCTCCCAGATGTGTCCCGTTATAGCTGTAGGATAGGGGTGCACAGGTGTTGGGGGTACCCAAGTATATTATAGGTACGCGCTAACACGCAACCTATGATTAAATACAGACCCTAAAATAAAATAGTAAACATAAATTTGGAGTTTTACAAAACGATAAATGAAGAAGCCAGCGGATTACTTAACCCTAATAGATGAATAAGTCAAATGAAGTGCATGGTTTGCCAGAATAATTTGAAAAATGAAAAAGTCACTATTCAGAAGATTTGAACCCATTATTCTTCTTTTAAATCCACATGCGAGGACGGATACGTCAGCCACTTGCACGATCTCAACATATCGGCGGATTTTAATACTTAGTCACTTATGATTTAGCTGTATTGTGGACAAAATATAAAAATCTGAAATCATTTCCCTACTTTCAAACAACATCCTATACTTATTACGCTGCAGGTTTTTTAACATGGCGACATATAGGAACATATGATTAGGTGCCTGTCTATCAACACAATGCAAGTTAACTGAGTCTCGCAGCGAAGATTTTAGATTCATTGTGCTATTTTGAAAAATATTCATCATTCTACTGAAGTTTAAGAATAGTGCATTTATGATAATAAAAATAATTATTTATAAAAGACGAGTCAAAAACTCTGAAATAAGAAAAATCTGATCAAACAATATGCAATACGGAGTTATTTATCAGCATTTGAAAATAGATGTATAATTCAAAGTTCACCTCTTCATACCTCAACAAACACTGGCTGTAGAAAAGTTTAAAGGTCAGATTTGTTATTATGACCTTACGAAGAACATTTTTTTAAAATTCATCATCCACGATGCTCTGGGCGGAAAAACTATTTTCAGTGTAAAGTTTATGCCTGCACTAATAACACAATATTGATTGTGAAGAAACATAATAAATTTTGACGTGTAGCGCTTGGGATGAGGCACATTTTAAAGATAATTATCACGTTTTGTCTACTATGTGGAGAATATGGCAGTAAAAAAATATTTTTTAATCCCAGACTCTTTACAATGAACCGCCTCTAAATTTGAAAATATTACTTTTTCGAAAAAATAAAAAAATACCCCTATATTCTATAACTGTCTACCTTTTGAAACCAATAAGACTGTATAGAATGTAAAACTGAGTTAAATATGCTTCTGCACATGAAAACTGTAAAAAACCGTCTACTTTACACTCCTGGGAAAAACATTCTCAGAGAACAGATAGGCCCTCCGCCGATTATTTCAATTTTTGATGTAAACTTTACACTTGTGCTAATAACGCAATATTAGGTGTATAAAAGCAAAATAAGCTAGGATCTGTAACGCTAGGATCAGGGGACATTTTAAGCATAATTAGCATGTTCCGCCTACTTAGCGGAGTAGCTGAATAAATTTAAGTTTTTCGTCGTGAAGCCTTTACGCTAAAACGATCACAGATCAAGAAATATTGCGTTAAAAGAGAAAAAATGTCCTTGAGATATTGTAGCCTTCTACATTATAAAACCAATTGGACTGCACAGAAACCAAAATTGAGTTAGATAAGCTGAAAACACGCAAAGAGTAAAAATCCGTATACTTTACATTTTTGTGCAACAACTATTGAGTGAAAAGAAATTTTAAGTTCAGATTCGTAATCTACAACTCGGGGGCAACATTTAAAAAAAGATTGGCCCTCCACAAATTATTTGATTTTTCGCTTTGCACCTTACACACTCATCGCTAACTCGGTATCGAGTGTAAACGAAAAAAAGACGGGCATCGAATTTTTTAATTATCCATCGATTAAAAGAACCACATCTCCCAGGTATATGCCGTTGTTGCTGTGAGGGGGACACGAATTTCGCACTCGCTGTGATAAACATATGAAAAAAGGATGGCCAAGTGTATTATAGATAGCGCTATCGCGCTATCTATGATGTTGTTGGGGTACTTATTCTTCAGGGAATTTGAGTTACAGGACAAAAAAGTTTTCTGTGATACACGGTTAATTCGAATTAAATGATGAAAATGCAAGTAAAAAAATTAAAAATTAAAAAAAAATTAAAAATCAAATTAAAAATTAAATTAAAATTAGATTAAATTAAAATTGAATTAAAATAAATTAAAAATTAAAAATTAAACATTCCAAATTTAGATTTAGCGGTATTTACATTATTTTGATCCGTTTCTAATACCTACATTTCGAGTTAGAATTAAATAAGGCAGGTACCTATAGGCACACGTGGGCGTGAGGGGTTTAGGGAGGTACGCACCCTCCCGCAAGAAGTCTGAGTACCCCCTCCCAGCAACCAAAATACCGCCCTCCCATCCCCAAGAATTAATTTTTGAATTTTTTTGTTTTTCGCAACTTTTTTAGTGCCAATGGATAGTGCTCGATGGGAAACGTTGAAAAATGATGTTTTTTCGCCATATCATTATTTTTAAGACCGTTTCTTGACCTATGAGAAATCTTGCACCCCCAGAAGTTTATTGCTACCCACCTATGCCTATCGGTCCGAAAATAGGTAAATAGGTAATATATATATATATATATATATATATATATATATATATATATATATATATATATATATATATATATATATATATATATATATATATATATATATATATATATATATATATATATATATATATATATATATGTATATATATATGTCCAGAAATTAGCCCTTCACCTGCGAAACAGCCTTTTTTCAGTGTTTCGTGTTTTCTACTTTTATTTAACATCGCTTTTGGCGCAACACTTATTTCGACAAATTTGAAATTTTTGACAAAAACATCGATAGCGAAAATTTTATGTGAAGCGCCGGAAAATTCGTGAAATTAAAGCAGAATCTTTAGAAGCTCGAATTAAAGCTTCATCTTCTGTATTTATAACATTGGACGCAGATCGTCGAAAAATTTGAAAATAAAAGAAAACTATTTTGTAAAGGCTGTTTCTGCTCTTAAATCATCCAAAACCTATTTCCTGAGCGAAAATATAGCTTCCAGAACATACGTGGGCAACAAGGAAAATCTGGGAGGGAGTGAAATCTAACAATTGCCAAATGTTACTAAACATGGGATTTTACGGAGGGTCTGCAGTAATTTGCGGGAGAACCCCTAGATCACCACGCCCATATTCTTTCCGGACTGCCATGCTAAAAAGGAAACAAACGTTATGAATAGATATTCCGGGAAAATTCAATAATTTATGATCACTGCATGGCCTAAAAAAGCTCAAAACAACATATTTTCTAGGATTTTTTTTTGGGAAAATCACTAATTCTGGAAACTCCAACAGATTATTTAGTTTTCTAATAACACCTAGTCGTGGTGTCCACGAAATTTTGAAAGCGCGATACTTTTTGCAATGGGACCCGTCCATAGTTGCACTGCATGGGCGATGTGGCGGAGGCCACTTCAGCCGGTCTATGTGGAAGTTCCTAATCAATTTCCAGCACTTTTGAAGAAAATTATCATCAACTTTTGACTCCAGGAAGCTTATTTTTGATCCATAAAGCCATAAAATAGCGTTAAAACTACGTTATTTCGCAGTTTCTGATCAATTTTAAGCACCTTAGAGAGAAATTTTCGATATTCACCCATTTTTGGCCTTCATTTTGCCTCTCCGAATAAATTTTTAAATTACTTCGTCCGGGTTAGGGGTAGACCTCTAAAGCCACTACGTGTGCATGTCTGGTCTTGTCCTTTAAAAAAATAAAAATTCTTAACCACGCTCATTTTCACACAAACTGACAAATTTGGCACATTTATGGCTCTAACTTTTGATCTATAGGTACTAATGGAAAAATAAATACAACAAATAATTGAAATTCAATTGGCTTTCAGAAAATTTAGCGCAACTTAAATAATATGGACATACAGTATAAGTGCAAGCAAAAGTAGGTACACCTGTCCATTGAAGATTGCTTTCACTGAAATGGCCATTTTTAAGATTAACCCAACAATCACTACAAGGATTTCAATGAAATAAAGTGTTTTGAATAGATAATTTTTAAATAAAACAACTATTTTGCTGAAAGCATTGTGCTAGCTTATGGCTACGGAGTGCTCCGAAAAGCGCCCTTATTTTACATTGTTCCCACAGCATACGGCTTTGTTTCATGTTTGAAAAGTAGAAGAATAGCTAGATTTTTTTGCGTTTATGCACATTTTGGAAAGCCTAAAGAAGCTTTTTCGAATGATGTCCTATTCGCCTGATTTAGTAGAGAATTCAACTTCTTCAACATGGCCGCCAATTAGGCTGTCATACTGTAGCTTTCGATGTTTTTGGCTATTATTTTGTGAGTTTTTGACATACTTCAAATTTTTCAGTAAGTAGCTAGAAAATTTGATCATCTTCCTTACGAGCTACGTCTCGTGTTCTGAATCCTTCTAGTTCTTTCGGGACCTCAAAATTCTTCATTGTATGGTGAAAAGGGCGTGTAAAGTGCATTCGAATGACCGCCAGAATAGATGTTAACACAGCGTCGAATTTATTAATTTTGAAAAATTTTTCTCATTCAAAGAGCTCAAGTTTGAGTATGATATTGAGATGAAGTAAAACTTATCGGACGTTCACGCGGAATTATTCATTTTCGGTATTGCATTTGTTTACAATGTGCCAGAATTCACTACAAAACAAGTTTAACAATATTTATTTATAAGTCTTGTTTTTGTCCATTTTATAAAATAACGGGGCGGTACCCCAACTTTTCAAAAAAGGAAAAACATAGGTCCAAAAATTTGTCCTTCACAAGCAAATTGGCGTTTTTCGCGTTTTACGTTGTCCACTATTATTTAAAATTGCTTTTGGCACAGTATTTTTCAGAAAAATGTCAAAATTTTAGACAATTTTATGCAAATAAATTATTAAATTCCTTTACTTCAAGGAAAATTCGGCGATTTGCGCCGGAAAATGTATGAAATTCGGGCGAAAAGACGTTTAGAAGGTTGAATTTACTACTCGATTTCCTGTATTTTTGTAGCAGGTTAGCTAAGGATCAATGGAAATATTATGTTTTAATGTTTAACCCGTGAGGTTGTAGTTGTAGTGAAACATATTCGTAATGAATATATTGCGCAGAAGTGAGCAAAAGCCCGAGTAGTCGGTTAGTACTACAAACGCGTGTGAGAGCGAAAGACCCGGGAAACCGGTGCGGGTAAAGCTTTGCTCACTCAACGGAGGGTTTGAAGTGCTCACGTTACAATTGGAGGTCTATGAGCTTGATGATTTCAGGTTGTCTGCGCGGTTCGCCTCTTAAGGCGGAGGGATGTAGCAGTTAAGCTACGGGTCAATGGAAATATTGTATTTTGGTGTTTAACCCGTGAGGTTGTTGTTGTAGTGAAAGATATTCTTCATGACAATCCCTAGGAATAAAATTTGTAGAGTAATCATTCAAGCTGTCCTTCTGCGAGTAGACAAAAACTCAAAATTTCACATTATGGATAGGGTATTTTTGGACTAATATACCTTAAAAATAAGCCTTTTTCTTATGGTCTTCGACAAGTTTACACTGCAGTGTAAAGTGGCTTGCATCATTGGTCAGAGCATTAAAAGTTGCCTAGACAGACGTAAAAGTTTTGCCCTTGGCAAGTACCCGAGCGTCTAGAACCGACATAAATTTTTAGTTTGAACTAAGTTCCCTTTTTGGTCGTTCAAAAGGAAGTTAGTTTGAACTAAGTTCTTGTCCAAAATATGTTACCTTAAATTATGTAGATAGGATTGGATAAGCCACTAAAACGGCCGTATGACAGAACGCGGAATAGCGCTGTTCCGAAATAAAACAGTGGAATAAGAGGACGGAATAGAATATTTCGGGATTACAGAACGAGGAGTAAACTGTTATACCGGAAATAAAGTTGGTATGACAGAAAGCGGAATAGTGCCCTTCCAGGCGCTAATCTCGGAATAAAAATCTGCGGTATGACAGAAGGCGGATTAAGTTATTTCGGGAATAAAAACAGCCGCTTTTATACTGTCATTTTATACCTGGTCAGAGCAGGTATAAGACGGCGGAATAATAGTAAAAATCGTTTTCAATGCGATTTTAAGAGGTGTAAATGTGTTTGAAAAATTTCTGAGTAGATAGGCAATTAATTCCTCTTTATCAAGAAATTTAATATGCTTGCTCCCGTTTGTATTTACGATCAAAAAAAGATACAGAAATTTTTCTAGTTGCGCGTATGCCCCAATGAGTGAGGCTCGTCTCGTTGAGCTCTTGATACAGATTTTTAAAATGATTTTTCGAATATGCAATACTAAACATTCCAAGTAAAATGATTTGAAAAATTAATGCAATAGGTAGTTTGTATAATCAGCTGGTTAAGAGCAAGATTCGCCAATGAGTGCTTACCCAAAAAAGTAGTTTTTCATGCGCAAGCTACACTTTTTTGATTTCAATGTCAATGTTTCATTTTTGTTTTTCGTATAAAAAGTTTTTTGACAATATTCGGCAGTCTCATCAGCTATGCATCAATGCTTACCTTACCCGTGCGCATGCATTTACATAAATACGTACTACACGTACTATTGTGTTTATTCCTCGCGTATTTCGCGTTCTGTCATACCAAATTTCCTTATCGGAAAGAGTGCCGAGAACTTTGAAAAACAGAACACTTCACTATTAAATTACAATGATAAATTTTACATAATTAGCCGAATGTCGGCTTTGCTTTGGACCTCAAAATGTGAAAATCCGTCAAGTTAGTCATACATGCATTATTATCATGTGTTTTCGTTGATAACAACAGAACATGGGGTAACGGCAGTCAAATATGCACCTAACTACTAGTTAATAATAATTAAGATCACATTAGCCTTTCTAAGAATTTTATTTGAAGCTAAACTAGACCTCATTCTTCTAGTTAAAGTCGACAGAGAAAATTAATTCTGCATGATTTATAGCTACAAAAAATATTCAGACTAAATAATGAATATAAGGATAAGTAAATGAGTTCGAGCGACGCGTCAAAATTTTGGAGTTTCTGACTTTAAAAAATGCGCAATAGTTGACATCAGAAAAAACGTTGAAGGATTAATTGCGAAAAAGCAAGATCCGGAAATGGAAACGATGGGTAAAATCTGGAAACAGAAACGTTTGAAGTCTCAGAACCAGGGGCCGTATGCTAAGACATAGAATATTCTATGTAGAATAAACTAGGGCAAAAATTGCCTAGAATATTCTTTTCCTAGTTTATTCTAGGGTAGTTTATTCTACCCGTATGCTAAGAGAAGTATATACTAGAACTAGGGTAGTTTTTTCTATAGATTATACTTTATAGTCTAGACAGGAAGTAAACATGTATGTTTACTGTTTACTTGAGCATTGTTTTCATGGACCATTGCAACAGCACACGTTGCAAACCAAAACATCGTACAAATACGGTTTTTTGGCGTTTTAACTTCGGCCAAAATGTCGGATTCTTTTTCGATTCCTATGACAAAGCGTCTTACTGAACTTTACCGCGAAAAATCGAATATTTTGGAAAGCAAATCAAAGACTGAGGCTTCTAATCAGCAGCGAACTCAAGCATGGAAAGATATTACAGATTCCTTGAACGCTGAAGGTGGACGATTTACCCCTTTACAAGTCAAAAAACGTTGGTGTAATATTAAAAGCTCAGCGAAAGATTCTTACTGCAGGCAAAGCAGGTAAAGCAATTGCAGTTTTAGCCATGGCTGGAATTGTTTTGCTGGATTTAAAGTACTGTTTAGAGAAATGGCTCAGACGGGTGGTGGAGTAGTTTCGAGCCCTCCAAGTGAGGTAACTGAAGCCGTTTGGAATATTATGGGAGAAAGTCGCCAATTTACTGGAGAAAGCAATTACGTGGAAAGTGGAATAGGACCAAGTTCTGAAAGCTGCCACATTCCAGCTAGTCGCAATATTAGCGAAACGTCTTTCAGTGGCCAACAATTTGACAAAACTAAGGCAAATACTAGTTTCGAAAAATGAGCTTGCTAAGCGAGAGTTGTAAACTAAGAGGAACTTAAAGTTTAAACCTACCATTAAATTATAAAGATAATAATAAAAGATTTAAAGCTTTAAGAAAAAGAAAAATGTGGTAAATTAAAACAAATTTAAAGGATATGATGAAACATTATTATTGAGAATAGGACGATCACGTGCTATGTATAATGACTCCTTGATTAAAAGATCAAAGAGTTGGATGCTCGACTGATAACCTTGAAGCAATCTGATGTAATTGGATGATTGCTATTTGAGATATGTTTGTGAATAGCAGATAAAGTATCACCTCGAATTGGCTTTCCTGTAGCAAATGAGATGCCAGTATCTCTGCCATTCTACTCCCAAAATGTCGGCGAGTTTCACTGATGTAACTAGCCATACAGCTAGAACACGTATACTTATATACTAAATTTGAGAGTAGCTTAGCAGGTACAGCATCCTTGTTCTTGAAAAACCGGCTGATACACATAACAGGTTTGTAAACAAACCTTACTCTAATCTGAGGGTAAAATGCAGATATAACCTTTAGAATTCTGCTGCGCATTTAGCATGCACCAGTGTAAGGCAAAACAAGAGAATAGCATAGTTTATCATACTCTGAATTTTATGTCATCACTCTTACTATAAACTTTTGTCATAAAGTCTGATATGACCTTATCAATCAAGCTAAGCGGATACTCATTTTGCAGTAGAGTCTGCTTCAGCTTGTCAATATCAGAGACAAAAGTCTGATATGAGTTACAAATCATGGAATATGACTCACAAGTGTCTTTATTAAACCAACTTTATAGGCAAAAGGAATGAAGCTAGACAATTTGGCATAAAGGCCAGAAAATGTGGGTTTCTGATATATATTTCTGATATGAAACCCACATTTTCTGGCCTTTATGCCAAATTGTCTAGCTTCATTCCTTTTGCCTATAAAGTTGGTTTAATAAAGACACTTGTGAGTCGTATTCACATGATTTGTAACTCATATCAGACTTTTGTCTCTGATATTAACAAGCTGAAGCAGACTCTACTGCAAAATGAGTATCCGCTTAGCTTGATTGATAAGGTCATATCAGACTTTATGACAAAAGTTTATAGTAAGAGTGATGACATAAAATTCGGGTGTGATAAACTATGCTATTCTCTTGTTTTGCCTTACACTGGTGTGCATGGCTACAATGTACGCAGCAGAATTCTAAAGGTTATATCTGCATTTTACCCTCAGATTAGAGTAAGGTTTGTTTACAAACCTGTTATGTGTATCAGCCGGTTTTTCAAGAACAAGGATGCTGTACCTGCTAAGCTACTCTCAAATTTAGTATATAAGTATATGTGTTCGTAGCTGTATGGCTAGTTACATCGGTGAAACTCGCCGACATTTTGGGAGTAGAATGGCAGAGCATACTGGCATCTCATTTGCTACAGGAAAGCCAATTCAAGTTGATACTTTATCTGCTATTCACAAACATATCTCAAATAGCAATCATCCAATTACATCAGATTGCTTCAAGGTTATCAGTCGAGCATCCAACTCTTTTGATCTTTTAATCAAGGAATCATTATACATAGCACGTGATCGTCCTATTCTCAATAATAATGTTTCATCATATCCTTTAAATTTGTTTTAATTTACCACATTTTTTCTTTTTCTTAAAGCTTTAAATCTTTTATTATTATCTTTATAATTTAATGGTAGGTTTAAACTTTAAGCTCCTCTTAGTTTACAACTCTCGCTTAGCAAGCTCATTTTTCGAAACTATTCCTTCATAATCAGTCGAAAATACTAGTTTAACTTAAACTTGAACTGAGATTTATCACTGCACCAAAATCCAATAGATTTTGTACTTTTAAAACATTAAAAAAACAATTAACCACTAGCTGAGCTTGCCAAACGGTGCAAAAAACACAAATGACCCCCTTTGTACTTTTCAGTTTTCAGTAAATTTGAAAAATTCATATTGTTGAACAAAAATACTGTACATAAACCTGTGTCTCAAATTTTCAAGACAAACGTTCAAAATCTATAAATAAATAATGAAAAATTGCTTGAAAGCAGAATAAGCTTATAGGGTGGGGTAAAAAAACAACCGCTATTCCTCAAACATGACTTTTAAACAAGTGATTCGATCAGGTTAACATTTTTTGTGAAAGAAAGCCGAAATATCTTGTTTAATGATTTTCAATTTCATAACTCGATATTCAAAACAAGCTTTCGAGAATTCGTTTCAGAAATCATACTGCTTTTTAAGTGAGTAGTTTCACTTTGGATAGATATTACAATAACCTATCAAGATCAAGTTGTGGAACTCAAAACACTTTATTAAGAAAATTTTGGTGTTCTTTAAAATAAATTCCACCTGATCCGATTACGAGTTCAAAAGTTAAATTACATTCTGTGCACCATCTTTTGCAGGATGGCCCTGTAAAAATGGAACTTGAGAATTTTTTATTCCAAATGAATGTTCAGGTTTTCCTATATTGCAAAATAAAACAATCGTAAAAACTATCAAAATTTTATGGTGATATTCGTCTTATTTTAGGTGTTAACTAGGTTATCCTAAATCAGTTTTTATAGTTTCATTGAAATTTACAACCAACTTGCTTTAGTACAATAACCTTTGTATTGAAATGGAGTATCTTCCATAAAATTTGCAGGATATTGAGACCTAAACAACTGAACGCTGTACGCTTTTAAATCTCAAAATTAGCACCTCATTTTCAAGGATTGGTTTTCGCAAGAAGACCAGCAAATTTAATTGTTTTCTTTGTCCGAGCCTCTTTGTACAAATACGAAGATACAAAAAAAGTCTTCCTATTGTACAGAGGAGTTTTTTTGACCAATTTTCATGTGCGCATTTTAGTGTGAAAAATAAGCTTTGGGTGCCTCAATGTCAAAATTACAATTTCAGTAGAAATTACTAGGTGAAATTTTCAATCATGAGATTTCGGAAATAAATTTGATGCAGATTGTTTTTCAAGTCGTTTTTAACATAAATCTTTCACTTAAATGTGAATCCCTTAATTTTGGCATGAAAATATTCGTATAGAAACTTGAAATTAAAGGCGTTTTTGATATAAAAAAGTGAAGCCAAAAGTTGAATTTACACCGAGTTTTTTGTACGTTCAATAAGTGGCTTTTTTCCAGGCACTCCATTATCACAGTAAACGAAAAATGAAGTAGTTGCACGATTCGCATCTAAGATACATTGTGCAAATTAAATTACTTTGGCTTTGAAAATCAAGAAGGAAATGACTGATAAATCTAAAAATTAAATCAGCAAATTAACAAAATAGTATGACCTTGCGTGAAGCACCGAAAAATTTTAAATTTGAACAATTTTTCAATTTTAAAAAGCATTTATATATATATATATATATATATATATATATATATATATATATATATATATATATATATATATATATATATATATATATATATATATATATATATATATATATATATATATATATATATATATATATATATATATATATATATATATATATATATATATATATATATATATATATATATATATATATATATATATATATATATATATATATACGAAAGCATATACATGCATCAAAAATTTCCGTTTGCATGGTACAAAAAAATCATTTTAGACCGAAAATTCAAGATTTTGGCTGCTTTTAAGCCTTAAAGTTAGGAAATTTTTGTCTGTATTATACACAAAGATTCAAAAAAATCTTGCTTAAAGAAGTTTGTCTCCTACAAAAAAAACAGTGCTGTTTTAGAGAAAACCATAACTTTTTCCAGCTGAATCGTTCACAAGAAGCTTGCGTGTGTTCCATTATTTTTTGGTCCACCCTGTATATATTGGCAAGATTTTAGAATTATGCATGGCTAATTATCCTTGGGCCGAATCTCCTGTTGCCTTGAAAATCCGTCCTTTCAGTTTAATTAAACTCATAATGGATCTGGTAAAAGATGAAATTATATTTAGGCAGGGAGTATCGGCGCAGCTCCCACTTCATGGAAAAGACACCCTCAGCCTGGAATAGACGACTTGTGTCAACTGCAATTAACTGCTTTGCAGAAACAAATTGAGGCGAGTGAAGCTGCAGTACAACTGTATGCTGTGCAAAAAGAAGCCGACAAAAGCATCATTCATGCTTGCATTTCTGCAGAAAACACGTTCAAAGTTGCGGTTGATGTTTTTGAAAAAATGAATGATACCCTAGATCAAGTTCAAACAACAATTAGAGCTTTTCAATCGGATCAAACAAATATGCGTGATATCAATGATATCTGAATGTGACTTGTTAAAACGTGTCTTATACATTGAAATGAATCAGGAAATAAGTCGCGAATTACTTATTTTGATGCGCCGCTGTGTGTTACAGTAATTAACTGTTACAGTAATTAACTGTTCGCGTTACATGTTTAACATGTTTTCAATAAAATTGCAATATTTCAAATACAACATCACGAAAAGTATTTCATGGCAAACTGATCTCTGTAAACTAAACCGGTTTCCAAGTCTCCTCTATATGCAAAATTATCTTGCTCCACAATTGTATCATCACTTTCATCGCCAAAATTAATTTTGCGCTGAAGAGCAAAATTTCGAAGCATAAAACAAGCGGTTATGATTTTTGGAGAAAAATCAATATCCATTCTAATTCTTTCGTTTAATATATTCCACTGTCTTTTTAGTATACCAAAACTTTGTTCAATAATTACACGCGTTTTGCAGTGGGATTTATTGAAATTTTTCTTGGCCGGACTATCTGGTACTAAAAAAGGCGTTAATAGCCACTGACAACAAGGATATCCACTATCTCCAAGGATCACACAATCTGTTATTTGGTGATTTTCGAACGCATCCCAGATTTTAGATTGTCTAAAACATTAGTAGCGGATTTACTGGCAGTTTAGAGGCTGTGTTAAGTGAGGACAGATAAATTTTTGTATAATTTTGAACAAAAGCTATGCTACTGACTTTGATAATAATAGGCTTGGTAAAAATGGCCTGTGTTAAAACTGACAAATGTTTATGTATGAATTTGGGCTTAGGTTTTGCTTAGACTTTTGGAAAGTGCAGCTTATTTAGTATTTTCACCTTGTCTAGCTGATTTGCGTCCTCTGCAATTTCTTGAAAGAGATATTTTGCTCAAGCTTCTAAAATTTTGCAATATCTTGACTTCGTAATGAGGTCAAAATATTGAAGCCAGTCAATCCGCCACGTGCCTTAAAATGAAACTGTCTTGGCTGCTTCCACACCAACGTGCAACAACGTTAAGAAATCTTCCTGTAAAATCGCAATTGGCTTGAACATTTAACGTATGTTGACCTTTACGGTTCACGTAGGCGAATTCATGAATCTCTGGAGGAATAATTTTTACATGGGTACAGTCTATAGCACCCACTACTTGAGGAAATTTTCCGTCATGCAAATTATAAAATCCATGTTGAATTCGGTTTATTTTGTGAATATCCGTAGGAAAATAAATGAAATCTGATACTTTTTCTACCAAAGCATCAACAACAAGTCGCACTATTTTAGATACAGTTGGTTGTGAAATATTGAAACAATCTGCAATCGAAAGTTGAAATGAATTTGAAGCCAAATACCGCAAGGCTATCATAACTTTCGATTCGGGCGGAATTGGTTTGCCCCTATCACACTGGCTTACAATTTTGTCATGTATCAAATCAGTTAAAATGACAATCGATTCTTGATCAAATCTGTAACGTTCAACTAGCTTTTCATTAAGCAAATCAGGTGGAAAATTGTAAAATGGGTCATCGTACAATTTATTGGCACGAGTGCCAGAATAAAGATCGAAGAAAGCCATCTTACAGCACCAAACACAACAAAACTAACAGCCTAGAGTGGCCTGCACCAGTCTAGGCAAAACATAGTATTTACTACCAGAATATTCTATAGAATATTCTACTTCTACCTTTTAGCATACGGGGTAGAATATACTAGGCCAGCTGGATAGAATAAACTACCATAAACAAAGAAAATTCTACGTCTTAGCATACGACCTAGGATAAACTAGGACAAAAAACTTCGAATGAACCCCCTAGATCTAGAATATTCTATGTCTTAGCATACGGCCCCAGGTTCCACAAGTAGTGTCCGTCAGGGTTAACACCTTAACCCCGTTTCCGGTATATTTCCTCGCAGTGGTAGTTTCAGAGGGCCCGGAAACGGGGTCTCTATAATTTGCATGTCATATACGCTACATCTCATTTCCTTTGGGGTTATTTCCATCCTGTGGGAGTGAATGAGTTTGAGTGACGCGTCCAAATTTCGGAGCTTTTGACTTTGAAAAACGCGTAACAGTTGTCACCAGGAAAGGATTTAGGAAGACGTAAAATCCGGAAGTTACACGTGGCCCCCTAGACTGCAACGCTTAAGCATAGGCAATGGTTAAGGATAGGCGAGAGGGGTGGAGTCTGCTCCCTGAGGTGGGGGTCAGGGCGCAATGGTTAAGCATAGACAATGGTTAAGAATAGGCAATGGTTAAGGATAGGCAACACTATAACATATGAGGACATAGTTGAGGAGTGGAAGGGTAAATAAAGCCTAAGCTAAACTAAGACTAGACCCAAACTGAATGTTAACTAAGACTAAACCTGAACTAAGATGTTAACTAAGATTAAAGTGAGACTAAACCTGAACTGGAGGTGTAAACTGAGATTAAACTGAGACTAAACCTGAACTTAGGTCTAAATTAAGCCCAGGTGTAAGGTAAGCTTAAATGTAAAGTAAGCCTTTGTATCAACCAGAATCAAACTAAGACTAAAGTCGAACTAAGATTAAAACTAGACTAAATCTGAATTAATGTCTAAATTAAGCCTAGAATGTATGCGAGACATTGTATGACATCCCAGTATATGTGCATGTGGACATCCCAGTACAAGTCTAAGCGTGTTTGGACATGTCAACAGCACCGCTTGTTGCATTTGTAAACTATTTTTATTGAGAATTTATTGTCTGACATTGCATAGACGCACATGTGCCCCGGGAGGAGGAGGGGGAGGCCCACCCACCCCGCCTGCGTGTACCCCCTGCCAGTGCAAAGAAATGCTGTGACTCGCACTATTTTTGGCTCGCAAATGCGCATCTATTAGGGCTTCACATAACTTGCTCAAAATTTAGAATAATACTACAAAGCAGAATAAACGCTTGGCGTTATTTTTTATGCATTATATGGACAAGTATATGTCTGTCAATGGCTCTTTCCATAAAATACTTATAGTTATTTCTCGTTTAATTGATAAAATGGTGATACAGATGATGCAAAGTGTGCAGATCTTGTATCACTGCTCCAGCAAAGCAAGTACACTGGTATTTGGTAGATAATTTTGTTGACTCAACTCCATTTTTGGGGGATGGTTGATAAAAATTCATATGCATAACTTTAGGTCATGTTTGTACGCTTGAAATGCAATTTAATGATAGTTTTTCCAAATTCAAAAGGAACCGGCATATCTTGGTCGGTTTTAACGTTGATTTCAATAGTATTAAATGATTTTTTGAGCACGGGTATATAGTGTGGACTAATGTACGAGTGGTTTATTATATCCATATAGGTTCCTTCAATATTTATCACCTGCAGAAGTGGGGCAAAAACATTACCAACGATTTGAGGTTCCACTATATCACAATATACATAAAAATTGTGCATTCCGCCTAGCATATCGGGAGAATGGTGGGCAGCTATTGTCAATTCTTGCGCTACCTTATAATTTATGCTAGAGAGTTGGTCTTCTAGAAATCCCAGCATGTACATTAAATATTTGGTTAATTTTAGGCTCTGAATACGTTCAGTGTTGAGTTTCAGATGACAGAATTTTTCATTATCATCATATTGTAAGCTTATATGTTGAGTATAGTCAAATTTTTCATTCGTGCTGACCATTTTTATTCCCTCAGTGATTGTTTTCACAAGATCGTGTATATTCAAGTATCTGGCGCGAGGAATAAGCATTTTTATTCGGACATTATTTTTAAAATCATAATATTGAATCATGTTCTGATCTTCGGATATATTATTCCAAGTGTTTGCATAGATTATTTCGGCTAGCCCTACTTCCCAATCCCCATTGAGCATTATGTGTCTAGGCAGCTTTGTAATGAAGGTAGAGGCGGTATTTGATTCTTGAGAATCGCTCGGAAGCGTCATGTAAAACTGTTTAGGATCCATGTTTGTTTTTCACGTTTTCTCAAAGTATTTATAGATTTTGGGCGTGTGCATAGACTTAACGACTCTTTTGAATGAAACCCCTTTTGCTCGAAAATGCAGAAAATAGATGCACATATGGCCGCATGATGTAGAAAAAAGACCCTGAACCCGCATATCATTGTACGTGTATGTTGTTGCATTTTTGTCAATATATTCTTTGAGCTCAAATGGTTTTTGACCATAACTGTCAAAATAATCACAATGCGATCTACGGTTGAAGAACATGGCCACCCAGTGTGACCCTGGTTCATTGCTGAAATCCAAATTGGCTATTACTGCAGCAGGGTAGCGGAGTATAGGCGGAAGGCGATCAATAGGAAAGACGCCCAACAAAATTTTGTTCACAGCAGGATCTGCTTCTAAAACGTGTAGTATTTCAAGTGTGTTCATTGCTAAGCATTAAAATCATGAAAAATGTTGCGGTTTTTATCAATCATTATTAAATTATCAAATTCGGCGTATATAATAATTTCTAGTCCAGAATCAGGCACAGCGTCTGCGAACTTGATATTTATACTTGTTGTTCCTTCGCATACTAGATCCCAATGTCCACTATCATCCGCATCAGGCGTCAGGTCGAACACAAAGAAACAATGACTCGTTTTAAATTCGTCTCTGCTGATAAAATTACCTTTATTATCATGCCCAATATCAAGCGCGTCGTACATCTGATTAAATGCCTGTATAAACTTATTTTGCTTGAATGACACATTTAGTGAATGAGTTTGCCCTCCGCATGTTACTTTCACATCATAAATGCTAAAGGGGTTGAAATTGAATGGCGATTTTGACAAACTGCCTCGAAATGCTTTTCCCTCAACACAAACAAAAACTAAACGTCTTGGCAGCTGGCCTGTAAACAATGCGAAATTGGGCGTTTCCCTAGAAGGATTTGAAATGTGCATATTTGTCATGGCAACTCTTCTTATAGGGTATTTGGCAGTATATGTCATCATTGTTTGCTCAAGCGCTAAACTCACACTCTCTAGCACCTCTACTTTCCGAACAAACAATTTCATTACTAAAACATTGAGTTCTAGTGGGATATCTTCAAAACACTGTATGACAAAATTATTGCTGTTTCTGTGTAATTCTAGGCGAAAATCTGTGAAATTCAGCAAATACCTATCTTGAGAGAACAAGTCGATGTGTAAAGGCGCAGATACTTCTACAACACTCGAGTCTTTAAAGAGCGCCGCACGTTCTTTGAACCCTTTATTATCGTCAACATTCACATTAGCCCCACCTTCGTGAAAATACAGCGCAGACTGAAGATGAGACAATTTTGCATCAAAACCATAATTTAATTCAGTTTCAAAATATGCCCTATATGCGTATAAATCGGAGCTGTCAAACACTAATCGACCGCCTAAAAAACACTTGACTTGCTTGAAAAATGTTTTGCCTATAAGGTTGATTGGCGCATAATTGGGTAATGCTACGCCTGCTGCAGGTGTTGGTTTTTTAATTCTTAGCGCCATGTAAATATAACTTCTGCTCATTTGCAAATAGTGTGGATCGGGTGGGATTCTGAATTTGTAGGGGCCTTCATTTGTTATTGGGTGCATAGGCTGCACTTCATCCCAAAATCCTCTTTTAACAGAAACTTGGGTAGGAGGGACAGTGAAAAGATCGAGTTCAGATTTCGTACTTGGAATAGATTTTACGTCTATTAGAGCCATTTTTTCGAATTAGTTTTGTAAATGCGTCGTCATTATTCATATTTATAGACTTTTGGCGCACGCCCAGCCCCTCACCAGACATAGTCTTGGATGCCTCATCTAAGAATTGCGCCGCCTCATGCTTTGAATGTTCTTTGGCAGACTGAAATAAGGGTTTTCCCTGCGCCACATCTGATGCAATATTAGCACCAGCCACTAATGCGTGTTTCCCTGCGCTTTTGCCAATAGATCTCAATACAGGCACAGCCATTCTAAATAGTGATTTGAAGAAACTCCCTAATCCGCCACCTCGTTGGTATGGTACGCCTCTATACCCTTCTAGGCCATACCCTGTTTGTGAGGCTTGTTCTGCGTAATATTGTAGCCAAAGGCCACTGTTTTCAGGATTGAATTGTACATGCATGTTTTTTGATTGTATTATTTTTTTGCTTAAACATTTCTACTATTTATAGATTTTCTTCATCCCATGAAAAGTCGCCTTCAGGTGCCACTGCGCTCCTCCGTTTCTTATTAGCTATACTCTCAAGTGGGGCGTTCGAACGTTGAAGGGCCCTAGCCAACTCTTTTGCACCAATTGCAGTGGGTACGGTTTTACGATCACGCGTGAAGTCATGAACCAAATCAACAATATTTGATCCATATATTTTTTGACCATCAATCACAATCTCACCCGATGGTTCAATGTCTATACTAGGATCATCATTAACATGCTGTAATAGCAGTTTTGCGTTTGGCTGTAAGGTTTTTGGAATACCAGCTATAATTTCTTTGCTTCCAATTGATTTGTGTGGACCTAGAATAGTTAGCTCATACGGTTTCTTACGCTGTTCCTGCAATCGGCCAAACTTGCTCAAAATTTGGTTATACTTTATCATTTTCAAGCCTGATGATGAATGTTTGTCGCTTAAAATCTTGTACATCTCCCGATCCAGGGCGTTTAATACTTGATCTAGTGGTTTACTTTGTTCAGCAATATCTGCTGGCACCAAAACTAGTTTTTCTGTGTGCTTCATTTCTTGCCTATAATCGCTTCTGCTAGTAAACTACCTACAACTGATAGAATAGGTGTCAATAAGAGAGGTAAAAAACCACCGTTCTGAATTATTAAATATTTTTTGCGTTTAGTACTTGCACACTTATTCTTTGCCAAATATCTTATATGTGATTTATATCGCTTCAGTCTGTGAATATCTTTATCAGTGAAAGGAATGTTGCCGTTTAGAAAATTGTTTGCGCAATCGCAAATACATAAGATTTGGTCTTTACTAGCATTATTTATAAGCGCATCGCGTTGGGGTTTTCTTGCAATACTTAACAAATGTAGACAACTAATGTTTCGTTTTAGTCTTTGAGGAGCCATTTTTGTAATTTTCAGTTAGATCATTATGCATATGTATAGTTTTTGGCACATAAAATGTAGGATGTTTGCTGAAAATACTCGTTTTCAACCTGTGTAAATCATCTGCATTTTGTGTCAGATCAATGAACAAGTACCCATGTGGCCTGGAGGTAGCATCAACATATACTTCAAGAAAATATTTAGTATTAGTAGGGTATAAATGATGCGATAAAATATGTGATTGCAGTTGATCTGCTGGGTTTTTGAATAGAACAATATAATCAGAATTGATGCGCGAGGTACGAAGGCCATCGTCAAATAGATTTTGCACAATTTTTATTACACTAATGTTCCAATGATGTCAACCACGAGTGAATAATTGTATAATTTCATGATTTCCTCTACTTTCGTGCATCAGATCATCAAGGACTATCAGCTGGGGTACATGACTTTTTTCTTTGATGATGCTAAAATCTGGCAAGCCTTTATTAAAAATTACATTTTTCATTTTATTGTACATAAGCTGTTCTTCACTTTAAAACCAGTAGATTTTATCAATTTTTGTATTAATTATTCTTTCTCTATTTTCAATAAGTTGCTCATCAAATGTTTTTTTCCTGATTTTGTTGGACCAGAAACAGTGCATGTAAATGGGTGTTCCATTTCTAAAATGGTTTTCAACACAGTTTCAGCATCAGTATTTATAAACTTTCCAAACTCTGCACTCTTTTTCTCGAAACTCTGCACACTTTTTCCGAAAATCTGCACACTTTTTCTGAAACTCTGCACACTTTTTCCGGAACTCTGCACACTTTTTCCGAAACTCTGCACACTTTTTCCGAAACTCTGCACACTTCCTATATTATAACGTGTAAAAAATGTTACAAACTCTGCACACTTTTTTCAAAACTCTGCACACTTTTTCCGAAACTCTGCACACTTTTTCCGAAACTCTGCACACTTTTTTTCCAAACTCTGCACGCTCTTTAGATCAAAATAGTTGACATAGATGAGGTGATGTGCTCATCGATATTTTTTGTGAAAACATTTGCAAAGTAAAACTTAGCTTCTGGACTTAAAAATTCCCATAACTTGAATAACACACATAGATCTCCTCTTTTAAGGCGTTTTCTGATGTACTTTGAGAAGCCTAAAGCAGCATTCTCATAAAGTTCCAACAATGCTTGCCTATAATGATTGCTCATTTTTGGCCAAAGATAACCCCCAATTGCATCATTAGACAAATAGGTATATAGTGATAAACGATGTAGAATATGGTTGAAAAGACACTGACCAGTCTCCGTTTTTCATATCAAAGTAGGACTAGAATTATTATTTATAACTTCACTAGGCTAGTGACCCGCGAATCGAATTTTGGTGGGTAACCATGCCACCGCACTAAATAGTCCGTTTTTCGAGCACGTTTTCGAGTTTTCAGAATTTTCTCTATAATAAACAAATCTTTTGCGATATGGCTTTTAAGCTCATAATTGTAGACCATAAACCACAATGGGGCATGGGCCCCTCTATTGATTTTACAACTATGGGTTCCCTCTGTAGAAATAAAGGAAAATTTATTAAAACTGCATCTAGAGATAATTTATCACTACCCCGAGCTATTGTAACTGGAATAGCAAGGTTAGACTCTCACCCTCCAGTGGGGTGCAATTCGAAAAAGGCGACAAGAGTCGTTGCACTCTACAAAAGAAGCTAGCATTAGAGCTGATGAGCAGAACTAATTTTACTGTAGAGACGAATAACAAATATAGCTTAGATGCTGTAGAACAAATTCAAAATATCTTAACGCCAAATTACCAAATAAAGGTTTACTCGGGTAAAGTGTTGCTCTATGAGGGGCCTGCTGCGGAAAAATTATCAATCTGTACGCATTCAATGGTCGTTACGATCTAATTACCCACATGCCAGACTAATTTTACATACTTATACATAATGATCTGCAGAGTATCATGTAGACCAGTCCGTCCTTTGGGGCGTTTATTCTGCTTTGTAGTATTATTCTAAATTTTGAGCAAATTATGTGAAGCCCTAATAGATGCGCATTTGCGAGCCAAAAATAGTGCGAGTCACAGCATTTCTTTGCACTGGCAGGAGGTACACGCAGGCGGGGTGGGTGGGCCTCCCCCTCCTCCTCCCGGGGCACATGTGCGTCTATGCGATGTCAGACAATAAATTCTCAATAAAAATAATTTACAAATGCAACAAGCGGTGCTGTTGACATGTCCAAACACGCTTAGACTTGTACTGGGATGTCCACATGCACATATACTGGGATGTCATACAACGTCTCGCATACATTCTAGGCTTAATTTAGACTTTAGTTCATATTTAGTCTAGTTTTAATCTTAGGTTGATTCTGGTTTATACTAAGGCTTACTTGACATTTAAGCTTACTTTACACCTAGGCTTAATTTAGACCTTAGTTCAGGTTTAGTCTCAGTTTAATCTCGGTTTACACCTCAGTTCAGGTTTAGTCTTAGTTAGCATTCAGTTTGGGTCTAGTCTTAGTTTAGCTTAGGCTTTATTTACCCTTCCACTCCTCAACTGAGTCCTCATATGTTATAGTGTTGCCTATCCTTAACCATTGCCTATTCTTAACCATTGTCTATCCTTAACCATTGCGCCCTGACCCCCAACTCAGGGTGCAAGGCTCTACCACCTCGCCTATTCTTATCCATTGCCTATCCCTAACCATTGCTCCCTGACGACCCCCACCTCAGGGAGCAGACTCCGCCCCTCTTGCCTATCCTTAACCATTGCCTATGCTTAAGCGTTGCGGTCTAGGGGGCCACGTATAACTACTCGGCAACAATAAGTAAATCTGAAAACAGAAACGTTTTGAAGTCCCAGAACCCAGGTTCCACAAATAGGGTCCGTCAGGGTTTACAACCTAACCCGATTTTAGGTAAATTTCCTTTCAATGGAAGGTTTTGACTTTTATGTCTGTGCTTGAGGCAGTTTCTGACGTCTTCACCATGTTAGCATTAGCTCAGATTGTTTTGGCTACTCTTTGCCATTCACGCGCAAAAATGGCCTCTTTTCGGCGTTTACTCTGAATGTCTTTATTTAAAATAGCTTTGCAACATTTTTTTCGGCAAATTTCAAAAATTTTGACTATTTTGTGCAAAAACATGATTAAATGTCTTTTGTTTTAGCGATAATCCGGCGCCAAACGCCATAAATTCGTGAAAATAGGCGAAAAGACATTTGTAAGCTCGAATTACTGCTCTATTTCCTGCCCAGCATTTGATGCAGAGCGTCAAAATTTTTTAAAAAGTTGCGCTTGAAAATAGGAGAAAACTAAATTATGCTCTTAAGATGGTTTTAAAATTTGTTCCTTGATCAAAAATATGGCTTCTAAGCCGCCAAAAAGTAAATAAATATCAGGTATAATGCGGCGCGAAGCGTTGGAAAAATCTGAGAAATTATAATTACTGATGGCCAAAAATAAATAAAAATTATATATTCTTTTTCTCATAAAGCATGTAAGGCCAAAAGTAGAAAGTAGAGATGGTGCAAATGGTAGAACATTGAACAATGTTCAACACCGGACATTCCGGCTTTTTGAATTGTATTAATGGATACCTTGTTTCCGGGTACTAAATCTACCCTTTAGTAAAATTTTGCTCGAAGCGGGACTAGATACGTTCACCGTGATGAAACTACTTATGGAACCCGGTTCCGGGACTCTGATCGTTTTCGTTTCCGGAATTCACCCATGACTGATTAGAATCGTGTGAAATGAGAAAGTTCTAAAGACTTCACTTCAACCCCATAAAACGCGCTAAATTGATTAAATTCTTAGAAATTCGCGCGAAACCAAATCATTTTCTGCTTAAAGTGTTTTTTATAATAATTTCTCAATCTAACTTTGGGAAGAACACTTGCCCCCTGTCAACACTTTTTGTATCAAAGCAAGCAAGGAATGTAGGGTGAATCACCTAACTATCCATAGTAATATTTGGTCATAACTCTTCAATATTGATCCAATCTTGATACAACTTTCACAATATAGCACGTCCAATAGCATTGTAAACTTTAAGTTTCATTAAAATTGATTACTACAGCTTTTGCAATAAGAATTTTTATAACTGGTACTTCCTAATCAGATTTTGTTTTCTTGATTTTTCTAAATCTTTGAAGTTTTCAAATTTTGTTTTATCCGGATTTTAAACTTATCAAGCTAAATTAAATGGCAATAGTAACTTAATGACTAATGAAGATAACATACTTAACACCTAGAGAAGTAAAAAAATTGGATGAAACAAAATTCGAAAAATTTCTTGACCTAAAGAAAAACAGGAAAACAAAAATCGATTAAAAAGTATCAATCACAAAAATTATGATTGTAAAAGCTGTACTGGTCCAATTTTACTGAAACTTGAAAATTTATGATGCTATTGGACGTGTTATGAACTTGAAGTTTTATCAAGATTGGACGAATATTGCAGAAATTATGACCAAATAACACTATGGAAGGTGACTCACCCAAGAGGAAAAGAGACATGAAGAAGCACGTATAATGTCAGCATACACTACAATTAGGCACATTTGATCAATTAGATTGAAGCTACTTATAATTTGCTAAAAGGAACTGACTAAACGAAACAAGAGATGAACAATAAGGCAGAAAACATGGCAATCTGAGGGCGGAAGCATGCTGCAAAATACGGGAAGCGAAGCAGAGACGAAATAACTTGACTGATTTTTTGCAAACTTATAAACATAGGTAATCGCACAAACGCACAGGTCAAACGAAAAATCTATTAGCGTAAGTAGCAATTACATCTTTATTTATGGAATGAAATGAAAAAGCTCTTAAGAGGCATCAGTCAGGAATGAGGCAACGCAGGTTTATAACCAACCACAAAGAAAGTAACGTGGTTATGTATTTTGTTGCCATCACAGGCATCAAATGCATGGCTTTCATCGCTTGCGGAACGTGGAAATTGAAGAAATAAATTAAGGACTACGGGCGGATTGAGAGGGGCGGCGGCCCCCACCCCCATTGGCCCAAAATAATACGCAAAATTAAGGATTTATGAGCGATTTTTAGCGATTTTCGGGTTAAAACGGCTAATTTTTCCGCCCAAGTCAGGGTTCCGTCCCCCCTTAGGGGTACCGCCCCCTTATGGAAATCCTGGATCCGCCAATGAGAACTAAGTTCATCTGAAAGTGAAGTAATTTCTTTTCTGAAATAAATTTCTGAAAAAAGGAGTAAAAAAGTAGAAATAAAAAAGTAGAAACTATCTTAGTTCTTAATTAACTAATGCCAACTATACCCCATACAGAAGAATTACCGACCAAAACTTGCAGCGGTTTAATCATCATTTGGCGAATTATATGAAGTTTTTCCGTGATTAGTCCCACCAGCGCGTTCGTTTCGTTTTCCATCGTGTCGACAGTAACATCTGTTTGAAAATAAGAAACGATTTTCTTGTATGTTAGACATGCGATATCAAAATAACAAAAACACAAGTTCTTAAAAAGTTTTTAATAATTTAAAAATTAAATAACCGAAAAATTCGGTGCATTTTTTACACTCATTTTTGTGTAATGTTCAAGTAAAAAAAGGATAAGTTTATTTTACCAATTTTATCATTTTGTAATTTTGGCCACAATGAAGCATTCTTTGGTCGTCTCTTACCACTTTTCGCAGCATTCGTTGAATTGACAGGCGAACTATAGCATTCGTGTAATAAAATAATCATCAAACCGAAAAAACTAAAATAATGCGGAAGCATTTCAATCAGAGCAAAAACAAAGTGATCTTAACACTAGGCGAGTGAAAACTTGAATTATTACGAAATAAAATGAAAGTTATCAGCATTATCACTTTCTAGCGCTTCAAGGAGGGATACCCAATGGCATGTATAAAAATTAATCGATTTACGATGCACATAATCATCTGAACAAACATTACGTGTAAAACGATCTGAATAGACTATAAGCCTGTTTCACACCAGCATATCTCAACCTTCACCAACAATCTAGCAGACTGCGATTACTGCGTTTATTTTGAGATCGCTTGGAGGCTTTCAAGTCATACCTGCGCTTGAAGATTTTTGGGGGACCAGCAGAATGGAGGTTGTGGGTAAAATCCGGAAACGGAGTCGGAAATGATGGGTAAAAGCCGGAAACGGAAAAGGATGAGTAAAATCCGGAAACGGAAACGCAAATTGTGCTCATGGTTCCGTTTGGGAGTTTCTCCGTCCTGGTGCAGTCCAAAGTGTCGGAACCGGGGTTCCGCAAGTAGGGCCCATTAGAGTCAACACCTCCAACCCCGTTTCCGGCAAAATTTTACCCACGGAACGGTGGTTTAGGGGCTCGGAAACGGGGTACCCCATTATTCATATATGTAGCTGACCCCGGTTCCGTCGGGGGTTTCTCCGCCCTGAGGGCAGTTCAAAGTGCCAAAACCGGGGTTCCGAAAGTAGGTCATATCAGGGTCAACACCCCCAACCCCGTTTCCGGCAAAATTTTACCCATGGAAGGGGGTTTTAGGGGCTCGGAAATGGGGTACCCCATAATTCTTATATGTATCTGACCCCGGTTCCGTCGGGGGTTTCTCCGCCCTATGGGTAGTCCAAAGTGCCGGACCCGGGGGCCCATCAGAGTCAATACCCCCAACCCTTTGTGCGACAAAATTTCTCTCACTGAAGGGGATTTAGGGGCTCAGTAACGGGGAACCCCATTACAAATATATGTAGCTGACCGCGTGTCCGCCGGGGGTCTCTACGCCCTGAGGGCACTCCACAGCGCCGAAACCGGGGTTGGGGTATTGACCCTGGTGGGCCCTACTTAAGGAACCCTTGTCACGGCACTTTGGACTATTCCCAGGGCGGAGGAACCCCCACGGAACCGGGGTCATTCATGTACACATATGAATGATGCAGTACCCCGTTTTCGAGCCCCTAAACCCCCTTCCATGGGTAAAATTTTGCCCAAAACGGAATTGGGGTATTAGCTGTTATGGGCCTTGCTTGCGGAACCCCGGTTCCGGCACTTTCGACTACCTCCAGGGCGGAGAAACCCCCAACGGAACCGGAGTCAGCTACATAAATGAATAATGAGGTACCCCGTTTCCGAGCCCCTATGCCCCCCTTCCATGGGTGAACTTTTGCCCAAAACGGGGTTGGGGGTGTTGACCCTAATAAGTCACACTTGGGGAACCCCGGTTCTGGCACGTTGGACTGCCCTCAGGCGGAGAAACCCCCGACGGAACCGGGGTCTTCTACACAAAATTGATAATGAGGTACTTCGTTTCCGAGCCCCTAAATCCCCCTTTAGTGAGAGAAATTTAACCGGAAACGGGGTTTTGGGTGTTCACCCTGATGGGCCCTACTTGGGAACCCCGGTTCTGGCGCTTTGGATCGTTTCTGTTTCCGTTTCCGGCTTTTAACGATCGATTCCGTTTCCGTTTCCGGATTTCACTTTTCCCCCAGAATGGACTGAAAATTTAATGAAAAATAAGGAAAAGTGAAGGCTAAAAATTGATGAAAATGGAAAATATTCTTCAAACTTTTTTGAAATTGACCAGAAACTGTAAATTAAAATATTTTCATGGCTATTTAGTATTATTACCACTTTTTGACGTCATTTTGGCCTCAAAGAAGCTCCTTTTTTGGCCCCCAGAGCCATCGCTGTGTTTCTATGGTTACAAGAGTGGCATTACTATTAATTAAACAGATTTCAACGTTCTAAGTTTTTTTATGTGAAAGAACTTTTCCCGTATGTACAAGCAAAGAAAAACAAAAGTTTTATATTCCTACTGATAAAAATACATATTTCTGAAACTTCAGGCACGTATAGATGTGAGGGATAGAGTGGAGTTGCCCTACAAAATTCTAGAAATAAGTGGACTTTTTACGAGGAACCTCCAAAGGATCAAATTGAAAACTCATAAAGCACATTTGAATGACTGCCAGAATAGATTTTAGCACACTTTTGAGCTAATAATCCCAAAATTTCAGGGCGCCGCGCCGGATTTGCTGTTTTTGTATAACTCTTGTCTTCTGAAAAGTCCAAGTTTGAGTGGGATATATATATATATGTAAAAATTTTCCGGTGCTCGGCTCAGCATTATTTATTTTCCGTATTGTTTTTCTTCGAAATGTACATATTAATTAAATACTAAACACTTTAAACACAGGGTTAAGCTTGGACATAATGATTACAAACCATTTTTAGGCCTATTTTATAAAGCTTATAGTTTGAATATGATTTAAATTAAGTTTGTTCGAAAAGTTTAAAATTTTTTCTACTCCTCCAATGTGTGCAGCTCGCTGAGAAACGCTCAAAAACACCATTATTTTTGCCTGTCTCTAGTAGTTGTTTAGATATAACAGACTTCAAAATTTAAGTCCCCCAAACTCAACGCCAGCTACGTGCCTGACCAACATATTTTTTCGAATGGTGAGACGGTCCATACAATTTTATTGCAACACAATCGATACGACGAAACATTCAGTGAGAAAAATATTAAAAATTATCGCCAAGTTTGCTAAAATTGCTAATGTACACTTGATCCGCCGTATTTTGTCGCTAAAACCGCCTTTGGGTGCATGGTTTTGCCACAAGTAATGACAAGCGCAGCTGTGAATGTGCCCTAGGCCCAGCAGGCTCATAAATACGGTAAACACAACTCGGGAATGAACCAGTAATCAAGCAGCTAAACATTTGTTCTGATATCAAGTTGTGGGAAAGCAGAACAAATATAAATCGATAAAAAATATTTAATCAAAAAACCTAAAGGCTCATAAGGTGAGGGCTGGCATGGAGGAATTTTTGAAGCGCTTTGGGCTTGACCTGTCAAAATTTTTTGACTTTACATGGGTAAAAGTCAAATTCTGAGAGGTCTGGCATTGTACAAAATCTAAAGAAAACATCAAAAAATTTTATTCTAAACGATTAATCTAAAGGAACGATGTAATCTAAAAACTTACTTAATCGGTTCGACGAAAGGGAAAAATCGGATACATTTGCTAAAATCTCATGCAATGCTCGGTGAGATTGGGCAATTCAGCTCCTGATTGACCGCTAACCATATATTGGCCCAAACCACAATTTCAAGTTTTCCAAAAAAGCTACGGAAAGTGGCTACATGTTTGTACATACGTAAGATTTGCATAGCGAAATTTTGAAAGTGTCAATTACTTTTTTGCTCTAAAAACGGAACATTGGTCGAAACATAAAAAACACGTAAAATATTTTTGGAGAGCAATAAATCTTGCGGATTCAGCAAACAAGGGGTCAAAAACCCCGACCCTTACAGGATACAATTTTGGTATACAACTTTTCAACCTTTAGTGACTGGAAAGGCTAAATAAATAGTCAAATGTAAAGATGCAGAGCATGGTCGATCTGGGGAGGGGGGTGGTGATCCAGTCTGGGAGGGGCCCTGAAATTGAGCTTTGTGGGCCAAAATGACCGCAAAAACCGGTAATATTTAATCTCTGTTCAAATAAAACCAAGCACTTCTGAAGAAGAATTTCAATTTTCATTTATTTTTGGCTTTTACTTTACCTCATTTTATCTAGAAAATTTCACATTTTTCCATTCTGGGGTTCTAGACCATAGATGCACAGCATGGCCGACATACGTGGGCAGCAAGAAAATTCTGGGGAGGGAGGGGAGGGGTCAGAATGAATAAAATCGCCAAAAATGTTACTAAAAATAGAGTTCTGGGGTCTACAGTGATCTGCGGGGTGGTTCAGAGCGATAAGGGAGGAAGGGGTGTCGGCCAGTCTGAGAGGGATGAAAAGTTGAACTTTTTAGGCCAAAATGACCTCAAAAACTGGTATAAGCGCTAAACTAGTGTTAAAACTAGGTTACACACTTTCTGGTCAATTTCAAGCACTTTCGAAAAAAGATTTTCAATCCCGTAAGTGCATGTCTGGTCTAGACCATATATGTTCTTTGGGGGGTTTGACCTCCAAATGGCAACTGACTCTCCGCAAAAATCGCTGCGACCCCCTCAGAATTGTCGATTTTTCGCAAAAATTGTAAAAAGTGTGCCTTTTCAAGTGTACCTCATGTTTGGTTCAAATGGCTCAAATTTTCGGCGCTCGGCGCCAGATATACATTTGTTGACTATAATTTGTTCAATTTATTTTATTTTTATGTTTTTGAAATGTTTTTTAATGTTTTTATGCTCTAGAAAAAACGAGCATTGTTTGAAACTTCAAAAAACAGTGTTTTTGACGTGTACCCATCGATTTTTAGCCCAAAAACGGCACATTTAAAAACTTTTTGGTCCGCCTTCCTAGAATTCCTATGCTGTGTGTATATGCATGGTCTAGCCCGCGTGCATGTCTAGTCATATGTATCGTTAATGTAGGCACAACTCTTTGAACAACGATTAGAAGCCTGTCTATTTTCAGTCGTTGATCTAAACTGGGTTTTGGCTTCAGATTCTATTTGCTGCCCGCAAGATAGCGGATTATTTTGTAAACATATGAGATTCCTAATTTTCCAATAATAACTTTATGTGAGACGACAATAACACCAAAGAACATATTACAAGGTTAGTACCTTTCGTTCCTGATGAGCCTCCAGTAATGAAGGGTCTTCCTTTGGTATGAATATCAAAATCAGACTTATCGTCAACGCCAATAGGAACGGTCCAATGGCACCAATTCTTAAACAGAATCACGTTAATTTTTCTGGATTCATTGCACTTATTCCATTCAAATAATGAATAATTTTAGGAACCGACAGTCAAATTTTATACAAATTATTAGACTTTTTCACTGTCTTTTGATTCCGATAATAATTTTTTCGTTAGTCTCATTCGTTTCTAAATTATCTAAAAACACCTTCCATAGCTAATTACACCGATTAGCCCTACCATGTTGAAGACGAACATAGGCTTGGGTACAACTGCACAACGCTAGTTTACAGCCAAGGTCTGAGAATTTCCAAAATACCGTCAAGTTCGCACAAAACTGGGGACCAATTGAACAAAACGTATTTGAACATTCAAAAAATGCGTGAGAAATGCGATCTGCGACACGCGCACATGTTATAGAATCATGAGATCAAGCTTTTCGAATAAAAAATGTCAGGTCAATACGCTTTTCGCACAATAAAACATGAGATGCGCAATTGAAAAAGAGCGGTACTGAGAAGCTCGCCACTTCAAATTTGTGTCGTTACAGTAAACTGCGAAAAACAGGCAACTAGATCGCGCATCTAGAGCTCGGTAAAAGTCAGGGTTAATCAAGCTTTTCGTTCATGATGCAAATCTTTATATTTCATTGATAAAACCTTTTGAATTAAGCAAACAACAGGACTAACGTTTTAGGCCATTCGATCATCTTAAGATAGCATAGCTCAGTTTCGAATCTTCGAAATGAAGAAGCGATTAAAAAATTTACTTCAAATTATATTATCCTGATTTTTATTCGACAAAAATTTGCTTAAAAAGTCAAGATTTTCTCAATAATTCTTTTCAGAGGTTGAGAACTGCACTTACAGTCCTCTTGATCGTGTAGTGAAATTGCAAAGAATAAGACTCAGCGTCCAAACCAATGCGAGAATTACAACTCCAATTCCAAAACCCAAAATTTGCATATTTTCGTTGCAGCTCGCGTTGCGAAATCTAGCACTGTATATGCATAGTTACCTTGACAACGTTGCAAAACTATAAACTATACGTATCAATCTGGACGGAATTCATACATATGTGTACGATAATTTATCTGGTGGGGCCAGGTTAGCATAAATAATATAAAAAAGATGTAGTACTACCTACATAACGTTGTCAGAGTTGGTAAATTGCAACAGAGTTAAGGTTAGGGTTCAACGCATTACAAAAAAGTTAATAGGGTCAGAGTTAACTCTAACCCTATATCTAAAAAAGAGTTGGCCCATTTGAAAAGGTTATTTATATGATTAACAAAGCATGCTTTTTGGCACTCAAAATACATTTTTATTGAAGTTGCTTCCATGAAAAATTCCCATTTGAAGTCAGCAAACCCCAACTTGCATTGCAACCACATCAGAATCCGCCAGCCAGATCCCCTACCCCAGAAATTGATTTTTCTGAATTTTTTTCGTTTTTCCTGCAATTTTTCGATGCCGATGCATGAAGCTCAGTGAGAAACGCCGAAAAACAGTTTTTTGCCCTGCCATGGATTTTTAGACACTTTTTGAATTTGAAAATTTTTAGAACCCAGGATTTTCAAGCCGCTCATGCACATATGCTTGCATGCAATGCAACTGGTCTGCACGTATGTAACTTGTGCAATCTAGCTGGGTATACGTATTGCTGCATGTAGTATTCAGGCATTTCAGTGTACATGCTAGCATACCTAGTACGTAGTGTACCTATGTAATTAAAAGCTTGAGATACCAATATACGTTCAAGCAATTAGAAATAGAATAATTATAAGACAAGGACAATATAACAATAGGACAATTCATCGCAAATTAGACTTAAAAAACACTTCCAATTCCAAAGTTTTATCACTGAGACTGTGACGGTTTTTGTCCAACTTACTCACCCTTTTTTAACCCTTTCCCACTTGGAAATTCAAAGAGTTACGGTTAACCCCGATGATCACTAACTCACCCAAAATAGGGCTAAATCTATTGAAAAAGACATTGGTTAACCCTTGGGTTGAGTTAGAATCAACTCTGACAACACTATACCGACATTATCAACGAGGCAATGAGGACACATAATAAAGCTTTAAGTACTATATTGAAATTATATAGTATTATCAAATCAAGTTGATTAACATATTGAAAAGAATTTAAAAAACCCTTTAAACATGATTTTTAGTCCCGCCTAAAATACCACTATTAATTTTTCTTCCATTTTGATTGCGTTTCATAACATAGGTAGGTCGTTGTTATGCGTTGTTGCATAATTGGGCGTAGGTGAGGGCATAGAGGCTCAACATGGCCGATCTGAGGGGTCAGACAGTGAGGGTCCTGAATTGAGCTTTTTGGGCTAAAATGACCTCAAAAACTGGTATAAGCGGTAAAACAGCGTTACGTTATTACACGGTTTCTGGTCAATAAAAGGCACTTTTGAACAAAATTTTCAATTTTCATTCATTTTCGGCGTTCAGTTTGACTCATTTTTTATGAAAAATTTTCCGTTTTTCCATTCCTGGAATCTAGACCATCCCAAACACCCCACGTGCATATCTAATCGAGGACTTTGCAGATTCACACTCCCAGAATTCAAACCTCCACAATCAGGCGCACTCCCAGAATTGAATTATCCGCTCCTGAATGTCGTTTCTGAAATATTTTCAATCACGGCTGGAATGAATCAATTCAAATAATAAACTTGTTTTCCTTCTTTTCTGTATTGATGAAGGAGCATTTATGACTTTAATACTTATGGGGTTATGCTTGCCCAAGGGAGGATTCAAGGGAGGGCAGAGGCACTCACTCGCTCTCATCAGATTTCTTAAATTCGACTATATAACTGATTTAATTTATTTTAATTATAACTGCAATTACATTTATTTACTTTTTAGCGTAAAGTAAATAAAAACACGTCTTTGCGCCGCTATAGTCAATTAAGCCTCCGTGAACAGATTTCTGAAGCACAAAAAATTTCATTATCAAGTTTTCTCAGTGGTGAAAATTCCCGAAAAAATTTTGCAGCTCGTTCCTGTAATGCAAATGGCTCGTACAAAATGTTGCTCCAAGTCCACGAATAACAAGAAATTGATCAAGAGGTCTAGTACCTACCGTCCAACCATCCTTCTGCCTATTTTCGGTGCTACGCGTCGGATTTTCGCCAAAGCGGATTTTTTGACATAGGTACATATTTTCTGCTGTTTGTGAGAATGTTGGGGCTTAGATGCACAGCATGGCCGATCTGGATGAGGGGGGGTCAGCCGACCTGGGAGGGGGCTCAAAAGTTGAGCTTTTTTGGGCCAAAATGACTTCAAAAACTAATATAAATGCTTAGCGTTAACAGTGCGTTATTCAATCGTTTTGTGCCAATTTCATGCATTTTTGAAGGAAATGTTCAGTTTTTATTCATTTTTTGGCCTTCATTTTGCCTCAATTTCCGTCAGAACTTTCCCGTTTTCCATTCTGTGGGGAAGGTCTTAACCTCCCAAACCCCCTACGTGCATGTCTGGTAGGGAGAGCTTTTCAGGAATTTCATCACTACGCCTAGCCGGAAAGAAATATTCTAAATATGTACCTAGTATGTACATACTATGTCCCGTTATACGTTAATGCCAGTGCAAAGCACAAAAACACGTTTAAGAATTTTAAGCGAAATCATTTGAGTCTCCTTCCCCTCTCGGACCATTTCAATATAGCGAACAAATCGGTATTCAGTATATTATGCAAATTTTCGACATAAAATACACTCGTATGTTAATAAGGGAGTATTATCGATTGAGCGACTCAGCTCAGCTCAATTCATCTTTCTATGACGTCAATTTACCTTCAAAGAACTTCGTTCAAAGTTCAGTTTTACTGCGAGTATTTGAGTCATTCTTGCTTATTACGTCACTGAAGTAGGTACTTTAGTATACAAGTGCGCGAGTGCAATCAGACCATCTCGTCATTCTATGATTCATTGCGATTTTGCTGAAAATGAAGATCAGGAGCAGACCGACGTTAGCTTATAATAATCAGGTTAGTCTCTTTCATTATCAGATTATTGGGAGTGAGTGAGTTGCCGGTGATATAATTGAGAAGGAAAATCATGGAGACAGAAAAAAATTTAAGCAACGAAAGAAGAAACAGGTACATAGTACATAGGTGCATCTGGATTTTTGTTATGGAGGGACTAGAATTTTGAAGTCAAGGCGAAAACAATCGTGTTTTTAGCGTTTTTGCAAGGTCTACATCATTTAGGAAAAAGTTTTTTAACTTTTTTATACATTTTGATACATTGCAGAAAGTAAAACCGAAAATCAATAAATCAATAAATCGAGCGCCAGAAAATTTTGCCGTTTATTCTGGCAGTATAGACAAAAGTTGTAAAAAAGCATAGATTTGGAGAGAAGCGCCCAGAAATTTTTAGATCATCAGCTCAGAAGTTTGCTAACATCTGTCCTGGCCGTCTTGCTTCAAGAAAGGTCAATTTTCTTCTTTGGGGAACCTTTTCTAAAAATGTTCGTACTTTCAAAATTTTTAGGGTTATCCTGTACATGGGCAGCACCTAAATTCTCGGGGTCAGGAAAGGATGAATTGAATCGCCAAAAATGTTACTTAAAATAGAATTATGGGGGTCTACACTAATCTGCGGGGGTTTTCAACTTCTGTGGTACAAAGCCCCGCCCCACGCCCGTGCGTGGCTATCCCCTATTCCTCCTCTGCGTGCCTAAATTGGAATAAAACAAAGGAGTATCAGTATGAGATTTTTATATTGTTGTCCAAAACTTCAGTTTTTTTTCTACAGAGACAGAACGGAACCCCTTTCCAGATTCCAAAGAAAACCGAATGCGGTCGCCGCTCTTATTAGCACAAACTTTCCCTTCTTCTTATGGCGAATCTGTGTAGTTATAGCTTACTTGAACTTATTTTTTAAGTGTGCTTTTCTTCGTCAAGGTTCCTTTAAACGTAGCTATAGTCTGTTCCATTCCAAACGGCCCATTTTCTCAAAAGTCTTATTACTGTATTCGTTTGTAGCTGCACGAATTGGCTCCTTCAATTATCCTCCCGTAGCGGCTGATTTGCTATAAATTCTTCTTATTGATTTTCAACCTGCTTTGCTTAACATGTGGCGCATCTAACAAACTGCCGCAATTAACTAAGCCGTGAAATATTTTGCTTCAGTAATAAGCCTTAGAGTAAAAATGGGCCGTTTGGAATGGAACAGACTATAGTATACATACGTTAGTCTGTTTTACATGACTTCGTGCATGAATTCTAAGAATTTTTCTGACAGTAAGCCGAGTGTTACGATAGTCAATGCTATAATCGCAATCTGTCAGCTTATTGTCGGAGATATATAAGTGGCTATGTACATGTAAGGCTCGACGATTGGTGAAGCATTTGATCGATTGGCCTCCTCAAAAAATCTAGGGTCATAATTATTTTCTATTTTTATCTAATTACTTACTTACTTAATTAATTAATTCCATGTTATACTTATTTATTTCTTATTTTTGCTCGTTAATAATCTTTAGGAATTGTTACATCGATATCAATGAGCGAGAGTTTTCTTACTGTCAGATTTTCAATTTCATACATAAATCGGTCAGTTAATTGATATTCGTTTTAAAACCTAGTGCGCGGGTTTGACTTGTACTGTATGGATGAGCAGTCGTCATTCAGTGAGTGGTCATTTGGTCAATCAAATCGACTTACTATTTTCTGTATCGATTTGTCTACATAGCTGTAGTTTTAGTACCCAATAGTTTGTCTTAGCTCTTCTCGGTGTTTGGACCTACAATTTGTTTCAAACAAACTTAGTGCCTTTTCCGACTTGCATTTTTAATAGTAAGTAAATGCCATTAATGCTTTCTTAATTAAAAAGGTAGAGTCAATTTTTTAAATTTTTTCTAGATGATAGAGGACGAACCGCTGCTTAGGCCGAACCCTCGTCGTTTCGTCGTTTTTCCTATTGAATTTCCTGATATTTGGCAATTTTACAAGAAAGCAGAAGCTTCTTTCTGGACTGTCGAAGAGGTTAGACCGTAATATATATTGAACGACGCATTAACGTTTCTGTTATAAAATCAAAGTAGCAACGTTTTTTACTTGCTTGCTTAGGCTTTTTTGATTGACAATAACTATTTATGACTTATGGATTGTTTTATAATAAAGACAATTGCGTTAAAACACTAAAAAATTCATTCGCTTCTACAAAAAGCACGTGGTGAAAAAATAAAATGCATCGAAAAATAAGGAAGACGATTTAAAAATATATCTACTGAAAGACGAAACATAAAACTTAAGTTACTGTACATATGTTTCTGTATAATTGCTGATGACGTCGTTTGATTTACTATCCTATGGGAGTTCCTATCAAAATATTAATGAAGGGCAGCCTCTTTGACGAATGAGATTGGTAAGACCATTGTATAGATAGATAGAATAGAATAGTTTCTTGGCTGAATTACATGGACAACAGCACCCGTTACATGTAGAATACATAGGAAAACATAGAAAATCAATAGACAATCCGGCTTCACTTTTCGCATTCACTAAGCCTAAGCACGGAGTGAGTATAATGCACGTTGAAAGATCACTTTTGGAAGAAGTATTAGCCCAAAAAAATATGTGAAACTGCTGTGTATTACGTTATCTAAATTTTCTGCACATTTAGCTGGTGCTACGCTTAGGTGTTTTTGATAAGCAAGCACTAGAGATTTCATTGGAAATAAGAAAAAGTCATCTTTTTTATCGAATAGCAAAATATACTACTGTTGTGCTTCGTTTCGAGTAATCCAGTGACTAACATTTGAGTGAACATTGAAACAGATAGATATTTCTCAATAATTCTATTTTAGTAAACTCTTTATATTACGAAAATAAGCATGTTTGACTGTTTTTTACACACAACATTTAAAATGTTGACGACTCGTTTCAGTATCAGTTGAAATTGTTTTATGCATTTGTATGATTCGCTCCAGCTTTCATGTTCTTTATATTTTAACATTGCACGTTTCCTGCTGTAGACATATTTCTTTTAGTCAGTATAAGTATTTTTCGCCCTAATATTATCCGTTTATATTCTAATTATGTGCACGTATTATATGCTTGTGTACTTCAATTATTTTGAACCAAGTGCCTCGATACTTTCACTTTCAGAAAAACCCTGAGCCACTTATTTCTCATGCAATGTGTTTTAAACGTTTTGCATTGTGTATGCCAGTTTGCTCGTTTCTTTTCACGAGCGACTTTTTCTTTTTATAACTACTTTCTATCCATTCCTGGTTTTACACTTTTCTAATACACGGTTATTTTCTCTCTCGGTCATAAAACACGTAATTTCGGGCTAGAGATATCAAAATTTCGACGATTATAGCTTAAACCTTCACAACAGAAGTAAATAACTCATAAAATCACTATTCAAAAATATTTTGACATTTTTTGCTGTTGATGCAGAAAATATTAAAAAGTTGCGTAAGTTAAAAATGACTGGACATTATCTTTCTGTCTAATTAAGGGGTAATCCATGATGCCATTTGGGCATTTGTGGGTGGTTGCCTACATTGCATCTACTTTGTGACCAGAAATGTCAAAAAGCAAAAATGGCCAATAAACTCAAATTTTCCTCGAAGAAAATCGGGACAGGCTGTAAAAAATTCCTAACTTTTGGGAATGGATGGGACGGCTGACTTTTGGTGGTATAATAGTGTCAATGTTATACTAATTGGTGGCGTAACATTGTTAAGATGCTTATTTTACCTCAGCAATTTCTAATTTAACTAGGCTTAGTACAGTCAGACATGCACAGCATAGGAATTCTGGAGGTAGGCTGGAATTTCAAAGTGCCTTTTTTGGGCCCAGAAATGGTTGATGCGCATCAAAAACATCGTCTCTTGAAGTTTCTCTTCAATGTTTTATCTCTCTAGAGCATAAAAACAAAAGAATTTGACGAAAATGAGAAAAAGTAGAATAAATTGAGCAAATAGATACCCGGAAACGCTTACAAAAATACTTTCTACGGAATTTCAAGCAAAATTTTAAGAACTTTTGAAAAAATATATATTCGGGTGGGGGGGAGAGTGAAATAATTTCTGTTAGGGGGTGATTAAAAATTCTTGCGAGGAAAGGTGAAAATTTCCCTTTATTCCCCATACCACACACCCCATAAGATCATGTGTGGTACAGGCACATATATTACACGCGTCTACCTTTCTTTTACGTTAAATTAAGTTTTCATTAAACATGTTACTTTTTAACAGCTCAAAATTTCGGAAAGGGATAGTTGGCCAATTTTAGGGTCGTTCGGTGGGTGGGTGAGGGGGGGGGGGGTAAATGACCCTCAATTTTTGGCCAAAAATGACAAAAAAAGCACGTAAAATCGCCATCAACATTTTTTTGCAAAAATAGGGAAGGGGTCATAAACTTGCGTGAATCGATCATTTCGCACAGCCATCATTGAAGCATTGTTCGATCATTAAGGTTGATCTAAGCAAGGACCTTACTGACTGGGAAAGCTTATCGAATGATGAAAGGCATTTCGTCAGCCACGTGCTTGCCTTTTTTGCCGCATCGGACGGCATTGTGAATGAAAATTTAGTAAGTTTTTAACTACTAACCAGACTATCACATTGTAAATTACAGCTAGAAATTGGGAAAGGGCATCCGGCTATTTTTGAGATTTTTTTAATTCGGGTATTGCATATTTTTTAATAACTTTCGTAAAAAAATTGCGTAAATTTCTTGCGAATTTTTCAAATATAGCGAATGATTCAATGAAAGTTAGAATATAAATATATAATAATTGTAAATGGCTAATAATAAATTGAAAGCAAACCTTTTCAAGTTATTGCCCACAGATTAGTTAGCTCAAAAACATCTTCAGTCTGTTCCACAAAAAAATGCAAAAAGTAATGGAAAAAGGTAGAGAATAAGAAACGAATAAAAATAAAAGAACAAGAGCAAATGAGAGTAAAGTAAAAACTAAACTAAAATAAAAAAGTAAAAGTAAAAATGAAGAGGTGAAAGAGTAAAAGTGAAAATAAAATGGTAAAAATGAAGGAATACAAAAGAAAAAGTAAAAAAAGTGAAAAAGCGCAAGAAAATAAAAGTTGAATAAAGTAAAGAGTAAAAGAAAGTGGATGTAAAAGTATAAAAAATAAACATTTAAAAAGTAAATATTCAGTATTTAAAGCGTTAATAATTTTTAAACAGAAGTACTTAAATATATTTCAGGTAGATATTCTCGGATAGTATTTAATTAAAGAGACTGTCTTCTATAACAGACAGGCACGCACAGTATGGGAATTCTGGGGAGGATGAAACCAAAAATTTGCTTCTTCTACCTTTTTGGCTGAGTAAGCGTCAAAAACACATTTTTTCGGCGGGCTGGGAGGGGAAGTTCAACCCCACGAAAAATCCCTTGCAAAAATATTCTGCCCCCCCCCAGAATTTGCGATTTTTCTTGAAAAAATTGTTGAAAACGCTATGTTTGAGCATTTTTTCAGTCTTTAACGCGTCGTTTGAAATATAAACGAATGGTGTTTTTTACGCATCCTATTTGAGCTAAAAAAGACACAAATTGTTGTTTCACACACTCCCCTTAGAGTTCACATGCTTTTCAATGTGTATATATATATATATATATATATATATATATATATATATATATATATATATATATATATATATATATATATATATATATATATATATATATATATATATATATATATATATATATATATATATATATATATATATATATATATATATATATATATATATATATATATATATATATATATATATATATATATATATATATATATATATATATATATATATATGGAACAGGCACGCATCTCTGGGGGGATGGGGGGTTCGGACCCCCCAAAATTCAGAAAAATCGGAAAAGTAGGACTTTTTAAACGTTATTTTGTGCTATTTTTGGGCTTAGTCCCCCAAAAATTAATGTTGTTCACCCCAAAATAGGACGGCCAGCTACGTGCCTGTTCACATGCTGTGCAAGGTGCATTAAGATATTTTACGCGGTAGGGCATTTCATAGAGCAGCGTGGTTTCTTACGGAATTTATTCTTGCCACCATTTTGAATTAATTTTTATTTAGTCTAGCTGTACATGCAGCGGTTCAAACTTTTGGGACGGGTTAGTCGGCCATTTCTGGTTGGGTTGTTGCACATGACATCCTATTTTTCCAAAAAATGGCAAAAAAGCACCTAAAAATGCCTGAAAAAATTCCCTTCCCTAAATGGGTGAGTTGAAAATCTCAGCAATTGAGGGTGGGACCAAAAGTTCGATTGAATTTGGAAAGAGTAACTCCCCACTCATCCTTCCTATGTACAATGCAACACATACACGTAAGAGGATGGGGTTGGGCATAGGTGCCACCATACACGCACAGCATGGGAATTCTGGGGGTGAAAGCCTAAAGTGCCTTTTTTGGGCCCAAAAAGGGCCGGTACGCGGTAAAAAACATCGTTTTTTGGCGTTTCTGACGATACTCTATCCTTCTAGAGCATAAGATCATGAAAAATTTCGAAAAAAGTCGAATAAATTGACCAATATATCGCTTAAAACATGAATATATGGCGCGAAACGCCGAAAATTTGGCGATTTTGAGCAAATAGATAGCCAAAAACCCTTAAAAAGAAACTTTGAAAAATCGCCAATTCTGGGGGGGTGAAAAATTTTTTGCGGGGGGTGAAAAATGATTCTGCGGGGAGTGAAACCCCCCAACCCCCCAAGATCATGTATGGGTGCCACTGTTTTTTTTGTACGAGACAAAGATTTTGAGGCTCGTACAAAGATTTTCGGAGCCATCTTTGTACAATGTACAAAGACTTTTTGGGCAAAGTAATAGTAATTTTAACACTTTTCTGAGTATTTTTTTAGCGAAATTTCAAAAATTTCAGGCGCTTAGCGCCGAATATCATAATTACATTGCATTTAGCTCCAAGCGCTGGCATTAAACACTCCAAAATCTATCATTAAGCATCTTTGTACAGATTTAAACATCTTTTACATCTATTTATAATGTCTTATAAAGATTTTATGCAGAAATAAGAACTATTAAACAACTTCGCACTGTTTTCTGCCGTTTGAAGATAAAATTGACTCTTTTATCTTCGCGTTGCATTAAATTCGTAAGCAAATTGGTGTCTATTTTGAGATTCAGTCAGCACATTGCAATCAGCTTATTAGTTATAATTGTGTACACAAGTCATTTTACTAACCGAGTCGAATCTTATGTGTAATTTCAACCTAAGACTCGTGGAAATTCTGGCGTTTCGAGCTGGACTAATATAACCAGCTGAATTTAGGACAAAGTTACACCTTTTGCAACGTGCGGGTCACGTATACATTCAATAGCATATCTATACGTGTAAAAAAATTTTCGCTTGTACAAAGACTTTTCCGGAGATCTTTGTACGTGTATATACAAAGAGGGTCGTACAAAAAAACAGTGATAGGTGCACAAGGTCAGGGTCGGTAGGGGGAGGGGGTTAAATCCCTAAAATCCATAACAGAACGTTCACGATTTTTTTCTATTAACGACTAAAATGTTCAAAACAGCATATAAAACGTTTTACGCGGTAATGTCGCTTTTTAAAAGCATTTTAATCCATTTCGACAGCATTAAATCACTTTTAATATTAAAAAATGCAAAAATCTATCAATTTTAGGCGCTTTTTGAGTAAAAAGTACTTAAAAGTACTAATCTAGCGCGAACCGCCTAAACATTTTGACGTTCTTACTTCTTTTGACCTCAAAAAACGATGCAAAAAACTTCGGGGGTTGCCCCCGTCACTCCTTTATGTGCATGTATGGTGGTGGGGGATACCCCACACCGATTTTTTGTAAGAATAGAACTTTTAGCCATTTTTCCGTGTTTTTTGGCCATTTCTGGCCGTAAATTGAGGTCACTAACCCCCTCCCCTTTGATGGCTGGGGACCCTCCAAATTTTGAGCCGTTCCATGTGTGGTGCAACATCTGTTTGAAAGCTGTTAAGCTGTGCGAAATTTCATCACAGCATAGGTCGCAACGACCGAATTTCGGGGGGGCTGGATAATGTGTAACTGGCAAAAGACATGCCGAAAATTCAGGGGGTATATCCATTTTTAGGGGTCTACCGAATTTTGGTAGGATATAACGCCCAAACCCCCACTTCGGTATGGTTCGCAGTACCTACCTACAGGTCCATAACCAGAAGGGGGTGGGTGGGGCCGCCCTCCTCCGAATGGGGAAAAATTTTCGTTTCTCCGAAGGGTCTCCCAAAGGGAAAAACGGAAAATTGACGATCCGGTGGACCCCCATATCCGTAGACCGCAGGAGTTGAATTTTCGGCCCTATTTTTGGCAATTCGGCTCATCGGACCCCACTTCTTGACTGCTGTCCTCCTATCCTCATCACCGTTTTGATGCGAGCGTGGTGCAAACGCTCAGAATCATTGGTGCGCAAGTTCAAACTTTCAAAGTGTTGGGGTGAAAGCCAAAAATTGGTAGATGGCTAAGTGCGTCGTAAAAATGGTTCTATATCCTTTTTGGGAAGACAACTAAACGGCATTTTTGAGCCCATGCGGTATTTTTCCGAGTCTGAAAACGCTATATAGCTAGTTTACTGAGCCAAAAAAGCTATGTAGCTCATTTTTTGAGCCCGAAAAATGATATATAGCAACGATTTTTCGGCCAAAATGACTGTGTAGCTATGAGTTTTTCAGAGCTTAGAGGGGAGTAAGTAGTAACAGGTGGGCGGCACCGAAGCTGTGTAGGCAGGGGGGGTGAAAAGCTTTTTCAAAGGTGAAAAAATGGTGATATGGCGAAAAACGTCATTTTTTTACGTTGCTCATTGATTGCTATCCATAAGTTGCGGAAAAAAACAAAAAATTCAAGAAAATGAATTCTGGAGGATATTTTGGGTTCCGGAGGGGGTATTTTGGTTTCTGGGGGTTGCATACTCTCCGAACCCCCACCCCAGGTATGGTAATAACTAGGGATCGACCGGAGCTTCCGGCCTCCGGCTCCTCCGGCCATTTTTTGGTCCTCCGGCGGCCGGAGGTACAAAAAAGGGGCCGGAGGCCGGAGGTTTTTTGAACCGAATCATTCAATGCTTTAACGCTCTTCTTTTCTTTTGAAGCTTAGCACTCAGATTGCCTATTTTGTGAATTTGTACAAGCACAGGCTTGATAAGTGAAGCTGTGAATGTGAACACTATTATGGCATTGTGAATGCACCATTGGTGAAATATTATATCATATATTTTGCTTAATAATGAACGAGAATATTTCAGATAGCAAAGCGAGCCGAGTCCGCGTTAATTCAGCGCACAAATACATATAAATCTCTTTCGAATGACAGAATAACAAACTTGGTGCGACGTAGTCTGCTCACTTACTTTTTGAGCTATTACAGATTGTAGATATAAGTACATACAGACCAGAGGCGTAGCCAGGATTTCGGTTCGGTGGGGGGGGGGCATGAACAAAAATTTTTTTAAGACTACTTTTGCATTGCATGTCGGTAACGTTATGTATAGTAAAACTGACTTTTTCGACCTTTAGTAGTGTAGCCTAGCTAATTTATGGGTTTCTGACGATCAAAAATACAAAAAGTGTAAAGCGACGCGAAGTGCCGAAAATTTCTGGAATTTCTACCGTTTTCATGTAGAATTTACGGCCTTTCTATTAACAAACACGTCGGAAATCATAAGTGGCGCAAAGCGCCAAGAAATTTAGTCATTTTTACCGCCCTTAACATTTTGTAACTCTGTGAAAACTGATAGTCTGACAGAGCAGAAAATTATCACATTTGTACTGAACAATTTTGTCACTTCAAGCTTCTAACAAGAAAAATGCGAATTAGTAACTTTGTCTGAAGATATTTTGAGTGATTCGGGCTCTTAAAACGCAAACAGAAAGAACAGTAACTGGCGGCGCTATGCGCCGAAAAATTTTGACGTTTTTGCACTTAAAACTCAATTTATACCGCGCTTAAATCATACAAAACAGACAAATTAATGCCGGCGCGAAGCGTCGGAAATTTTTAGAAATTCCTAACCCTTTTACCTGGCTCGTTCTCCCTAAAATCTCGTTGCACATGTACAACGAAATTTTAAAGCTGCGGGGGGTCTGGTGGTGTGGCGCGCTCAAGCGTTCCCAGCGGGTTTCGGGGCAGAGTCCTGGAAAATTTTGTAAAAAAAGCATTTCAATGTTAAATAGTAACGTTAAAATTTTCGCAAAATCGGCCAAATCTCGGTTCTGAATCAAGCCCAAACACACTTAAAAATGATGAACTCCTACATTGCACAAGACTTCTGAGCTGAAATGCGTTTTTCGACCTCTGCTAATTTACTTAGCGCAGCAACGTGTCGCTGCCAATAAGATAAAGAAAAATGTATCAATGAAAATATTGTTCTTACCGTTTTCAGGTCCATTTGTAGCCTTCTTATTAACAAGATGCAGTTCAGAAAATGGGAAATGCGCAAAAACATAAGAAAATTTGGCCATTCCTTCCATTTAAAATAGGATTATGTCACCTTGTAAAGAAAGACAACAAAGCAAAGAATAGACAAAGTGGTACACAAAAGACAAATTAAGCAGAGAATGGACAAACTGGTACACAATAATTTTCGCACTTTTACTATTATGCTCAACAAGTATGCGCAGTTTCATTCAACGATTAAATAGTGCATTAAATTACTAAAGTGATGTGAAGTGCTGGATTATGTTAGCTGATTCAAGCTTTTAAATTTATTGGATCTATATAACAATAAATAATAATGACTCGGCGCGAAGCGCCGGAAAATTTTGACGTTTTTGCCTTTTTAAATTCAGTTTTCTGGGCACAAATTATTGCAACAGAAAAATCAACAATATTTCTGAAAAATTTCGGGGGGCATGTGCCCCAATGCTCCCCTGGCTACGCCTTTGATACAGACACATTGCTTAGCTCTTTATGCTATGTTTATTTGGGTACTTTTCGAGTATAAGTGCATCCAGACAATAAGGGCAAGCGAGAAAGCGGTGAGATTGGAGCTAAAAATAGAAATATGCTAATTAAATGATTTTTTCGATTACCCAACCGCCGCTGCCAGACCAGTCATTTGAGAACATGTGTAATAGGTGAGGAGAGAACTAGAGCAGTTGAACCTTACAAATCGGACAGTGACAGTGCTTCGTCTGATATGGAAATGGAAGATGAAGAAATCGCTGATGACAATTAATTGAAAAATAATTAATATGGTCGCAATATTTTAGTACATATAAATGCATGGCTAGATAATAAACATTCACTTCTACAGATCTTTTACTTATCCATGAGCAATGTATTTATACAAACCTATATACTGTACATCATATGAATTATATTTACGGCTTGTGAAAATTATAGTTCACTGAAAATTCTAAGTTTACCTCCGGCCTCCGGCTCCGGCCGGAGCCGGAGGTGACGATGGCCGGAGCTCCGGCTCCGGCCCGGAGGAAAAAATGGACCTCCGGTCGATCCCTAGTAATAACTCCTCTCACCCTCACCCCCATGCTCCCTTGCGCTCAGAATCAAAATAACTCAATTTGAATATTAAGTTAAATTCTAATCAAAATCCAGGTGATGCTTAAAAATTCACAGAGTTTGAACTACATATCTAGGAAAATTAAAAGTAAGCAAAAGAATCTGGAGAAAAGTTGGAATTTCGCAGGTCGAACGATTTTCGCAAGAAGTCCAAGCGACCGAGGCGCGTTGTTTCTACGGGTTTCAAATCGCCATAGAAAACATACACTCGGAGATGTATTCTTTGCTGATCGAAACGTACGTCCGCGACGCGGGCCAAAGGGAATTTTTGTTCAACGCGATAGAAAATTTGCCCGCGGTCAAGAAAAAAGCCGACTGGGCGCTGAAGTGGATTTCGGACAAAAATTCCACATTCGGCGAGCGACTCGTCGCTTTCGCCGCCGTCGAGGGCATTTTCTTCTCCGGCAGTTTTGCTTCGATTTTTTGGCTGAAAAAACGCGGTCTTATGCCCGGCTTGACCTTCAGCAACGAATTGATCTCGCGCGACGAAGTAACGCGGCTCGCGGAATTTGGGGGGGGCGGGGCGGGCCATTTTTCGGGGGTTAATAAAGGGCTAGACTCGCGCAGCGCGTGAATTGAGGGGGTGGGTGCGGGGGGGCAGAGGTGGGGGGAAGAAAAAGTTTCGGGAGGGGGGGAATTTCAAAGCGCATTTTCGGGCCCAAAAACGACGGGCGCGCGTTTAAAACGTCATTTTTGGCGATCTTGGCTACGCTTTTTCCTTTAAGAGCCAAAACATTGGAAAGTTTCGAAAAAATATGAATTATCGATTAAATTGAACAAGGATAGTCCCGAAAGTTTGACGCTTCTTCGCCCGAAAAATCGCTAAAAACCCTTAAAACTGAACTTTTTCTACGATTTTTTTGAAAGTCGAAAATTCTGAAGAATTAAATATTTTTGGTTGAGTGAAAAGTTTCCCGGCGGCTGAAACCCTCCCCCGAACCCCTTATATCATCTCCATGCATGTAACAGGGAGGTTGGTGGAATCCCTACACCCAAACTTGGTTTTCCCCCTCATCCCCTCCCAAAGCGAGAAATTTTTTTACCCTCTTTTTTTTGTACAAATTGAATTTTTTGATCGTTTTTGGCCAAAAATGCAGGTCATTTATATACCCCTTCCCCACCATGTATATCATGTTGTATGCTAACAGCCTATTGTTTGGTCAGAGGGAAAAAGCTAAAAAGAGCTTTAAAATTGAAGTTTTACTGTCCGAAAGTTGTCAAAAATCGGGTTGGATAATGAGCACATTTGGGGGTATAACGTGTTTCATTGTCATCCCGTTTTTGAGCAAAAATTTGCTTTCGTCTCGGAATTTCGGGTGGGCCATTTTTCGGTGTTACGGTGTATTTTTGATTAAAAACGGAAAAAGTATCTAAAAATGGCGTCAAAACTCGATTTTTTTTGCTTAAAAATTGAGCATTGTCAATTTTTGGGCGGGATAATGACATTTTGGATTTTGGGTATCCCTGTGGTACTCTCTTCCACACATGAACGTGGGAGGGGATTGTGCCCACCCAGTAGCTGAACCCTATTTTCAGTACTTTTTTGACAATTTTACCCGTCCCGACCCCCCAGAATTTTCCTGCTGCCCACGTATGCATCATCCCGTGTCTCAGCAAAACCGTGCTTTTAAAGCATTTCAAAGGGATTTTCGATTTTTCGGTCAAACATATACGAAAATTATGAGCTGCTAGGCCCGAGCGGTTCTTAAATTATGGGGATCTTGAAGTTCAGTGGTCAAAATTGCCGACAAATTCGTGTTAGAGGCAGGAAGCTTCATTTTTTGACGTTTCTCGTCGAGCTCTATTTATCGTCGTCGAAAGATCGTTAAAATTTTGAATATGTAATTCTTTGGGGGGGTCTTTCGAGTTTCAAATGAAGGTAAATTACAAAAGGAAAAAATAGATCGAAATTTCGTGTTTCTGCTTAAAAGTTCCGGAGGGAAACAAGCGTTTTATTTGTTTTTTTCTTTTTTCACTAGTTTTTCTATCTTTTCCAAATTAACTCGCCCATATAACCCATCACAGCCCATACAGCATTTTGCTAGCTTGTTCCATGAATGGAATAACCCCCAGACTTTTAGACGAAAACTTGTTTTCTGGTATTTTTAAAGCGCTTTTGCCGATTTGTTTAGAAGCTACCCAGCAATATATTAGCCTTGGCTTTCTTCCAAAAGCTGCGAATTTCCCATTCTTCATCTCTTGCCTCGAATTTTTAATTTTTAATTTGATCAAATTTCAATTAATTAAAGTTACGATTTTAACCCCCTAATTTTGGGAAAAAAGTTTTTTATGTTATTATCGCTGTTGTCGAGAGAAAAATGGAAATTAGCTCATTTTCTGTCAAAAAGTGGCGTGCTTAACCTTATTGACCCTATTTACCCTACTTAAACAGTAATTGGCAAAACGCCAATTTATGCAACGACGCTGTGATAGGATTCGTGCACGTAATAATAAGGGATTTCAAATGCTTCGCATCCGTATATACTATATGCAAAACATGGGAATTCTGGGGGGAATTCTAGAGTGCCTTTTTGGGTCCGAAAATCGTGAGATTGCATTAAAAACATCGTTTTTCGACGTTTCTGGCGATGTTCTATCTTTCTGGAGCATAAAAACATTGAAGAAATTTTGAAAAAATCAAAAAAGTGGAATGAATTGAACAAAATACGTATAGTCCATGACACTGATGAGCGAATAGATATGCAGCTACATAAGAACGCCTAGAAAAGCACCTTTTCTCCGACTTTTTAGGAAATTTTTGGCAACTTCCCCCAAAATCGCGAATTCAGGTAGGAGGAAAGTGAAACGATTTATGGGGATTCCCCCGCCCCCAAACCCACTCCATAAGATCATGCATGCCCACAGCCCCTTTTTGGCATAGTGCAATTTTGGAAGAAAATTTTCAATCAAGATAGCTGTGACGGGACTACTTTTGGGTTAAAGAGACGGCTTTTATATTTCAGGTAAAATATGGAACAAAATTAAAAATTTTTCAATATTTGTTCACAAATCAAATAACAAAAAGAATTTTTATTCAAAAATTGTGAAATCGTTTGTTTTTTCTGTTTTTTGGGCAAGCTAAGGGACAACCCACTTTGAGTGGGTTGTCCCTTAGCTTGCAATCAAATTTAATATAGTTAAAATTTTAAAAAACGGTAAAATTTGATATAGCTTTCGCTTATTTTGTCAGAAATTGCATTGTCGCTTGAGGGATTCAATTAGAATTAAATGTGATTCAAAGTCATTGGAAATTTTAAAATTAAAAAAAATACTTGCTACAATTTTTCGCTTTTTCCCGTCATGGGTTGCATTCATACATGCACATTATGGCAATTCTGGGGGGGGGGGGGTGAAAACCTAAAGTGCCTTTTTTGGGACCAAAAATGGCCGGTACGCGTTAAAAAACATCGTTTTTGTCGTTTCTGACGATACTCTATCCTTCTAGAGCATGAAATCATGGAAAAAAATTTCGAAAAAAGTCGAATAAATTGACCAATATACCGTTTAAAACATGAATATATGGCGCGAAGCGCCGAAAATTTGGCGATTTTGAGCAAATAGATTGCCAAAAACCCTTAAAAAGACACTTTTTCTACCAATTTTCAGGTAAGTTTAGGAAACTTGGAAAATCGCCAATTCTGGTGGGGGGTGAAAAATGATTCTGCGGGGGTGAAACCCCCCCTCCCCAAAGCCCCCAAGATCATGTATGGTTGCATTTTCGTTTTAAGAATTCAATTAAAATTTGATCAATTCAAAACGTCAGCAATCGCATTGTCGTTCTGAAAATTTAATCAAAATTACATTCTAATTTACAAATTTAAAATTTTAAAATTACCAAAAAGATAATTTATCAAAAGTTTTGCTGATTTCGTCAGAAATTATCTTTTTAAGAACTTAATTATAATTTATGTAACCTAATTTGAAGTCATTCGAAATTTTAAAATCTAGAAAATTAGTCTCGTCTGGAGTTGCATTTTCGTCTGCAGTACAGCATGGGAATTCTGGGACGGGGGTGACGTCATTCAGCGGCTTTTTTGGGTCCAAAAATTGTAGGCTATCAAAAACATCGTTTTTTAGCGTTTCAGACGATGCCTCAAGTTGGGCAAAATATAGTCATAATATTAGTATAATCGCCGGAAATTTGGCACTTTTGAGCAAATAGATTAAACACGCTTTAAAAAAGCGTCTTTTCTACAAATTTTCAAGAAATTTCATGAACTTCTGAATAAATAGCCAATTTTGGGTGGGGGTGAAAAAATTTTAGCGTGGGGGGGAGTTTCTGGGGCTGAAAGTTTGCTCCCAACCCTCCTTAAAGATTATTTATGGTTGCGTGGAGGATTTAGACAAAAATAGATTTTTATTTGAAATCTTTTAAAATTTAAAAATTGAAATAAAATTTACCAAATTTTCTTTCGCTCAATTCGCCAGGGATTGCATTGCGATTTCGCTTGCTTGCTCTTCTCGCACATAAACAAAAAACCAACCGTCAGTCGGGTCATCGAAATTATAACCGAAGCCGTTGGCATCGAGCAAGAATTTCTCACCGACGCGTTGCCTTGCAAAATGATTGGCATGAATTCGGCTCTCATGAATCAATACATCGAATTCGTTGCCGATCGGCTATTGGTCGAATTGCGTTGCCCCAAAGTAATTATCGATAAAAATAAAAAAAGGAAAAAATAAAGTTTTTAGTTTTCAATTTGATAATTCTGTTAGTATTATATATTAATTTCAAAAGTTAAAAAAATTGAAATAAATTTTTAAAAAAATTTATTGGCCCGGAAAAAAGTCTCCATCGCCAGTCCGGATGTTACGCGTCATAAGCTCGGCTAATATGATCGGTGGATTTAGAGACCAGATAGATAAAAATAGATAAAAAATAGCTAGATAAAAATAGCGTTAGATAGATAAAAATGCCTTTGTCTGGATCGTGCTAAAAAATTTGGCTAGCTGCCAGCGGTTCGCGCGCCACGGCGATTCGTCCACACGCTATTCTAATCTAGTTTATTTAAGCGCCGAAAGCTCGTTTTGTTTTGGCGTTAATTTCTTCTTTTGACGATATCTTGTAGTTTTTTACACTTGGTAAGAAAAACAGCTTGTCTGACGTCTAAATAATAAGCTGATAATTTTTCTGACTGATGATATTGTCGCAAATGAGTGCTCATTGGTTTTGTCTAAAAGTTTGAATACTCGACAGTCCTTAAGTTTTGCTAAGGATTGCCTTTCTTTGTACGTTATAACGTACTTGGTGACGTTTTGTGTTATAACATAAGCCAAAATATTTTTAAGGGTTGCTGATACACGTGCACAACATAGGAATTCTGGGGGCAGGCACTTAGCTGGCCGTCCTATGTATGTATCTTGGGGGACCAACACCATTTTTTGGGGACTAAGCCCATAAATAGCACAAAATAACGTTTAAAAAGTCTTATTTCTCTGAATTTTGGGTGGTCCGAAGTTTCCCATTCCCCCAGAGATACTTGCCTGCTGGGGTATGATAATGAAAAATCCCTCAAGTGCCTCTTTTGGCTCAAAAAATGATAGATAATCGCCTAAAACATCAATTTTTTGGCGTTTCCTTCGATGCGTTTTCTTCCAGGGTAAGAAAAAATAAAAGCACACAACAGGACGTATGAATTTTTTTATTTATCGGAAAATCAAAAGTATGGGGGCGGGTTAAAATACTTTTCACACAAAAACCCCCTCAAGATTATGCATTATTGTTGAATGTCCGAATTTCTCGGCGTAAAGTGCATGCTCACAACAAAATAAGTATAATCGTACTTTATATCAACTTACGCACGTTTATGTTTGAGTAATAACATAATTTTGGCGGTTCTTTTTTCTGGAATTTTCGCGCTGTATCCCATAATCTATTTGTACTATTGTTCGCTAAGACGTTTTTGCAACAGTGTTTTTTGTACTCGGCAAAGATTTTTCCCGATGTATGTACAAAGACTTTTTCGGGACCGTCTTTGTACATGTACAAAGATTTTTGGGAAGACTTAAATTGCAAAGAAGGTCTGAAATTCGCAGAAATTTTCAGCGCTTCGCGTTGTAATGAGGAATTGTGTGTCCTATATATCTTTATAATAGCAGAAATCGCATTTCGAAAGGAAAAATGTGTAATTTTTCGGCGCTTCGCGCCGTTAGCGCCGTTTTAAGACGATTCTTAATGATTTTTGCCCTCATAAAACCAGGAATTAGCCGAAATACACTACCAAAGGTCGAGCTACTCTGTTTTTACCACACTAAAGTCTATCCAAAAATTTGTGTGTACAAAATGTACAAAGACTTTTAGCGACCATCTTTGTATATGTACAAACGGACCTTGTACAAAAAAACACTGCCTGGAAGCCATTTTCTGTTCATGTAGGTTTCAAAACAATTTTAACATCTATTTTTGCATAGTTTTCTTCTATTTACAATTAAAAATTTCGATGTTTCGCATCAAATGCTATAAATACAGGAAATCAAGCAGTAAATCATGCATCTATACATCTATCCGCCTTGATTTCACAAAATTTTTCGGTGCTTCGCGCCAGATTTTTGTTAAATTCAAAGAAATTTAATGATTTTTTTCGCACAAAATTGTCCAACATTTAAAAATTTTTGGAAAAAATATTGCGTCAGGTGATTTTATGTAAAAGTATACAATGTAAAACACCGAAAAAACGCCAGTTTGCGCATTAAGAGCAAATTTTTGGACCTATTTTTGACTTTTTCTGTAAAAGTTGGGATACCGCACCCCCTTAAGAAAATGTCCGCCACTGATCCTATATTGCATTTAGAATGGAAAAATGCCAAATTTTACGGCCGTTTTGAGTCAATTTTTAGTAATTTTTGGCGTGAGAAACCCAGAAATTAGCTGAAATACACTACCAAAGATCGAAAACCCCGTTTTGCCACACTAAAATCGCTACTGTAATATATTACAGGCTGTGAGAACTGCTATCGACAACTCGTTAGCATCATTGAAAAAGAAATTATTGTTGTTCCAAAACGTTTCGTGTTGTATTTGCATTTGTTTGTTTAAAAGTTGCTTGTGCCTTATTTTTTCATGTTCTTATGACACTTCTTCGTATATAGTGTGCGTTTAAAGCATGATTTAAAACCGGGAAATAATCCATAAATCACCCGGGAAACCCGGGAATTTTATTTTTTGTAACCAGTGGCCACCCTGCTATATGTACCTAATATAACAATAGAAATTAATATTATATTTATATTATTATTCTAAATAATTGATTTATTGATGATAAAATATATGTAATATATACTATAATATATATTAATTATGATATATATTAATTATAATAATATTTTTTATTCAACTAATATATGTCCAACTACTCGAATTTTGGAAACTAAGAACGTTTTTTGAAGCTTTGTTGTTTTTCCTTAGTTTTTGTTTCCGCTAATTTTATTATCTCATGAGTTTTTATGTTAGATTGAATCTTGAACTTCATATCCTAGGTCTATTAATTTTGAAATTGTTTTTTTTGGATGATGTTTTTGGGCTATAGAAGGTTTAAACTGAAAATGTTCAATAAGTGAATGGAACGAAAATTGGAAAATATTGTGAAGGTAATCAGTTAAATTTACTTTAAACTTTTTGGTTCAGACGGCGTTTGATAACTTTTTCGATTATCGACGGTTTAGCAGTTTTGTGCGATTTTTTAAACCGCTTTACACTCAATCTGGTTTTCATCGTACAGCGCTATTTTATGGGTTTGGAAAAACGTTCTAGAGGCTTTTTTATTTCATAATTGTACGTCATAACATTTCGTAAAATTTAATTCAACCTTCGACCGTTTCGCAGGCTTTCCAAAGATTTGCGTAATCACTTTACACTCAGTCTCTTACACGCTTTAACTGCATTATCCATACATGTAACAGGGATCCCCTCACCCAAAGTCGGACGTCCCCATCCCCCTAAAGCCAGAACGTTTTGACCCCCTCCTATTTTTTCCTCCGATTTTTGGAAAAAAATCGAATTTTTTGGTCGTTTTTAGACGTTTTTTTGGCAGTTTTCAAATGTTTTTTGGCCGTTTTTGACAAAAATTTGAGGTCATCTACCCCTTCCTCTAAAAAGGCCGGGATCCGCCTATCGCCCATCCCCCAATGCCAAGAAATTTTTGCCCTTCCCTTCGATTTTTGGAAAAATTCGAATTTTTTGGCCTTTTTAAACTCTTTTAGGCCGTTTTTTGATCGTTTTCGGCCAAAAATTGAGGTCATTCACCCCCTCCCCCAGAAAAAGGCTGGGACCCCCACCCCCTAATTTCGAGCCGTTACATGTATGGCGTTATTTTTATAGGTTTACAATAAACCCAATCCGTTCGATTTTATGGAACAAATATCGCTGGAGGGCAAGACAAATTTTTTCGAAAAACGCGTGGGCGAATATCAAAAATCTGGCGTCATGGCCGATCGTCAGAAACAGGTTTTTACGCTGGACGCCGAATTTTGATATTTTTACCTGTTTTTTATCGCACTTTATCGGGGTACTTTAAACGCATTCATTTTACGCGGAACGTTTTCCGCTTACACGTTATTTTTCGGCTTCGATTCTCCGTTTAAACTTGCTGTAAATTTACTTTACACTTTTATCGGGTATTTGGGTCGTGTTAGCCAATTTTCGTCTGTCTGTATCGATATTCGTCGAACAGGCATATACGTCGTTTAAATTTACATATTTTAATTCGGAAAGTTATACCCAATATTCGATTTAAACGTAGTTTACACTGAAAATTTATGTTTAAGCTGTTTATTTTGTTTAATTTTTTCAAATTTATTGTTAAAAATTTCTTTTCATCAATTTTAAACAATGGTTTTAATAAAAATTCTAAACATGGTCAGGTCGCGCAATTTTGATTAGTCATTAAACTCTAGTGACACACCGATTGAGTTTAAATTCGGTCATTAATTTTTACAGTTTTCCCACGAATTATCATCGAATATATCAATTCAGTTCGAATTACTTTACAATCATCCTCGAATATACTTTACACTTTTCGAATATCCGGTTTAAACCCAATGTCGAATTTTCGATCAATTGTGCTAATTTTTACCTGGCACTTAGCTGTGGGGGTAGGAGGGGCATACATGATCTGGGGGTTTCACCCCCAGAATAATTTGCATCCCTTCCAGAATAAGCGATCCTTCGAAAGTTTCTACAAATTTGTAGCAAAGGTGCTTTTTTAAGCGTTTTTAACTATATATTGCTCAAAGTGTCAAATTTTAGACGCTTCGCGCCGTATACTCACGGTTTGACTATATTTATTCGAATTTATTAGACTTTTTTGAGATTTTTTCAAAATTTTATGATGTTTTTATGCTCCAGCAAGATCGAGCATCGTTATAAATGCCAAAAAGATGTTTTTGACGCATACCCAGCCTTTTTGGGCTCGAAAAGACACTTTATTTAGGATTCCCATGCTGTGCATGTGTTGATAGGGGGAGGGCGGCACCAAAATTCTGGGGGGTGCAACATTTTTCAAAGGTCAAAAAATGGCGGTTTGGCGAAAACAACACCATTTTTCAACGTTTCTCATCGAGCAGTATTTATTGACATAAAAAAATTGCGAAAAAACAAAAAAATTTCGAAAATTGTATTGTGGGGGTATTTCGGTTTCTGGGTGTGCATACCCTCCCAAACCTCCCACGCCCAGGTTATGGGGGAGTCTAGTCCCCCCTAAAGTTTAAGAAATATGAATAGTTCTTACAAGGGTCTACTGAAGTAATGTTAAAATTTGATTGTTGGAATGGATTTTTAGCACACTTTTGATTTAATAATCCTGTCGACCGCTTAGCGCCACATTTATTGTTTTTTGTATAACGTTTTTCTTCCGAACAATCCAAGTCTGAGTAAGACTTGGTGAATATATCAAAATTTAGCGGCGCGTTGCGCTAAATAATTTCCATTTCATGCCCGTGTGACCATTTTGACCATTTTATATGGCATATCTTTAGAATGTGATAAAAAGTCTAGTCAAATTTCCTTATAATTTTTTTTCAAATTGCATCTCTCCAATGCGTTGTAGACCTTGCTAAAAATGCTAAAAAACATCATTTTTTGCCTGTCTATAAATAGAAGTTGAGATACCGGGCTTCAAAATTTTATTCCCCCCAAATTCGGGCCAGCTACGTGCCTGAGTTTTACTAGTTTCGCCTATCCTGGGCGGGGGGGGGTTTGGGGATATTTACCCCACCCCTCCCCCAGTAACCAAAATAACCCCAGCATTCAGTTTTTAAAGATTTTTTGTTTTTTTCCGCAATTTTTTGATGCCAATGGATAGTGCTCGATGAAAAACGTTGAAAAATGAGGTGTTTTTTCGCCATACCACTATTTTTAAGGTCATTTTTTGACCTTTGAAAAAATCTTGCACCCCCCAGAACTTAAGTGCCGCCCACCTATGGTTTTCGCCGAATCGCGTCCGCATCGTTAAATATTTGAATATATAGTATAAATTTTTCAGGCATGGACTCGGCTTCTCGTCAATTTTTACCAATTTATACATTTTCGCCTAATATCTCGTTTAAACGTTTTGTGCTTACGTCATCTGCAATTTAAACGAAGTTGCGGATTGAATTTTCCGTCTAAGTTTTGTTTAAAGTCAAATATAGACTCAATATAGATTCCGTCGAATAGGTATTTCGTTTCTTTTTTTAACACACTCAGTATAGCTGAACTTGGTGGAGCTGCGTGAAAATCGATTGATTTTTACGTCCTCTATCGATTTCGTCTGTTATTCACATGTGATCTTGGGGGAGGGGGTTTTCACTCCCAGTAAAATTTCCACCCGCGCAAAAATTTTATCACCCCCTCCCCCGAATTGGCGATTTTTTTAAAGTTCCCTATGTTCTAAAAATTTGTAGAAAAGTTGCTTTTCAAATCGTTTTTAGCTATCTCTTTACCTAAAAGTCTCAAATATTCGGCGCTTCGCGCCGTTATACTCATGTTTTGACTATATCTTGTTCAATTTGTTCCTAATTTTTGATTTTTTTGAATTTTTGATGTTTTTATGCTCTAGAAAGATAAGCATCGTAAGAAAGGGTGAATAACGATGTTTTTGACGCGTGCCTATCATTTTTGGTCTCTAAAAAGGCAGTTTATTGCTTCACCCCCTCCCCCCCACAATTCCCATGCTGTGCATGTATGCTGATATTCCGTATAATTTCAATTGATGGTTTTAAAGTATGCGTATTGACTCGAACATACTTGGATATTTGGGCCAATTTTAATCAATTGCAATAACGGGCATACATTAAGTAGAGGGGAGGCGGATAATTTACCCAAAACTGGTCGTCCCCCCACCCTCCCCCCTAGTCAGAAAATTTTTGACTCCTCCGATTTGGGGCAAAAAATGCGTTTTCCTGGCCATTTTTCGTCCAAATTGTAGGTCTTTTACTCGTACATGTAACGGCTAAAGATTTGGGGGTCATGGCCATTTTTAGGGGGAGGGGGGTAAATGACCTCAAATTTTTGGCCAAACAACGCCTAAAAACGGCCAAAAAATTCACAAGTTTTTCCAAAAATGGGGGGGTCAAAAATTTTCCGGCCTTATGGGTTGCGGGGACGTTCGACTTTGGATGGGGGATCCCCGCATCCCCCTGTTACATGTATGCCCTTACCCGTGCCTCTCAAATAATCGGGAGACCCCCGCTCAAAATTTCGAGCCAATACATGTGTGATCTCGGGGTTTTGCAGCACAAACGAACGTGGGGGAACGGATAGACCCCAGAATCCGAACCTCCTCTCCCTTACGGGAATCCGGCAGACCCTCAAATTGAATTTGGCAATTTTTTGCGATTTAGTCCTATCGGATCCCCTAGAATTTGGCTGCTGTCTATGTATCGTAGCATGGGCCTAACCAGGATTTTTTTCGGGGGTCCCAAATTTTTGAAGTCCTGGATCTCGATAACCATTGGGAGATTGCGAAAATTATATTATTTTTGAGCGTTTTTCGACGAGATCTATCCATACGTGGGCAGCAAGAAAATTCTGGGGGGTCCAAGATTTTTTGAAGGTCAAAAAATGGCCTTAAAAATGGTGGTATGGCGATGAAAACACCATTTTTCGACGTTTCTCATCAAGCACTATCTATTGGCATCAAAAAATTGCGAAAAAAGCGAAAAAAATTTTCAAAAATTGAATTCTGGGGGGTATTTTGGTTTCTGGGGGTGCATACCCCCCGCCACGCTCAGGTGTGCCGTGCAAGCACACATTAATCAAACTTAGATAACTAGATTGGACCCTAACATTGATAATTCATCAAATCATACAATGATTGATAATACGACTACTCTTAACACGGCAAATAATCCTGAAACCAGTTCGGAGCGCGAAAATCCCGATTCTGACGTAAAAAGTAATCATAGTCATAGCAGAAATGCCGATGAAGATTGTGCTAGTGCTAATGTGACTAATGATCTTATTTTGAATGCGTTAATTTTCGGACCTTTCTATGCGCGTAAATCAAGATAAAAAGGAAAATGCGGATGAAATGCGTAAACTGCGTCTGGAGCTAAGCACTATGCTTAAACCCCAACCAGTTTCGAATCGCATTGAAAATAATCCGTCTGAGCGTGTTAACCACTCAATCGATAGCGCAAATTTTTCTGAATTTAATGCGCAAAGTGCGAATCGTGCGCAAAGTACGCATCATGCATCTTCACTGTTGTCCACTGGCAACAGCGCATCTAATTCACGCTCACCTTCGGAAACTGTTCCCGAAAATATCGCTCAAAGTTGTACGAATCGCGCGCCTGAGATATCTAATTTATCACAAAATCCTTTAAACATGGGTTTGCAACCAGTGCAAAACTCGGGTTTTTCAGAAAATATACCTACAATTTTGCAGTCGTCGGTACCAATTTTGCAGACGTCGCGATCTCGGCCGTCACTGTCTTTAAATCGTAATGCGCCTTCTTTTGTACCTAATTCTTTGAATACGAACTCACAGCAGCAATTAAATCCACCACCGCTGCAATATTTTCCACCTCAAGGAGAAATCTTTCCAAATAATTACGTACCTAATCCCATGACTGTGGAAATACCACCTAATAATCCTATTTTGCATTCTTCTAATATCGAAATGCAACCTGTAGAGATAAATCTATCTGGCATTAATAACAAACCTGCAAATTTGCAAAATGAATCTGCGCCTCTACCTGAGTCATCTAGTAGGAGACGCCATGTAAAATTTTCTGATGAAACCTCATCAAATAGCTATGATCGCCCGCGTAGCCGTCGTTTGCGTCGCAGAAGTAGATCGCGCCGACGATGTCATCGTTATAGTTCAGATTCTTCATCTGAAGGCTCGCGTGGTAGATCGCATCTCACTGATTCCTTGAATCGCGGACCATTTTTAACACAAATGCAAATTGCAATTGCTAACAAAAAATTTTTTGATGGCGATAAAACGGATATGAAAGCATATTTTGCAGAATTTGAATTGCTTGCCGATACCTATGATATCTACAAAGCTGATCATTTGAAATTTATGACTGGATTTCTTGATCCCTATGCTATGCGTTTATACCGCTCGTTACCTGCTGACATAAAACAATCGTATTCAAAAACGAAACAAGCGCTAATAACCGAATTTCGCCCAATGGACACCGGTGCGCTCTTTAATTGTTTTTTGTCACATAAACAGCAGCCTAACGAATCGGTTAAAGCTTATTATCTCTCGCTTCGCAAAGAATTAATAAAATCTGACCCTTATCTTGAAGTTGACTTGCAACATTTTAATAATTTGATGCGACATCAATTAAAACAAGGTTTATTACCACACATTTTGAAAGAGGCATATCACAAAAAGCCTAGAGCATCATTAGCTGAATTTCTGGACAATGCGCTAAGCGCTGAATTTGCTAATAAAGAATTTGAGGATAAAAAGGCAGTAACACCTTATGTATCGGTAACAGCTGCTCCCGTAGGCAGCGCAGTACCTAAAGACACTCCTTGCGCGTCTAACCAAAATGATTCAGATCGTTCGCGTCATAGAACATTTCATCGCTCGTCGCGTGCTGAAAAGCCAGAAAGTTCCTCTCGCAAATATTGCACCTTTTGCAAGCGCATAGGTCACATTTATGAGGAATGTTTTACGCGTCAGAGACAAGAAGCGTCTAATAATGCTAATTATAATACCCAATCTGATCAAAATAACAATTCTATGGCTCGCAATCGCAGCCAGTCTCGTTCTTTTTTGTGTCAAAATCGTTTGCCATCGCATTCGAATTCGCAAAATAGACATCAATCTCAATCACGATATCATAATTCCAGTCAACATCGTTCATCTAACTATGCGAATAATGATAATCGCTTTGAACATAAGCAAACACGATCGAATTTTAGGCAAAATCGTAATGATTATTACCAAAATTCGCGTGCCAACTATCAAAATTCGCGTTACGATAATCGTTATAATAATCAATCGCGACAAAATACACCTTTTGTACAGTTCCCTAATGAACAGCGTGGAACTTATTACAATTCAAATTATCGCACTGAGAACAATTTTAATCGCCCATATGTCACATACACCGCGGATAACCAACCCACCATGCATGCGCCCCCACCGCAGCCAACCCTTACATCTCCTCATGATGTAAACACGGTTACTGCGAAAGGGCTAGAATCTAGCACGCATCCTAATCTATTCGCGTCGTAAGAATTTCTCAAAGAGTACGAACGTTTACAATGTCGTCTCGCAACTTATGAAAAAATCAACCTACCTCCATCTAAGACTTTAGATTCTAATATTCCTATTGTAAGCCATGCTGGGACAAATTTGCCCACTATTCTTGTTAAAGTTCATGGCGTTGACGTACCTGCTCTCATAGATACGGGTTCACAGGTCACCATGATGACCACATCTGCATTCTTACGTCTTGGTTTTAATTTACCACCTAAACAAGTCTCACAAGTTGTACATGGTGTAGGCGGAATCACCGCAGTAGTTCGGTATAAAGTAAATATGATTTTAACTATCGCGGAACAATCTATCTCTACCTCAGTATCTATAATTGATCACTTGCCGGAAGACATGCTCTTAGGATACGATTTTTGCGAATCCGCACTCATGTGGGATAATCCTATTGAGCGCTGTGCTTCTATAAATGGCATAAAGATTAATTTACTCTCATCTCACGAAAAATTGCAATTTCGTGACGAAACCCAACACAACTACCTCTGGTGTTGTGTGTGTGCATGTTTCGTTACCTGAGCCTGTTATAATACAACCTAGGCATGAATTAATTACACCTGGCTATATAAGTCATGGTTCTTGCAATTTTGATTTCGCATTATTCGAACCAAATTCCAATTCTATGGAAAAAACTTCACTTTTTGTTGCTCTGTCTATAGTTGATGCTTCACAACCCTTAATACCTGTTCGCGTTTGTAACATCTCTAAAGCGCCAATTCGCATTGACTCTGGTGAAATAATAGGTTCTTTAAGCTCTGATGCCAAAATTGTGTCACACGTCTCAAAGTTTGATGATAGGACACCAGAACTTTTTGCATCAATAAATAAAGCTTTAAACGGCTCCGCCGTTGATTCTAGGCAACAGCAACAAATTCGTGAACTTTGTTTAAAATACGACTCAATTTTTGCATTAAAAAACGAATCTCTCGGACGTACCCCCTTGATGAAACATCATATTGATACAGGGAATAATCCGCCCGTTGTTGGAAAAACTTATCGTGCCGAACATTCTAGAAGAGAATCAATGCAAAAGATTATAAATGAAATGCTTGCAGACAAAATTATTCGACCTACAACCAGCCCATGGGCAAGTCCATTATTTCTCATAGGGCAAAAGGACGGTTCCCTCAGGCCGGTCGTTGATTATCGACGGTTAAATGACATTACTAAAACGCAAGTTTATCCTCTTCCACAATTAGACAATTATTTCGATACCTTAGGCAATGTTGCATATTTTAGCACACTAGATTTAAAATCTGGTTACTGGCAAATTCCACTCAATAATAAATCTCACGAGAAAACTGCATTTATATGCCCTGTTGGTCATTACAAATTTGAAGTTTTACCTTTTGGTCTAAAAATGCGCCCGCAGATTTCCAAAGGCTAATGGAGCTTGTGCTCGCAGGCCTAAATTGGAAATCTTGTCTCGTTTACATTGATGACATAATTATTTTTTGCGCACTTTCAAAGAACACTTAAAAGATCTTGAGAATGTCTTTATTGCTCTTAAAAATGCAAACTTATGCGTAAAGCCTGATAAATGCCATCTTGCACATGCCGAAGTAAAATTCCTTGGCCACAGTATAAGTGCGATGGGAATTGCTCCTGACATGTCCAAAGTCGCAGATTTAATCTCGTTTCCCGTACCAAAAACCGTTAAATCTTTGCAAAAATTCCTTGGCTTAGTCCAATGGTTTAAGAAATTCATTAAAGATCTCGCTAAAATCGCTAAACCGTTATTCTGGACGAATTTTGCTGGACGGCCGAACACCAAACCGCGTTTGAGCTTCTGAAGAAAGCATTTACATCCCCACCTATTTTACAATTTCCAAAATTTGACAATGAGCACCAATTTATCTTAACAACTGACGCAAGCAATTATGCGTTAGGTGCTATTTTGACGCAAAAACACTTACCATCCAAAAATATTTTTTTCTTAGCTACGCTAGTCGCGTGCTAAATTCTGCCAAATGTAACTATGCTACTTCGGAAAAGGAAGCGTTAGCGGTAGTGTGGGCCATCAAGCATTATCGACACTATCTTTACGTTGAAAAATTTATAGTCGAAACTGATCATCAAGCATTAACTTGGCTCGTAAACGTTAAAGACCCATTGAGTCGTTTATGCCGTTGGGGTCTCAAATCACAAGAGTACGAATATGATGTCGTTTACATTCCTGGTGCATACAACTGCGCAGCTGATCTTCTTTCGCGACACCCTAAATATGATCATGCAGAACAAAAATATAAACTTGAGCGCAAAAATATCATAAACATCACAAATTTAGAATCGGAAGACTCTGAATCAGATGATGAATCAGTTCCACCTGACCGATTGCGCGATAATGCGCCTGATGCACCAATTAATCATCCTAATGCATAAAATAATAACCCTACTGTGCAAATCAATCCTACCAATACGAAACCACCTACATTTTACAAACGCCTGTTGCTTACCGATGCTGAAAAAGCTGAAATGCTAACACCTGCACGTTTACTCGCAGAGCAACTTGCAGATGACGAATTACATAAAATTCGCATCGCATTGAATGACTTAACAACTAAAAAATATTGTGACGAATTTTTTCTCGTAAACGATGTACTTTTTGTAGATTCCAACCCAAACGTTCACCAACTGTCGTACATCAAATAGTCATACCCAAATCTTTGCATCGCTTTATATTAACCAAATTTCATGACTATTTTTGGAGCTCATTTTCATCGTGCAAAATCTTGCCCGCCATTCAAATGCGTTATTGGTGGCCGCGCATGGAAAATGATGTGATCGCGTGGTGTCGGAATTGTGATGTGTGCTTACAGCGTAAGGTTGCATTAAATTCCACATCTGTTCCATTGCAACCAATCAAAGTATCCGCGCCCTTTGAACTTATTGCGTGTGATTGCTTGCATATGCTGCGATCCCCTCCGGAAATGACCAAATTGTAGTTTTTATGGATTATTTTACCAAATACGTGGAAGCTTTTGCTCTTTCTGACATAAAAGCAACAACAATTGCAAATTTGCTACTAAGAGAAATTATCCCACGTTATGGAGTTCCCAAAAAATTTTTACAGATCAGGGGTCAAACTTTACATCTACTCTTATTTTGGAAGTCTGTAAACTATTAAACGTTCAAAAAATATTTACAACCCCATATCACCCCCAGTGTGATGGGTTGGTGGAAAGTTACAATCGCACCTTGATTGATGGTTTGTCTAAGCTGAGCGCGCGATCCCAGTATGATTGGGAGCAATTTCTGCCTTTTGCGTCATTTGCATACCGCGTGACTCCACAATCATCAACTAATGTATCACCCTTTGAAATGCTATATGGTCGCGAACCAGCATTTCCACTTGACACTCTACTCATAAATGAGTTTGTGATGAATCCAAATTTACCATCTGTTGCGGAAAAATATGTCATTGATTTAAAGCTGACTTTGCAAGATCTACACAAAATCGCGTCTAAAAATTTAGCTCAAGCGCGTAAGCAGCAAAAATCTCAATATGACAAGTCCGTAACTCAAACAAATTTTTCTATCTTGGATATTGTTTACCTTAATAATACTTCAGTAATTCAACCTGAAATTGGTGAACTATAACCCAAACGTGTTGGTCCATATAGAATTATTGACTTACCCACTCCTGAAACTGCGAAAATCACTTATGTCTATAATCCTCTAATCACTCATCTTGTCCACCGGAATAGACTTTTACCTGAGCCCAAACTACCCTACTCAGATTTAATTGTCAAAAAACACGCGTATGTCCCTGGCGATTTTGTTTTGGTAAAATTACCACATCGCCCTCTTGCCCCGGCAGTAGTAATAAGTTTTGAGGACTTACCGGGCAGGGAGCAAAAAGCTAAGGACTGTGCGCCTATACGTTTACTAAATGGTTCTAAAACAGCACATGCCGTACCATTATCTAATGTTTTCCCTTTTGCAGACCCATGGCTGCTGAAGGTCCCCCAAACAAGGAGGCATTGCTGGAAGCAGCTGGTCGCTGATTCAAATTTGATGGGCGCGATCCCGCGTCCCTAGATGAGTTTTGTTCGGCTTTGACGAGTATGGCTTTGGAGTGGGGTTGGTTCTTCCAGACCCGCTGCCACAAAATGATGACTGTCGTGTTGGCGGTCTAGACTCACTAAGTGCAAAAATGATAGAGTATAAAACATCACATGTAGCACCAAATCATTGTAGACGTATAAATGACCAAGAGCTCTGGTGGGAGAACAGGTTTGATAGATTCCCTTTGGCTACCCTTCGTGTGCCAAAGAAGAGACTTCTATCGACTCTATTAATCACCAACAACCAGCAGTCTTTTGAGGCTATTTTGGCTTTGATTCAGCCATCAAACATGACAAATGGCACGTTATTCTTGGGCTATGACTCAGAATTTGTGAATGACCAAAAAGGCCAAAGTTATAAAACTTGGGATTTGCGTTTTCAGCAGCTATGTCCTACCTACCAGGACCTCCATGGCCCATTCGTATGCTATGTCCAAGTTGCTAGCGCGAACGGCCACGTGTTCTGTTGGGACATTGCTAAGTTCCCAAAACCTCCGTTTGGGCTTCATCAGCTGCTCAAAACGCGTTTACCGAACGTATTTATGGTCTGTTACGACCCAACGCAAGACAGACTTGCATATTTTCATGTTTACGGTCCTACTTTCGAAGAAATCTTGGCAATCCCTGATGTCGAGCTTCGAAATCAACGGCATTGGAAAGATCCGTTCAGTGCAAATTTTATCAATATACAGCCTTTAGCGAGAACGTTCACTCGCCGTCTCCATATTACAGCGCATTCACACACTTTAAAGCGCTTGGCTGAATTTTTCTTTGACATGTATATCAATCCAACCGCGCCGGATAATTTTGGTCAGGCGTGGAGTTTAACACTAACTTGGGATATGCAGTATTATTTGGCGATGGATGCCCTGATAACTATCGATGTTTTCATATTGATAGAAGGCTGCTCGCAAAATAATCGCATCACCGAGGATAGAAAACCTATGCCAATTTCGTTTAAAGGCGATGAATTGCAAGTTAAAGCTAGCGAACTAAAAACTAGACGGCGTATCCCATTGTCATCTCGCACGCCATCACGGGGCCAGTCAACCAGTTTGGCGACTGAAGTCACCATTGATTCGGATGGCGGTGAATTGATTACAGTAGAGGAGTTCTATGGACCAGCTCCGCAACCACCAGCGGCTATAGCCGCAGCCACCACCATTGCCTCTGTAACGGAAGCATTGGCCCATGCTAATGTTTTTGATAATCCCGACTTAAAAGTTCAAGGTTTACAGGCCGTTGCCGACACAGTATCGGGCCCGGTCAATGCGCCTGACACTGAACCTAAATCTAAACCAACCAGTACCAGCACACCAGCCTCTGCGATCTCTTTGCAAACTGATATTCCATTTGATTCTCCTATGGTTGGAATTGAACAATCTTTGTCCACAGAAGATGATGATTTGTCTCCTAAACACTTAGTAATGGCGTTATCCAACGCTGAGGCAGAAAGGCAAGCTAATTTGTTGCCACCGCATACTACACGCGCTGCATTGGCTCGAAAAGGGGCTACTACCATTTTGCAACCGATTGCTCCACAATCGCTTGCAGCGGACCAGCAGGCACCCTTGGGTTTTGGGTCGCTCCTACCTTTACCAACTTCTCAGCCAGATTTGGTAGAGCGTCAAACCGACCCTGACGTTATCATGTCGGATATTATAGGCTTGCCTCTGCCAGTACAATGCACGCTACCACCCCAGGAAACACAGCAAGCTGCGTTGTCCATGCAAATTGCATCCCAATCCGCGCCACAAGGCGTGTTGAATTTATCGGCACCTGATACTCGTTTTACGGCACCTATGGCCATGACAGGTGTATCGAATACTGTGGCAAACATTCAACCACAGAATATTCAAGATGTACCGTCAAATTTAGAAGTTGCAATCCCTGCGCATTTACAAGCCATATGCGAGCGCGTATCTGCAGAAGAAAGCTCGCGAGTCCAGAATCGTTCGCGTTATGTCCAACATTTCTTTAATATGATGGAAACTATGACGCGCAAAGCGCCGTGCTATATTGTCCATGACGTTTTGCACAACTTGCGCTCGTACTTAGGTGAAGTTGCAGGAACGCGCTTGTACGACCAGTTGGTCGAAATTGCCCAAGTGCATTTTGATCGGGTGTACGCAGCACATTTGCATTACGTGTCCACGACTGACACACCTTCGCGTCCCATAGTCTGGACTACAATCACACAACCTTTGACTGATGTTGATCGTGTGCCTGCACCTCAATTTATCAGCAAAATGAGCGTTTTTAACCGATTATTTTATCCTGACCAATTTTTTGTGCGCAACCGGTTTTTTATCACAACCGGAATGATGCTGTACAAAGTTCCCTTATAGTACTTGGTAGTTCACCAACACCTCAAACCACCGAGTGTGGTGATTGATGGAATTGCGCATCAAATTCAACCAGAATTTTTGCCGCACCAAATGAGCCCGGCGCCTGATCATTTAGTGCCGATATTAATATCAACGCGCCAAATGGTCAATATTTTTGATACCTTCCAAGAGTTTCAATCTGAATACGAATCGGAGCATCGATTTTTGACGATCTTTTCAATAATAGACATCATGCACGCTAGAGTGCTGTTGGAATTTTTAGACCGAAAGTTCCACTTTTATGCATATGCCTACGGCAATGCCGCGATAGGCTGGCGCATGGTGGAACAGCTACGTCGTATGTTGCGCGTAGCTTTCCTTGGCAAATTGTCCACACCTTCGCCAGGTGAGGCTTTCCCGGAATTCCCGGAGTTGACCAGACGAATCAAAAGTCCAACCGTTTTGCACAACATGATTCGCCAAATTTGGTTAGCAACCAATCCGGCACTTGAAGTTCCGGTTCAGTTTGACCGTTTTTGAGGTCGCCGAAAATCCGTCTTTTACCTTAAGCACCGTATTGAAGGCAAATTGGAGAAAATCCGTAAAGAGAGACAACAGGCATCCTTGCAAGATCCTACAGGGTCCTTGGCGAGCCTTGAAATGCCTGAAGTCAATCTATCTCTGGATGCACAAATTAAAATGCGTAGAGCATGCATGATGATCGAACAGCGCAATCGAGAAAATCTTGCTTCAGAGATGCCAAGGCGTGTGACGAAATTACGCGCCACTGGCTCTCTCGCTGAAACTTCAGACATTTGTCATATGTCGGAAGATGAGCATAGAGAAAAATTGAACAGATTCTATGACACAAAATCCGAGCATACTTTGCGTCGGTTGAAAAATTTGGAAAAGGAAAGAGTCAAAAGACTTGTTCACGCTGAAGTAGCAGCAAAATTAAGAGCTCGTTTAGGCCAAAGGGGATCTGGGTGGCAAGAACCGCAGTCATCCCGGCAAAGATATGCACAAATGCACAACCATTTACAATCACAGGTACAACCACAGGCACCAGTAAAACCACACATACAAACTCACACACGACCGCAGACCCAACCGCGGCAACATCAATTTACGGAATTGTGTACATGTTCCGAGGCATATTCACAGGCGGATGCTGGTCATCTGTCGCGCCCGCAACAGCAGCAGCCTTATGAATATTGCCGTCAGCCACAGTCAAACCGCGGAGCTCATCAGGGCCAGTCGCAATTGCATCAACAACCACAATGGGATCAATCGTATCGTTCACCGTCGGGGCAAGATCAATTAGCCATCAGGGTCTATCAACCACAACCCCAACCGGGTCCACTATTGCCCAAACCATGGCCTGTTACGCAATCACAACAGCGTCCATGCAACACTTCACGCGAACAATCGTTTGGTTTTACACTGGAACAATTATTCACTCTGGTGCCACCCACACCGCGTCGTTACGCGGACGACTACGAGGAAGACTATGACGATGAGGACGATGGTCGACCAGTCAACCCACATCAACGCTTACACCAACATATGTACGGGCGTGGGCATTCGCTGTACCAGTATTGTGAGCGTTTGAATACGCGTCACAAACCTGAATCGGATTGTGATTATTTTCAACGTCAATGACGTTGCGGAAAACCGCGTGGCTCGAAGGCCAATTATCAGGATCCCTATTAATTTACAAGTTCGACGTACAGAACTTTTTGAACTCTGCGCCAGGCGTCAAATTTGACCAGCAGCTTTTCGTCATTTTTTCGTTTTTTGTCCTGATGTGGATCCCAGGAAATCGTGTTTCATCTATTTTTTGTGTAATTTTTCTCTTGTCATTTTTTCTTGCTGTAAATTTTTCTCTGACGGTGCTCTTATTTTCCCCGTTATCTCGCATAATTTGCCATTTTTCGTTTTTATCATTACCTCGTGTTTTAATTCGTCAGTGTCTTTAATTTTTGCTCAGCATAATTTTGCTTTATCATTCCGTGTCTTAATTTTTGCTCAATAGCGGTGTTACTATGATGGTATCTTAACTCTTTAACGGACAAGGGGTTAATTTATACCCAATCTTAAAACTTTTTCAATTCAAAATTTTTCTCATTACCCGGGGACTGAAGGAGGCTAATTGGGCAGTGAGATCGAATATTATGCTATGCTGTCCAAGACCGGAGTTCATCATTACTCGGGCAACAATATAGTTATACCTAGCGCCATTCAGAGTGTTGCTCGAGAAGGTTCCTGAGCGCAAATGAGGTCATGTGTTGACCGTTATTTGTTATCGCTATTTGTTATTTTTTCGTTCTTTTATTTTCGTTTTTCACGTTTGCTCAGGATGAGTAGTTGCAGACGCCAGAGTAGAGGCGTTGTGGACGCCGGAGTGCCGAGTTGTAGAAGCGTTGCGGACGCTGAGTAGAGGCGTTGTGGACGCCGGAGGCTGAAGTTGTAGCGCTATGATCATGACAGCCTTGAATTTTTCAGCTCAGCCATGCAAGTAGAGACAGACAACTACTGCAGGATAGGCTGGAGTTGAAGATCTCACCATGTTCTGCAGCCTTGACTTCATAGCTGGATATGAGCTACTGTTGAATGAGGCCACAGAATAGCTTCCAGTCTTCCTAATTTTTCCCAATTTTTCAATAATAGTACCAATTTAATATTAGTCCCATGAAAGTATAGGAATATTGCAGTTAATTGTTTCCATGCATACCAATTTGGGTATTAATCGATGGCATCATCTGATCTGAGATAGTATGTTGAGTATTACTAATTTGACGTTTGCCTATTTTACTGGTATGTTGTCCTTTATAGTGCAGGAGTGTTGCCGTACTGTTGAGTATACTAACTATATTAGTATGGTACAGTTTATTTTTTGTTGAGAGACTTTGTTGTCCGGGGTATTCACCAGGATGTTTTCTAGGGAATCAGAGAAAAACTCTGTAAATCTAGGGCTTCGTGGATATACCGAGTGTGTCGGAAATTCCCATCGTCAGATTTCGACTCCTTCTGAGTGACGGATAGGAATCGGCAGGATCAGTTTATATTTAGTTGAATGAAATTCTGAATTGCCAACTGGATAAAGATGATGTTATCCCATTTATTGATTTGCCAGAGCCTGGAATAGCATATGTTTTTTGATTATTGCAGCAGAGGACATGAATCATGAAAAACATTCGGACTGTTTGTTTGTTGAATGAAGAATTATACCATTGAGATATGGTCAAATTGAACTCCGCGAATTCTGAGATTAGGTAGGTAGCCTTGCAGGTCCAGTGCTGCTGTTTGAGATCACCGATCGCATTGCCCACGTGCACCAGGACCAGAGACAGTCTCACAGCATGGCGGCGAGCTCCAGATCAGCGAATCTAGCGAGTTTATCCTGCCTGTCGCCATAGCTGGGATTCGAGGCACTCCATGACCAGGCTGGTCTCCACCCGAGGGGTCAGCCATCTGTCTCGGCCTAGGTTCAAGCGATTCTCGTGTGTCTAAGAGAGATTACGGCGTTTCACCATGTTGGCCAGGATGGTCTCGAACTGCAGTCGTGATCTCGTGATCCTCCCCCTCCTGGGCGTGGGCGTGCTGGAACCGGTGTGATCTGGGCCATGCCAGGCACCAGTGTTTAGCCATACATGACGAAACTCAGGCGCTCGGACGTTCCTGTCTGGTGTCCACTGATGGGTCTGGGAACAGGAGGCACGCGAAAAATTTAAAATTGAATTCTGGTATAACGAGATCTGGAGGTTTGGGGTGAGCGCCTCGAAATCCCCCTCGTCCAGAAATGTTTTTAGTCCCACGCCCACGTGTGGATAAAACTCGATGATAAACTTTTCGCCATTTTACCATTTTTTAACCTTTAAAAAATCTTGAACCTTCAGAATTTTGGTGCTGCCAACCATAGGTGAGCGGCACCAAAGTTATTGGGGTGCCAGATTGTCTCATAGGTCAAAAAATGACCTTAAAAATTGTGGTATGGCGAAAAAACAGTTTTCAACGTTTCTCATCAAGCACTATCCATTGGCATCAAAACATTGCAAAACAAACAAAAAAATTCAAAAATTGAATTCTACAGGGATATTTTGCTTTCTCGGGGGTTTAACTTGCATACCCCACGCCCAGGTATGCTGTCAACCTATGCTTATGACTCTTTTTGACTGATCGTAAAGATATTCAGCTCGGCAGTAAAATTGCTGTGCTACTTTGTATAACGAAATTTGCTGATGAGGTCATTTGATATGCAAAAATATTAAATGCGCCGTTTGGAATGAACCTATGCATGATAGATGAACAGCAGCCAAATTCTGGGAGGGTGCCATGAATCATGGCACCCTCATTGCCTCAAACAGCACAAAAACTTGAGTTCAATGGATTTTAGATGGGACTGCCAGTTTCTCGGGAGGGAGTGATTGAGACCAGAAATGCACAACATAGCCGAATGGGAAGTCAAAAATTGAGCTTTTTTCGGGCCAAAATGACCTCGAAAACTGGTATAACCTCTAAATAGCACGTTCACGGCTTCTGATCAATTTGAAACACTTCTGAAGAATTTTTATCCGCTTTTGGCCTTCATTTTCCCCACGAAATTTTTCATTTCTCCATTCTGGGGGTCTACCTCTCTTGTGCAATCTGGTCGAGGCCACAAATGGACAGCATCAAAATTCTGGTGGAGAAGAGTGTGCAAGATTTTTTAATGATCAAAAAAATTGTGGTATGGCGAAAAACGCCATTTTCAACGTTTCTGATCGAGCACTCTCCATTGACATCAAAAAATGGCGAAAAAACAGAAAATTTTCAAAATTGAATTCTGGGGTGGGATATTCGGCCTTCTGTATGCACTGCATACTCCTCCCCACTCCCGCGTGTCGTCCGAGATGACCACACATGGACTCGGAGGTGTCCAGACCATACATTCATGAACAAAGCCGGTCTTCCCATTTGTAGATGCATAGTGTATCTACACGCTGCAATTCAGCGTTTCCGAGTTTGCCATTTTTGACCGCTTCAAAAAGATCAATTATTCGCATAGTTACGAACGCTTACGTTAGCTGATTTGAATTCGGCGCGCTTAGCCTAAAAAGTTGCGAAAATTCATTTACGCTTACGTTAGCTGATTTGAATTCGGCGTGCTAGCCTAAAAAGTTGCGAAAATTCATTTGCGGACCAGAATATTGACCCCGAGAAAGCGAGGCGATCCACCTAACCCCCAGGATTTGATTTTTAGAAATTTTTTTCCAATCTTCTGAGGCCAATGGATAGTGCTCGATGAGAAACTCTGAAAAATGGTGTTTTTTTTCGCTGTACCGCCATTTTTAAGGCTATTTTTTGACCTTTAAAATATTGCACCCCCAGAACTTTGGTGCCGCCCACCTATAAGCCCCATTCAACTTTTTTGTCGAGTTACAATAAATCGCATACTTAAGCATACTGTAGCTTTCAAAAAAAGGCAAATGAGGACCAAAAATGATGAAATCAAATATTGCTTTCGCATGTTGATTACGTAACAATTTTAACTCAAAAGAACCCCTGACTGCCTCCCTCAGATCGGCTGCCCCTAAGCCGACGCTCACATCAAAGATCCAGACCACGCGGACCTTCCACGCCCAGTGTGCATTATTGTTAATGTAGGTTACTCGTACACACTAGTGTATATACTTATTTGAATGTACCTATATATCTATCTAAAACAGCAGTAGGTACATCAAGGCGGCTAATGATATTACAGTATTTTTCAGTATGGCTGCCTGCATGGCAACATATTGGAAAATACGAACACTATTAAGGGAAATGATTAAGTAATCATTTAAAAGCATTTTTTACGATTTGCAAAATGTCTTCAGGCAATATTGTACAATATGCAAGAGTATGGTAAGCTTAATGGATCAACTATCTACGAGGGGAGGTGGAAAGTTTAACTATCTCAGGCTTTAAAATACTGGGGTAGCGATTTGCTTTGTGTTTGTTTATGCAATACTACGTCTGCGCAATTCCTGTGCGAATTGCTTAAGCTGTCTCTATTATTGGGACTATGCTAGAGATTCTTGAATTTTTGTATGTGTAAAAAATAAACAAAAATTACAAATCTGAAGAAATATGACTATTAAATTTTTAAACTTAATTTGGAAAAAATTTTTCAGAGATTGAAAGCAATTTGTACAAAGTTAATAGATGCCACAATTACTCGCTGGTTTGTTAGGTTTAAGCAGGGTTGGGGGAGTCCAGAAGATGACACAGGCTGTGGGCGACCATCAAGTGGTGCGAACAATGAAACAATGACATTAGTGAAGAAAATGATAAAGGAAAACCGCCGAATAAAGCTGAAAAATAGTGACTCTATATATTGGACAGCCAGAAATCAGGCGCGGATATAAGGGGGGCGGGGAGGCGGCCGGCCTCACCCCAATGGCCAAAAATATTTGGCGAGATAAAGAATGGATACGCAATTTGCAATGATATTTGGCCGTCAGTGACCATAATTTCTCGAATTTTTCCGGCGCTACGCGCCGGATGATATCTATTAATGACATTTTTAACTTTCTTCGCGACCTGGAAGCCATTATCTGTTCTATTTTTGCATAGTTTTCTTCTATTTTCAATCGAAAATTTCGATGTTTCGCATCAAATGCTATAAAAACAGGAAATCAAGCAGTAAATCATGCTTCTAGACGTCTATCCGCCTTAATTTCACAAATTTTCAGGCGCTACGCGCCAGATTTTTGTAAAAGTCAAAGTAATTTAATGATTTTCCGCACAAAATTGTCTAAAATTTTAAAATTTTTCGATAAAATATCGCGTCAAAAGTGATTTTATTTAAAAGTATACAATGTAAAACACCGAAAAAAGCTATTTCGCGCGTTAAGGGCAAATTTTCTGGACCTATTTTTGACTGTTTTTGGAAAAGTTGGGATACCACCGCCCCCTTAAGAAAATCCTAGATCCGCCACTACCAGCAATATTTTTGATTTTGCATCATTACACCTAGGGCTCACAAAAACTTCGGGTCCCCAAACAACTGAAACATGAGCAGAAGGAGGTCAGGGGACATGTGAAATCTGAATACATGCTCCAATAGCATTTTAATGCAAACTTTTATATTGAAGTTATGAAACTTTGATATTTTGGCATATACTTTGAAAAGAAAACAATGTGAACTCAAATGCCTGCTCAGATGGTCAAAGTGTCCACTCGTGATAAAGGTTTAAAAGTCAGACGGATTAGTGATGTTGACACTGTAATTTTGATGCAGACAGAGATTGCATGCTGAGATTTGCAGGAAGGAACTAAAATCATTGTTGAATATTACGCGAATTTGCCAAAAATTTTGCATATCATTATTAGAGAAAAATGGCGCGGGGAAAATCTCCGGGGATGTCATTCTTCTGTTTGACAGCGTGCATCTGCAATGGGCTGAAGTTGTTTTTGGGTGTCATTCACGACCTGAACAGGACTGATCTTAATTACCCACCATATTTGACTGATATGGCCCTCCGATGCTTTTGAGTATTTCCAGATTTGAAAAAACAAGCAGTGGAATAAGTGTTCAGGATGTGAAGCAGATGAAAGCTTCAGTGTAAGCATATTCGAGTGACGAGTCAAACAACTGCCATGGGGACGCTGTGAATGATTCTAGAATGCAAAAACCAAAAGTATTTTAGCTTAAAAAGAACCTGTCTAAAGAATAAGTGCGAATAAAATTCATAAGTTGTTGCAAATGTATGAGTTCGCAAAACTTTTCTTCCTCGCCTCGTACGTATGTACTGGAAAAATTTGAAAATTATTTAGTAGAATAAACGGCGATTTTAAAAGAAACCGAAAAAGATAAACATCCTAGATGATGCTGAAGCTAAGTATCCTATCACTTTCCAGCAAAATTTAGCAAGCTGGTAAAAAAATACGGTCATGCTGTCAGCTGGTTTTGCTTTGTGATTCGCTACAAACTAAGAAATTGACTTTTCCGGTTAACGTTTTGATATTTTTCAAAACGGTTTTAGCAAGAACCCTTCAGAAATAAAATTTCGTTTTAAAATCTATATTCAAAAAGTCATACATATGCCTCTTCGGCTTGATTAGTGGTTTCGTCTAGTTTCACATAGTGCGATACATTTATTAGCCACATAGATTACTGTAGGAGCAACCGCGCCAAACAAACTATGTGCATATGTATCTACATATATAATTCGAAAGCGAAAAGAACAACTATGTAATTGGATAAAAATTTCAGTAATCTGTCATTGATCAGTCGTTAAAATTGATAAAAGTTAAGATATCTATGTAAATCAGACTAAATTCTGCTTAACAGTATCAGTTAGTCTTTTGTAGTCTTCTCGCGACTGCTTAAAGATCGCCCATTCTGCAAAACGCAGTGATTTTACTTTCGTAGAAAGGCTATGCATAATTTCCTTCATGACGCGCACACTATTTATAAATTCGGTTCGTTCGGCAATCCGGTCGTGTTGAGAAATCAAAATTTTGCTGAAATACGAGTAAAGTAACACAACTGATTAATAAGTCGCTCAGTCGGGATTCGGGTTCTTAGATGCACAGCATGGCTGGTCTGAAGAGATCTGCTAGTCTGAGGAGGGGGATCAAAAATTGAGCTTTTTGAGGCTAAAATAAGCTCGAAAATTGACATAAGCGCTAGAATATCTTCAAAACTATACGTTGTTACACACTTCCTGGTCAATTTAAAACACTTTTGAAGACAACCCCTACGTGCATGTCTGCTCGAGATCATACATGCAGCGGCCGAAGTTTTGGGGTCTGGATGGTGTAAAACTATCAAAAACTTCGGAAAACAAGCCAAAAATTTAATTCAAGGGGTCTACCGGATTGTTGGGGTCTCTGCCAGACTCACCTTCAAGTCCACGTCAAGTCGGTATTACGCATGGGCTGGGTAGTCTAGCTGGAACCCCGAGAATCTGGAGGACCCCCAAAACGATAAATTTTTGCTTCTATTTTTAGTGATTTTACTCTATCATCGGACCTATCAGAATTTGGTTGCTGCATTTGTATGGTTGGAATCACACATAGGCGTAGATGGCAGTTTCGGGAAGTGGTTTGAATCCCCTCCCCGAGAATCCAGCATACCCTATAAAATCAATATACCCCAGATTCGAATTTTCGGTATGTTTTTTAAAGATTTTTGTCAGCTTTGCACTACCCAGACCCATGCCCATGTATGAGTGGGATTCTCAAGTAATGCCTGGGAAAGGATGACTTTGAGAAAAGTTAGAGCAGCGGAAAAGAAGGCGCAATACAGGTCAAAAACAGACGAACATGGCCATTGGCAATTTTTTTGCACAAAGTGTTTAAAAATTGCAGTACGTTTAAAATGTGGTCAGTTTGCATATCATTTTAACCTTAGAACACTGTTTTCAGGCCATTTTTCCAGGTGGCTAGCAAATCGTGATTTCTTATCACATTTTTTATCCCCTTCTTCCGACTCGGACGCTATTTTTCAAACTTATCTTTACTCTCAAGCAGATATTCACGTAGGTAGGGGGTTGGGGTTGGGGACGCTCCAAAAAGAAAAAAGGTGGAAAAGTTGAAAGGGAAATGAAGCAAAATGATGGACAAAAACGGATAAAAATTGAGAAAATTCTGATGGTATTTTAGCACTTATATCAATGTTTGAGGTCATTTTGGCACAAAAGAGCTTAATTTTAGACCCCCCCACAGATCGGCTATGCTGGTCATCTCTGCTCTCAACTATCGCCGCAGTGACCTGTCTGGGGGGCTGACAAGAACTTTTTTAATACAGAATGGTGCATAGCATAAATGCTGAAATGTTAAGTGTACGTATATTAATCAGCCACTCTTTTTGGTCAGTTTCAAGCACATTTACAAAAAATTTATAATTTTTAATCATTTTGGCCTTTATTTTACCCTATTTTTGCCTGAGTTTTTCCGATTTTTTCCACGTGCACGTCTGATCGCAATAAAAACGCACAAAGTTGTATTAGCTATAGTTCTTATTTGGCCTGCGTGCAAGGGCACTTTAATAGAAGGATGCGATGCGATTCAAATGATTTGACACGGTTTTCTTGCAAGGCGATTATTTTTTCCTGGTTTTTGTCCATTATTTAAAGAATTGTACTATAAATTCTTTCTTAAAAGAGTTATAATGGAAGAATGTGTGCACTTTAATTAGATATGAAAATGTAATAAAAATTCACATTCGATCAAACATTTGGCAAAAAACTCCTAAAAAAAGTTTCACTTTTCTCCTAAGTTTTTATGCAAAACGGGTAAAAAGCACATGCACCTGCATAATTGAACCAAAGAGACTTACTGCAATAGAATATCGAAGTCAAGCGAAAGCTGCTCGATCTCTGAAATCTTTAGAAGTCGGTTCAACTCTTTCCGAATAGTTTCGAACGATGAGTTTATTTTGCTGACGAGAGCTGCTTCTTCAAGGCAATTATATAACAAATTTATTTAGCATATTTAGGCATAAACTTATTTTTTAGATGAAAAAATTGCTTAATGAAGGTGGAAAATTCCTCATTCGCAATCAGTTTCTTCATACATATTTTATCAGTATTTGCACGCATGGGCAGATCTAGAGGGGGCGGGGGAGGTGGCGGCGCCGCCCCTGTCTTAAAAAACAAAGGGGCACAATAGAGAATAGATGTGTATTTTTCAAAGATTTTAGCCATTTTTATCATGATTTTTCAAATTTTTTCCGGCATCTGGTCAATGACATTAATTGACTTCTTGACGCTCTAAAAATCCTTATTTTTACGTCAGAAAAACAATGATTTCTCAATTAAAGACCACAGATGCACAGCATGGACAATCTGAGGCGGCTAGAGGCGGTCTGCCGGTCTGAGGCAGGGGTGGGGGGTCATCTCAAAAACTGATAAAAGCGCTAAAACTACTTTATTACACACTTTTTGGTCAATTTAAAACCACTATTCGTCCATTTTCGGCCTTTATTTTGCCTCATTTTACCGAAACATTCTAGGGTCTGCACCATACGTTGGCAGCAAGGAAATTTGGGGTTGCAAGATTTTTCAAGGGTCAAAAAATGGCCTTAAAAATGGTGGTATGACGAAAAAACACCATTTTTCGACGTTTCTCATCGAGCACTATCCATTGGCATCAAAAAATTGCGAAAAAAAACGAAAAAAAAATTAAAAACTGAATTCTGGAGGGGGGTTATTTTGATTTCTGGAGGAGGGTATTTTGGTTTCTCGGAGGAGGGGGTGCATACTCCCAAACCCCCTTCCCCCACGCCCAGGTGTGGGGGGAAGGAAAATTTCAAAATGTTTTTATTTTTTTCCACATTAAAAGCTACTCTGTCTATCAAAAGACGGGCTAAAAACCCCAGTTTTACGCATAATAGAAGTATTTTCCTTGCTGTTTTGGCACTATTAGGAAAATTTGGGATTTCGACTCCGCCCCCCCCGTGTCAAAAATTCTGAATCCATTTAAGCCCGAGTTGCCGCAAAATGATAGGATTCCTACGGATCGCATTTAACTGTTATTTATCGAGACAATATCTTCTCGACCAAGAAAAATCGTGAATAGATTACGAACAAAGGAAAAATCTGGTGCTGATAATATATATGATCAAAATAGAAAATAATGCGGTCGGGTTTTCCACAAAATGCCTTAACGTATATTTTTATTTGGCTTTCGACGATCAACACAATCGCAAACTTTTACCCTGTACTCTTAATATTGAATTTTTATAGATATATGTAATTTTTATCAGGACAAAATAGATTATTCTTCAAATTTATCGCAATTGTCACAAAAGATCAAACGCTAGCTTAGTCCTTCATCCTTCACGACTTGCACTGTTAAAGCTATGCATGTAAGTATTTGTTATAAGTTCTCGGGTTTAACTTTCAAATCTATTTTTTAACCTAGTGCATGGAAATCGCTCGGCAAACCAAATTCCTTATTACTGTAACACCCGATCGCTTCATCGCTCGATCCGCGACCTATAAGAAAAAATTCGCTACCGACTCCGCCGAACAGAGAAAAAATCTGGTGCTACAGTAAGAAGGAAATTGGCTTTACGAGTGAATCTATGCACTAGGTTAATGAACAGACTAAAATTGCCGAATATAAACGTAAGCTAAAAAATGTTCCAACCAGTGGCGAATTCAGGATTTTCCTAAGGGGGGGGGGCGGTACCCCTATGGGGGGCGGAACCCTGACTTGGGCGGAAAAATTAGCTGTTTTCACCCAAAAATCGCTAAAAATCGCTCAAAAATCCTTAATTTTGCGCATTATTTTGGGCCAATGGGGAGGGGGCGGCCGCCCCCCGCCCTCCCCCTAAATCCGAACCTGGTTCCAACGAATCAAATGTACGAGTAATAAAGAAAATGTTTGTTACTCACTTTCCACACGAGGATCAATTGTAACGGTTTCTGTGTGGTTCTGGCAAGCAGCCAATGATGCTAGCAGTATGCACAAAAGAATGCGATTCGGAAGCATGATAAATTAATTTTGGCTTATATAATCTATCGATGAAAAGAACCGGACCGTTGTTTTAAATTCAATATCACGCGAAAGGCACTTTTAGCTTATTTCAACTTTTCTGATAAGCTACCAAGCGTAGACTTCTTATCCGGTAACCAGTATAAGCATTAGCTTCTACCTACGCTCAGATCATTTGATGAACTAATTTTAGCTTTCACTGTTTTGTGCCCGGATAATGCAAACGAAGGAATAGTACTGGGCAAACAAGCCTCCACGAGAACATGATTTTTAAATGAATCGCAGCTGAAGGACGGAGTGCATATTACCGAAATCGCAATGCACACCTCGGGTAGCTGCCTCATTTTTCAGCTGTATAAGTAATATGCCTTAGCCAAGGCCTTAGTTTTTCTCAGTCATTCAGATCAAACGGTCAAAACACGCAGTAAGTTAAGATTTTTATAGTTATGTCAAAGTTTTGTTTATATAATCTAATTAAGCCGTGCATCGCGATGAGACTCAATGCAAGTTAGAAGATGCATATAGAAAATTATATATGTACACTTAGGATTTATTTGAAAAAACGATGCCAGCCTCCGCGAAATGTCCTTGATCGTACGATAATTTCACTTTAAAATTATTTTGCATAGTTAGTTCTTCAGTATATTGTAATGGAAACTAATCTCTCCTAACACACGGAATAACACAATATCTTATGAATAATATCACATTATGATAAAATATAATGATAAAACAGAGCTGGCTTAACGCTTACAGTCTGTTTCATTTAACTTTGCGGTTTTCTTCTAAATTTTTCCATAAGAATCAGACTACAAAAGCGGTTTAAACTTTTGTTGCAGTATGCGGCTTAACACATGCATACGTATCATACGTATCTATTTGACTCGACATACTGCAGAATATCATATTTACCGTATTAGTTTAAAACATTTTCTAGCCGCTTCAAGCTTTTTCAAAAACCTCAAAGTTGAATGAAACAGACTACAGTAACACAAGCGCACGTTATAGCGCAGTTTTGTTAGTCAAGCATTAAGCGATAAAACTATTTGCTCTTGAAAACTAGAAAAGCTATTTTGAGCGGCAGCTGCAGATCAAAAACTGGCGCCATGTTGGCGCCCCTTTATTTTAAAAATAAGACTCACTCACACTCATCCACTCCAATTCCTGGAAAATGTACCATTCACGTGAAAAATGACCGTCGGTTCTAAAATAGGTAGCAATCATTTTAGGCCGTCCTCATTTGCAGCGAACTACAGTCCACGTGGACACCCCGTGTTTTAGCACTAAATGAATAACACAAAATAAAATGGTAGCTTATAACACTAACTGACCGTATAAATCTTGCAGCCGACGCCAACTAGCTCGCTCCGGGAATGGACACCCTCTTCCCCTGAGAAAATCAGACCGTACCCCCATGCATTAAAAAAAGTATTAAAGACCTTGGTTCGTCCCCCAACTCGCATTCCATCCTATCGCCAATAAACTGATTTATCTTCCGTCTGTCGTAACTTTATTTCAATTGAATTCTTCATAACGTCGTTTTTAACATAAACCCAACTAGTCAGTGAGTAATGCGTAGCATCCACCGTTCACGACAGTCATTAGACTAAAATCAGCCAGCCACCCCAATCGACTACAATACTGATTAAGACATTTCGTCTTTCGAGATTCAGTATAAACAGCAGCCAAATTCTGGGGTCCGATAAGTCCAAATTGCTAAAAATAACGCTAAAAATTTAATTCTAAGGGGCTATCGATACTGCGGGGGGGGTCGCCGCATTATGGGGTGCGGGGGTCCTGACCTGACATGAAGGTGGGAGTGGGCAATTCGGAGTCCTGACCCCAGAATAGGAAAATGGAAAATTTTGTAGGGCAAATAGGGCGAAATGGAGGCGAAAAACGGATGAAAATTGAAAATTTTCTTCAAAAGTGCTTCAAATTGATCAAAACTGTGAAATGACGTTTTTACCGCTATTTTAGCGCTTAAACCAGGTTTTGAGGTCATTTTAGCCCAACAAAGCTTATTTTTGACCTCCTCGACCGGCTGACCCCCTCCCCACAGATCGGCCATGCTGTGCACCTTGGTCCAGGCCCACGCCTACGTGTGGTCAGTATGTTTACCTCAATGAACACGATCGTTCGAAATAGCAGATCTTAAAACGTTTCATAAAAACATAAAAATGAGTTGCAATATCACGTTGGCGACCACTAAAACAAGGCCCCAAAAATACTCAGAAGTCAAAAGAAGGATCAACAAATTTTGAGCATTGGCCTAAGACTTCTTCTCAACTTTTTACCTGAATCGTCTAGTTCTATCCACTGACACGAAAAGCTGGAGAAAAATCTTAAAAAGGATTGAAATGAAAATTTTGGCTCCGTACACAATGGAGTAGGGGTTGGGGGAAGAGGATTAGATCTCTTGAATCAAAACCCGCTACCCACATTAAATTTTGCAGACCTTTCATAAATCTGTTTTTTGGCTGTTTTTCGAAATTTACCCCAATCAGACCCAAAAATTCGGTCACTCTGAAGATGCATGGGCGCCACGAAAAATGTAATTACTATGCCGAAATGTCATTGTAGACTCATTCTTGCAGCGGAACACATCGCCTTCAAAGCGTATTGCGCAATGAATAAAAAATAAAACTTCAAGAGCTATCATTCCTAAACATTAGATGAAGGAATTTAAATTACTGTTTTTGACCGAAAGCTTTTGAATGTAGGAGCGTATATATGATTCTTCTAGTTCCGCGAAGTACCTTACATACTATGTTCGTATCAGAATAAAGAAATTTATAAATTTCAACAAAATCGTGAAGGCTTATTAATTAAGATAAGAAAATTGAGCTTATTAATAATCAAATAATTAATTCAAGTTTTCGATTAATTAAAGCTTTTAAGGAATTAATCAAAGAAATCAGTTGATCACTTTGTTTTCATATTACAATTAAGATTCATTTGCTATTCGCAGTTGAAAATCCGTACATTTTTTAATAAGATTCTTGGCTAAACCGAAACGAATCTGAAGCAATGTCCAAAAAGTGTTTTCTACAGTATAATCTTAAAAGCCCGAAAGTTTCGATCATCAATGATATTTGATTTTCGGCAAATTTCTCCTAGCTTATTTTAGCTCTTCCAATTTTAATTACCTGACATATAAGAATTATTCAAAACCTAGCTAGCACAACGAAGACGTGCGTTACAATATAAATGCGCAATAAATCTCTTAAGAAAGTTTTTTATGTAAGTGAGCGAAAGAAGGTTCATTCGAACAAGAGCGTCAATGAAATTTGGAAAGTCACGCTAAACGAATTTGAAATCCCTAAAAATACTAAAGTGTTTTATTTAAAAAAACCACATATTTAAAATTTCTTTTTTCTCGCCAGCTATGTAGTCCGATAGGGCTAAATCGCTTAAAATAGTACCAAAAACCCATGAGAACAAGAATCCAAAAGCCCCTCTGTTTTCTCAAATTGTTCGTTTTTTCACAATTCAGATGGTAAGAGATCGATGAAGAAGATCGAAAGATTGTTTTTTGCCATCAGACACGCACTCAGAATGAAAAATGAGAAATTTTCTCGGGAATATGATGCAAAATTACTGCAAAATATGGATGAAAATTGAAAATTTCCATCAAAAATGCTCTAAATTGACTGTAATAATGTAGTTTTAACGCTACTATATGTCATTTATGGCTCAAAAAAGCTCAATTTTCGACCCCAGCTGATTCTCCAGATCAATCATGCTGTGCATCAATGCCTGCCACCTACAATAATTTCTACTCCCGCCCGTATAGTGCTAAACTTTGTGGATTATATGGTAAATATATAAAAATTTTGTAAAATTGAAGCTACAAATCTGACATAGTAATTTGTACGGAACGGAGAGTAGTCCGATCCTCACCTCAAATTTTGGATAGTCCTTCGTTTCTGGAGATTCTTTGATGTCAATTGAGTCCGAACGTCACAAAATAGTGTTTTTTTGCTGTACGACCAATTTTTTTCGGTAATTTTTATTGTAACAAAACTTACGCTAATTTTTATTTGAATTAAACCCCGAATTGGGATGCTTTCCGTGTATGATAACTATGCCGCAATAAATCAAAACGCTCGAATTTTTCTGAAATTACACATTAAAGTCCAAAGGAAAAATAGGCAAATATTGGCTGACTTATCCTCTAGGTAATAATCAAGCATGGACATGCGTGAGAGTTTAGTCCAGAATTAGAATATCCAAGCATACCCCAAAATAAAATTTCAGACGTTTTCCTAGCGTTTTCCCGGGAATTCCTGAGTCCCCCACCCACCCCAAATATATGCACTACATAGAAAATCAAGGGGTTTACCTGTGGGAACAGTGCCGGATCCAGAATTTTCCTAAGGGGTGGGGGTGGTACCCCTAAGGGGGGGGGGGCGGAACCCTGACTTGGGCGGAAAAATTAGCCATTTTGCCCGAAAATCGCTAAAATCGCTCAAAAATCCTGAATTTTGCGCACTATTTTAGACAATCGGGGGCGCCCCCCCCCGCCCCCCTAAATCCACCTCTGTGTGGATTAAGCCAGACATCGTTTCTGGAGCCGAAATGGCCTCAAAAACTGATATAATGCTCAAATATCATTAGGCCTATAATTTTTTTACAGTGTGTAAAGTGGTTGAAATTAACCAACACTTGATGGTTAATTTCAACCACTTTTGCATGAAGACTTCATTCACTTTCTGTCGTCATTTTGCCTTATTTTTCTGAGAATTTTTTTCCATTTTTCCACTGTAGGTGGTCTAGGCCTCCACAAGCATTTCAATTACTCTTGTTGGCGTGGAAAAAGGGTTTGAGACCCGAGAACTCAAATTACCCTACGCGGATTACGGTATCCTCCCGAGAATTTAATGTTTTGCATTCTTAGCGATTTTAGTTCCATCTAAACCATCCAAAATTCGGTTGCTGTCCATACAAGGAAGGTAACAATTAAACTTCATCCACTGTTTGCATTTCTCGGTATGCGCGGCCCTCGGCTTGAGTAAAGACGTTTAAAATCCCGGTCATAGCCAGACATGCACTTGGGGAAGAGGTAGAGAGTTTGAAGGTCTAGAACCTCGGAATGGAAAAATGAATGAAAACCGGAAATTTTCTTAAAAATTGCTTGAAGTCAACTGGAAAATGTGAAAAAACGTAGTTTTAGCACAATTTACGATTTACACCAGTTTCTGAGATCATCTTGGCACTGGAAGCTTGCTAACTGACCTTGCAGACCATCTAAACAATCCATATCGACCATGTCGTGCATCTATGGTCATTGCAAGAGGATCAAAATTTACCATCCTGATCCCTTAGAGCTTAAATGCTTTCATGCTTATTGCTTTTGATGCCATAAAACTTAATATCTTAACAAATCTGGACAATACGATCAGCTATATTCGTCATCTCAGGGTCACACATCATATTTCACTCAACCGAATTTTTCAGATCTCTTATCCTCTAGTTCATTTCATTGTGCTTTTTTCATAACAGCGTGTTTGCTCTCAAAATGAATGTTAATGCATTCTTTATTACAGCTTCGTTTCATGAAAGAAATAACAAGAAACGATCGTTTTTAATTGAAACAAGCAGTTATGCAAATGCGTCTGTCAATTTCATGAAATTTCCTGCTTGATCAATGTCCTTTTCGTTACACCGGAGCATTTGTCATTGCTAGTTAAGAAAATATTTACGCTAATTTTTAAATCGATCCAACGGGCACTTTTACGTAGGTCTTCCCTTTGTTTAAGGAAGGTCAGATTGTCTTTTTTTGTAATGAGGATTTTTTGGCAATAAGGACGCAGTGTTGAATAACAAAGTCATGCTAAGAAGAAGTAGAATACTAGCAGGAAAACATGCTCCGATGGAGCAAAAAAGGTGAATATACTTGGATTTATTCATCTTTAAGGATGTAGAAGGAGAAGACTGGCAAAAAAATCCCTATACGCGCGATACCTAATCTGTTAAACAATTAATCACCTTCTAAACATCGGAAAATCAAAGTATATTCTGCGGCCTGTGAAAAATCAAGGTGTAGTCACAAAATATTTTTCACTGTTTTGTAATGGAAGCATTAAAAACGTTCCTGCTTGTCAAGTAATCAATTTATAATCTATTTCACGAAACCTTATCTTCCACAATGCTCTAATGGAAAAAGATGTCCGAGTAAATTTTGCACCTTCTGTGGCCAACTCAATTTAGTCTGTAGAAACAGGCATTGGCTGCAGAATATAGTTCGAATTTCGCGTTGTTTCGAGGAAGTTTAACTGTCACATTCTTATAGGTTTCGCGCGTTCAGGGAATTCTTTCCTAGTTTCACTGCTTTTACATCCTTAACAATGAATAAATCCAAGTAGGTTTCACCATTTTTTGCTATGTACATAGGAGCACTTTTTCTTGCTTTTAGATATATTCAACATGTCTGGATGTTTGAAAGACAAAAGTTATGAATTCGGCCCGGAGCGGCCGAAAATGTTGAGTCCTATTAGCTGAAAAGTAGGTACTCTAAAATATATTTATGTTGGTCTTTCAAATACGGATCAAGAATTTTCAATTTTTCCTTTGAGACCCTTGTTAAAAGTATTCGCACTTTTAAAATTTGGGGGTCCTCCACCAACTACGTGCCTGACTATGGTGGGTGGGAGTTTGAAGGGCTATACCAGAATGAAAAAAAAATTCAAAATTTTTTGAGAGAAGCAAGGCAAATGATTACTAAAAACGATGGAATCAAATATTGTTTTTGCATGTACATTACGTTACAATTTTGACTCCAAAAAGCCCCTGGCTGCCCCCCCCCAGACCGGTTGCCCCCGAGCCGGCCACAGCTCATATTTACGATCCAGACCGCGGACCCACGCCCAGTGTGTCTTATTGTTAATGTGGTTTTCACCGTACACGCACTACCCAGTGCACATACTTATTTGGATGTAACTACATATCTATCTAAAACAGCAGTTAGGTAGAGAAAGGCAGCTAATGATATTACAGTATTTTTCAGTATGGCTGCCTTCACATGGCACCATATTGAAAAAAAATACGAATACTTTACTAAAGGAAACGAATGATTTATCATTTGAAAGCATTTTTGCGATTTGCAAATGTCTTACAATATGCAAGCGTATGGTAGGCTTAATGGATCAGCAATGTACGATGGGAAGTACAAAAATTTTGCGAACTCAGGCTTTAAATACTGGGTAGCAATTCGCTTCGTGTTTGTATATGCAACACTACATCTGCGCAATTGCTGTGCAAATTGCTTAAAGCTGTCTCTAATATTGGGACTATGCTAGAGATATTTGAACTTTCGTATGTGAAAAAATAAATAAAAATTGCAAATCCTGAACAAATATGGCTATTAAATTTTTAAAATGAAATTTGGAAAAAATATCAGAGATTGAAAGCAATTTGTACAAAATTAATAGACACCCCAATACTCTATAGTATGCCACAGTCACACGCTGGATTATTAGGTTTAATGCAGGGTTAGGGGAGCCTGAAGAATGGCCCATTGGCGAGTGGGCGATTATCAAGTTGGTGCGGGCAAGAAACAGTGGCGTAAGTGAAGATAATGATGAAGAAAACCGTTTGAATGAAGCTGAAAAAACCAGTGACATGGCTCAGATATTGGACAGCTATGCAATATTTTTGATTTCCACATCAACACCTCGGCCATGTACGCACAAAGGCCGATTAGCGCTAATCGGAGATTAAACAACAACTTCAATCTCCGATGCAATTTATCGGTATGCACAGAGGCTGATTAGTGGTAATCGGCGATTCGGATTCAATCGGAGATTTTAATCCTGCCTCCCCGGGTTTGAAGCGCCGATGTGAGATGGTTTCTTGCTCTTTTGGCGGGCCGGATGGCGTTTCTGTTTCTTCGATTATGGACGTTCTTGAACTTTCTTGACGATTTGGACGAAAGATTATGACGAAAATTGGGAAAACGTGATTCCATGCAGGGTATTTTTGGAACGGGCAATCCGCTAGAAAGTTACGCTGATGATAAATTTTGGTCGCCAATACAAGTTGAACAAAACAGCGCTAAGGAATTGATCGATTGCACTTGAAAGCTTTGCTGCGATCTTTCACGTTAGGATTCGCTTTGAAAACTTCTTCAGCAGCACCCCATGCCTTGCTTTTGGCGGATGTCTGGACTGTTTTTGAATCCATGCTTTATTTTCGATAATTTCAGCTTTCTCTGGAAGCTGCTATTCATGAGAGAAGAATTTCGATTTTTTTGTTGTCAAAATTTGTACATTCTTTCTGCGAGGTTTGCGGTTTTAATCAGTATGCGACCAGGTATGTGCGAAATGTTTCAGGACCACAGCTTCCCACCCAGCCTGTTTTTGCTTTTGTGCTTTTATCAATCCTCTCAAGGCATGCCAAAAAACAAAACCGATTCAAACGGAAAAATAGGTACTCGTTCCACCTATACCTACTGGACTTGTCCAGTACCCGAAATTTAATCAAAATTGTTGTTAATCGGCGTTTAATCGATCGATTAAACAATTCAATCTGCGGTTAGTCAATCGGCCTTTAATCGGTGTTTGTGCCTTGCGGATTTTGATCGGTCCTTAATCTCCGATTGATTGTGTCTACGGTTGGCCTTAATCGCCGATCAAATCTATCGGCCTTTTGTGCATACGGGCCGCCGGGCTCACAAGGTACTGGGCGCAGGTCCTCAAACTACTGAAACATGAGCAGGAAGGAGGATCAGGAGCACATGTGAAACTCGAACCCATGCACCAATAGCATTGTAATCCTGCAAACTTTTATAATGAAGTTATGAATATTGGTGTGACTTCGATATTTTGGCATACTCTGAGAAGAAAACAATGTGAACTCAATGCCTGCTCAGATAGTCAAAGTGTCCACTCATGATAAAGTTTCAAAAGTCAGACGGATTATCGATATTGACACTGTTATTTTGATGCAGACAGATGATTGCATGCTGAGTTTTTGCAGGAAGGAACTGAAATCATTGATGAATATAACGTGGATTTGCCAAAAGTTGCACATCATTATTAGAGAAAATGATGCGGAAAATCACCGAGGATGTCCTTCTTCTGTTTAACAGCGTGGCTGTGCAATGGGCTGAAGTTATTTCTGGGTAGGTCTGATCGTAATTACCCACCATATTTGCTGATATGGCCCTCCGATAGTGATAGTGATAAAGGGGTAGGCGCAAGCCCTTCACGCAGGCTAAAAGCCCATTGTGTACCCCACGGAAACTTTTGAGAGCTAGGCGCACAAACGTTTTGAGGCTTTAATAAACCCCAAAAGTTGAGCAACAGGCTCCTGTAAAACGGCCGAGGGTTCAATATGCGGAGCATGTAAGAACTCTAGCTCTCAACTTATCAAACCCAGGGCAGTGACAATGGAAGTGGATAGAACCCCTTCTGTGATCAGACATTTTGCGCATTTGGGGTTGTCAGAAACCCCAATAGTTCATAGGTGTTTGTTGAGGGGACAGTGTCCAGTTAAGAGACCAGTTACTGTCTTAAGCAGCTTACGACCTAAGCTGATCAAGGAGCTGGCTATTGTCTTGCATGGCCTCTCCATAAATGATCTGGCCTGACGGTATGTCTTTTGCTCACTCCAATATTGAACATGTTGTTCCCTGACCCAGCTGTTGATGTCAGCCCTAGCAACAGCTCTGGAGACAGCAACTATCGGTTCTGGGCCAACAAGTTTACTTGCTGATCCCATTTTTTGCAGCATGATCCGCAAATTCATTGCCCTCAATGATGCCGTGACCTGGGACCCATAATAATTTGACATTGTTATCCTGCGAGAGTTCTTGCGTGGCCCTCCGATGCTTTTGAGCAGGCACGAAGCTGACCGTCCTATTTTGGGGAACAACACCAATTTGGGGGGGTCCGGGGTCCAAAAAGGCCAAAAATAGCATACAATAAAACTTAAAAAGTCCTATTTATCCGGTTTTTCCTTAATTTGGGGGTCCGACCCCCTCATTCCCTCTAGAGCTACGTGCCTGCTTTTGAGTATTACCAGATTTTAAAAAAAACAATCAGTGGAATGAGTGTTCAGGATGTGGAGCAGATGATAGCTTCAGTGTAGGCATGGTCGAGTGACGAGTCAAACAACTGCTATGGGAACGCAGTGAATGATTCCTACGAATGCAATACCAAAAGTATTTTAGCTTATAAAAGAATCTATATAAAGGAATAAGTGCGAATAAACTTATAAGTTGTTGCAAATGTGTGAGTTCGCAAAACTTTTCTTCCTCATCTCGTACGTATGTACTGGAGAAATTTGAAAATTATTCACTAGAATAAACGGCGAGCTTAAAAGAAATCGGAAAAGATGAACATTCTAGAAGATGCTGAAACGTATGTGTGCTGCCACTTTCCAGCAAAATTTATCAAACTGGTGAAAATATGCCGGCGTGCTGTAAGCTGTTTTCGCTTTGTGATTCGCTTAAACTATGAGAAATTAAAAGTTTTCCGGATAATGCTTTGATATTTTTCATTGATTAAGCGTTTTAGCGAAAACCCCACAGAAGTGAAGTTTCGTTTTCGGTCTATATTCAAAAAGTCATACATTTGCCTCTTCGGTGCTTTCGTCCAATTCCACATCATACGATACGTTTATCAGCCTCTTATGTAGATTACTGTACGAGCAACTGCCCCATGCAAACTATATTTATACTCGTATACCTACATAAATCATTCGAAAGCAAATCAAATTTTCCTTCTGAAGAACGCCCAATTACATAAAAATTGCCGTAATCTGCAATCGATCAGTCGTTAAAATTGATAAAAGTCAAGCTATCTAAGTAAATCAGACTGAAATCTGCTCAAAAATATCAATTAGTCTTTGAAGTCTTCACGGCACTGGTTGAAGATCGACCGCGCTTCAAAACGCAGTGATTTTACTTTCGTAGAAAGGCTATGCATGATTTCCTTTAAGGAGCGCACAGTATTTATGAATTCCGTTCGTTCGGCAATGCGGTCGTGTTGAGCAATCAAATTCAGCTGAAATACGAGTAAAGTAACACTATTGATTAATAAGTCAAGCAGTCGGAACTCGGGTTCATAGATGCACAGCATGGCTGATCTGAAGGGATCATCCGGTGAGGGGGTCAAAAATTGAGCTTTTTTGAGGCTAAATCAAGCTCAAAAATTGACAATATCTTTAAAACTATACGTTATTACACCGTTTCTGGTCAATTTAAGACACTTGAAGAAAATTGGTGTCTAGACCCTAAACCCTACGTACATGTCTGCTCGGGGGTCTCGATGGTGAAAACCATCAAAAACTTTAGAAAACACGCCAAAATTCAATTCAAGGGGTCTACCATTTTAGTGGAATCTTTACTCCCAGACTCACCTTCAAGTCCACGTCAAGTCGGTATAACACATGGGCGTGGGTAGTCTGGCTGGAACCACGAGAATCTGGAGGAACCTCAAAACGATAGACCTCATAATTAAATTTTGTTTCTATGTTCAGTGATTTTTCACTATCATCGGACCCCTCAGAAGTTGGTTGCTGCCCTCGTATGGTTGGAATCACACATAGGCGTAGATGGCAGTTTCGGGAAGGGGTTTGAAACCCCTCCCCGAGAATCCAGCATACTCATAAAATCAATAAACTCAGAATCGAATTTTCGGTATGTTTTGCGAAGATTTTTGCGAGATTTACACTACCCAAGCTCCACAATCCGGCTGCTGCTTATTTATGAGTGGGATTCTTAAGTGCATCATCTGGGAAGGATGATTGTGAGGTCTAAATAAAAGAAAGTTAAGCCCTATTCAGAAGTAACAATCGGCGACATCGCAGAAATCCTATTAATCGTAGCTGATTCACAAGTGGCAATCGGGAGGATCGCCGACGTTGCCGATTTACCCGACCGATCGGCAAAATCGGGAAAATCGCCGACTACAATCGGCAAAATCGGCGATATCGCCGATTTTTGGCTGCGATTTTCCCGATTTTAGTCGGCGATTCTCCCGATTTTGCCGAAAAATCGGGAGAATCGGGAAAATCGCAACAAAAATCGGCGATGTCGCCGATTTTCCCGATTTGAATCGGCAGAATCGCCGACCAGAATCGGGGAGATAGAACTCGTTTCTATTTCTCCCGATAATCGCAAGAATCCTACATGATGAAGGGGCACACGGGGCTTATTTATGCGTGTGTCGCCAAAAATTATGTAATTGTGTACAGGTACTCATGTTGCGTGCAGTTAATGCACTTTGCTGGTGTGCTAAACTATGTATGTATATGTTGCAGTCACTCTCTAGCTAGTACATACATACGTCATCATAAAAACGGCATATAAATTTCTTTTTATTCTACGGAAGTGGGTACATAATTGTTATAAGCTAGTCCCAAATGGCGGCGTCGTTTGATGAACGGCTTATTGAATTTGTTAAATCTTATCCTCATTTATGGAATATCCGCTTGACCGACTTCAAGGATGCGGAAAAAACAAAACTCTTGGAGAGAAATTGCGACGGAGCTGAATAGTGATGGTACGATTCGAAAATTGTATAATGCATGTGAGTTTGCTTCGAAAACTTTTAATTTTTAGTAAAAACTTGCGAAAAACGATGGGATTCTTTGCGTACGTATTACAGTAGAGAGAAAAAGAGCCAATCCCAACCGACTGGATCCGGTGTTTCGTCAAAGAAGTGCAAATCGTTCAATTTGTTCAAAGAAATGTCGTTTCTCTCGGACTTATAAAAAAACAAGAATGTAAGTTAACCCTCGGATGACCATGCGAAAAACTGCAAAATTTAAAACATTGAATAACTTGACAAATATTTGGCGAAAAATGATAAATAATAACTTGATAAATAGGTTATTTCTTATGACACAAGTGCTAATCTTAAGAAAAGTACATAACTGTACATAGAAAAAGATATAGTTGTTGCTGTCGTTAACGATTTTTTTCAAAAAAACAACCTTTCATTAATGAGAACGATGGCCAAAAAATATCTTTAACTACTTAACGATATTAATATCGTTAACGATATTAATATCGTTATAATATCGTTAATTAAGTAATATAAAAATGGCGTTTTCGGTAGTATGTCCCACAACAACTCTACTGATGCAATCTTGAATCATCTTCAGTCAGAGAGGTAAGATGTACCCGAGGGCGGATATAAAGCGGGCGGGGGTCCGTCCCCTATTGGTGTAACATACTTGGAGAGTCAAAAAATGGATACATAATTTCTGATGATTCTTCGTCGTTGTTGAACATAACTTCTCAAAGTTTTCTTGCGCTTCGCGCCGGATAATACCTAAAGAGTATTTATTCACTTTCTCGGTGGCTTGAAAGTCATTTTTTGCGGCAGTAATGTTTTTTCTATAAAAACAAATGTTTCATGATTGCTAAAACGATTTGTGGGGTATAAACAGCTGTTTTAACATGGTTTTCTTCCATGTTGAGCATAAATTTTAAAAATTTTGGATGCTTTGCGCGCGGGAAATTCCATTGGTTTTCAAATCCGTTGGCTATATCGATCTATTTATCAGTTGTAGGCTCGGGTAAATGCACAGGTTGCAAAAACAGTTCCACAAAGCTTCACAGGTTTCTTCGATAATTCCAGACACTGTTGATAAGCGACACGAAAGTTGAACGAAACGTCTTGCATATCTTCACCATTTGACAAAAAGCGCAGAGTAATGGCTAATCTTTCACCCGGTGGAATAGGTTTCCTCCATTTTCCACTTTTTTGTATTAGCGGACCAACTTCTTCAATAATTCGTCGAATTTGTTTGGCAACATGCGGAAAAATTTAAAAAAGCTTTCATGATCATGCAAACGCATTTGAGGGACAAGAGAATGATGATGGCCATACTTTTCACGAACTGCAAAAATAAAACGCGTTTGTTTGCGTTTTTTCTGAGTCGCTTTCAGTAATTTGTAGCTTAGATACAACTGCAAAATTTCGGACAAACATTCACTGTCCATTGTGACTGATAATAATATATAATGTTCCTAGTCGGAACTGCAGAGCATTTCTTTTTTGCCCAGTTTTGTCCATGATACATATCTGGAATATGCATAACCGGGGACAAAATCGGCCGGAATAGCCCACTAAAACGGGCATAATCGGCTATGTTAACAAAGAAAATCGGGAGAATCGCCGACAATGGCGATTCTGCCGATTTTAGTCGGCGATATTGCCGATTTTACCGATTTTAATCGGGAAAATCAGCATAAATTGCCGATTAAAATCGGCGAAATCGGCGATGTCGCGGATTTTGCCCACCAAAATCGGAAAAATCGGGCGACATCGCCGATTTTTACTGCTGAATAGGACTTTGAGGGCAGCGGAAAAGAAGACGCAATACAGGTCAAAAACAGTCGATCATGACAATTGGCAATTTTTTGCACAAAGTTTTTAAAATTTGCAGTAAATTTTAAAATTTGGTCAGTTTGCATATCATTTTGACGTTAGAATTCCGTTTTTTTGGCCATTTTTCTAGGTGCCTAGCAAATCTTATGATTTCTTATTACAATTTTTCTCCTTCTTTAGACTAGGACGTCGTTTTTCAAACATATCATAAGGCTCAACCAGATATGCACGTATGTAGGTAGGAGGGTGGGGTTGGGGGGAATGGACGCTCCAAAATATGAAATGGAAAAGTTGATAGGAAAAATGATGCAAAATGAAGAGCGAAAACGGATGAAAATTGAAAAATTTTCTTCATTAAGCACTTTGACGAAACTGTATAATAACGTAGTTTTAATGGTATTATAGTATCATTTTTGCCCAAAATAGCTTAAATTTTGACCCCCCTCCCCCACAGATCAGCCATGCTGGGCATCTATGCTATCAACTATCGCCGCAATGGCCTGTCTGCGGGCTAACTAAAACTTTTTTGAGACAGAATGTTCTCAAAAACTGGCATGGCATAAATGCTCAAATAGCATGAAGTTTACATAGATTAACCAGCCACACGTTTTGGTCAGTTTCAAGCACATTTACAGAAAATTTATAATTTTTAATCCTTTTGGCCTTTATTTTACCTTATTTTTGCCTGAAAATTTCCAATTTTTCCCTTCGTGCACGTCTGATCGCAATAAAAAAGCACAAAGTTGTAGAAGCTATAGTTCTTATTTGACCTGAGGGCAAGGGCAGATACATCTGTAGAAGGATGCGATTCAAATAATTTGACACGGTTCGCTTGCGAGACGATTGCCCTTTTCCTGCTTTTTGTCCATTATTTAAAAGCCTCTGTTTAGAATTTTTGGAAGATATTTTTCCAAATTTTTCCATCTGCTAGTTTTTAGCACAATAAAGTGCTCCTGATTTCCGAAAAAGTGTACAATCAATTCTTTCTTAAAAGATTTATAATGGAAGAATGTGTGCAGTTTAATTATGTATCAAAATGTAATAAAAATATCATATTCGATAAAACATTTCGTCAAAAAATTTCTAAAAAAGTTTTATTTTTCTCCTTAGCTTTTAAGCAAAACAAAAAAGTATATAAAAATGTACGCACCGGCATAATTGAACCAAAGAGACTCACTTCAATATAATTTCGAAGTCGATTACACGCTGCTCGATCTGTGACATCTTTGGAAATCGGTTCAAATCTTTCCGAATAATTTCGTACGATGAGTTTATTTTGCTGACGAGAGCTGCTTCCACAAGGCAATGATATAACAAATTTATTTAGCATATTTGCACATAAACTTATTTCAGATGAAAAAAAATTGCTGAATGGAGGTGGAAGTTCCCTCATTCGCAATCAGTTTCTTCATACATATTTCATTTGTATTAGCACGAAAGGGCGGACTTGGAAGGGGCGGGGAGAGGGGCTGGAACGCTGCCCGTCTTAGAAAATAAGAGGGCACAATAGAGAATAGATGCGTATTTTTTGAAGATTTCAGCCATTTTTATCATGAGTTTTCAGTTTTTTTTCTGGCATTTCGCGGCGGTCAATGACATTAATTGACTTCTTGGCGCTCTAAAAATCCTTATTTTCACGTCGGAAAAACCATGATTTCTCGATTAAATACCACAGATGCACAGCATGGACAATCTGAGGGGGCGGGGGGGCGGTCAGTCGATCAGGGGGTTTGAAAATTTAGCTGTTTGGAAGCAAAAGTGACCTCAAAAACTGGTGAAAGCGCTATATAACTACGTTATCACACACTTTCTGGTCAATTTAAAACACTTTTGAAGCAAAGTTTCAAATTTTATCCATTTTTAGATTTTGCCTCATTTTACCGAAACATTCTGAGGTCTACACCCCCAAACTTCTTCCCCCCACTTGCATGTCTGATAATGACAAGCAAGTTAAAGAGTTTTGCCTGATATTTTAGCAAAAATTCCTAGACTTTTCGCGCTTTGCAGCTCCTTTACTTTTATATTTGGGTGAGCTAGAAAAAAAGTTCTGCCTTAGTGACGTTTCGCATTTATCCATAGTGCTTTGTGCCGATTTTCACACTTATTTTGAGCCTTTTTCGTGAAAAAATTCCGTAATGTTTTTATTTTTCAAATAAAAAATTGCTCTGCCTATCAAAAGACGGCAAAAAACCGCTATTTTACGCAGAACAGAAGTATTTTCCTTGCTATTAAGAGCATTAGAAAAATTTGGGATTTCGCCTCCGCCCCTTGCTGAAAATTCTGAATCCACCTTAGCCCGAGTTGCCGAAAAATTATAGGATTCCTACGAATCGCATTCAATTCTTATTTATCGAGACAATTATTTCACGACTAAGAAAAATCCTAAATGGATCACGAACGAAGGTAAAACCCGATGCTGATAATATAAAATGATCATGATAGAAAATAATGCGGACGGGTTTTCCACAAAATGCGCTAATGTACCTTTTTATTTGGCTTTCGACGATCAGCAAAATCGCAAACCTTACCCCGCACACTTGATATTAAATTTTTTATAGATATCCTCGTAATTTTTATTCGGATAAAAAAAGATTATTCTTCAGATTCATCGTAGTTGTAACAAAAGATCGAACGCTAGCTTATTCCTTCATCCTTCACGACTTGCATTTTAAGGCTATGCATGCAAGTATTTGTTCTAAATTTTCAGGTTTTACTTTCAAACTATAGTCTATTTTTAAGCTAGTGCATTGAAATTGCTCGGTAAACCAAATTCCTTATTACTGTAACACACGATCGCTTCATCGCTCGATCAGCGACCTATAAGAAAAATTTCGCTACCGACTCCGCCGAACAGGGAAAAAATCAGGTGCTACAAGAAGAAAATTGGCTTTACGAGTGAATCTATGCACTAGGTTGCCGAATATAAACGTAAGCTAAAAAACGTTTCAACGAATGAAATGTACGAGTAATAAAGAAAATGTTTGTTACTCACTTTCCGCACGAGGATCAATCGTAACGGTTTCTGTGTGGTTCTGGCGAGCAGCCAATGATGCTAGCAGTATGCACGAAAGAATGCGATTCGGAAGCATGATAAATTAATTTTGGTTTCTATAATCTATCAATAAAAAGAAACGGACCGTTGTTTTAAATTCAATAACACGCGAAAGGCACTTTTAGCTTATTTAAACTTTTCTGGTAAGCTACCAAGCGTAGACTTGTTATCCGGTAACCAGTATAAGCGTAGCTTTTACCTACGCTCAGATCATTTGATGGTCTAATTTTAGCTTTCACCGTTTTGTGCCTGAAACTATGTTTAATAAACTAGGGTCCATCGGATAATGCGAACGAAGGAATAGTGCTGGGCAAACAAGCCTCCACGAAAACATGGATTTTTAAACGAATCGCAGCTGATGGACGGAGTGCATGTTATCGAAATCGCAATGCACACCTCGGGAGGTGCCTCATATTTCACCTGTATAAGTAATATGCCTTAGCCTAGGCCTTAGTTTTTCTCAGTCATTCAGATCAAACGGCCAAAGCACGCCGTAAGTTAAGATTTTTATAGTTATGTCAAAGTTTTGTTCATATGATCTAATTAAGCCGTGCATCGCGATGAGACTTAATGCAAGTTAGAAGATGCAACTAAAAAATTATATATGTACACTTAGAAATAAAATTGAAAAAACGATGCTAGCCTTTGCGAAATGTCCTTGATCGTACGATTATTTCACTTTAAAATTGTTTTGCATAGTTAGTTCTTCAGTATACTCTAATGGAAACTAATCTCTCGTAACACACTGAATAACACAATATCTTATGAATAATATCACATCATGATATAATATAATGATAAAACAAAGCTATATTAACGCTTAAAGTCTGTTTCATTTAACTTTGCGGTTTGCTTCCGAATTTTTCCAAAAGAATCAGGCTACAAAAGCGATTTGAACTTTTGATGTTGTAATGCGGCTTAACACATGCATACGTATCATATGTACGTATCTATATGACTCGGCATACTGTAGAATATCATATTCACCGTATTAGTTTAAAACTTTCTGTAGTCGCTTCAAGCTTCTTCAAGAACCTCAAAGTTAAATGAAACAGACTATAGTAACACAAGCGCATGTTATAGCGCAGTTTTGTTATTCAACCATTAAGCGATAAAACTATTTGCTCTTGAAAACTATAAAAGCTATTTTGAGCGGCAGCTGCAGATCAAGAACTGGCGCCAAGTTAGCGCCCCTATATTTCTAAGTAATACTCACTCACACTCATCCACTAATTCCTGGAAAATTTGCCATTCAGGTGAAAAAGGACCGTCGCTTCTAAAATAGATAGCACTCATTTTTGGCCGTCCTCATTTGCAGCAAACTGCAGTCCACGTGAACACCCCGTGTTTTAGCTCAGCCACTAAATGAATAACACAAAATAAAATGGTAGCTTATAACACTAAGTGACCGTATAAATCTACAGTCGACGCCAACTAGCTCGCCCGGGAATGGACACCACACATGGGCGTGGGGGGGGGTCTGACCCCCCAGAAACCAAAGACCCCCCCCCCAGAAATCAAAATACCCCCCAGAAATCAATTTTTAAAAATTTTTTTCGTTTTTTTCGCAATTTTTTGATGCCAATGGATAGTGCTTGATGAGAAACGTCGAAAAATGGTGTTTTTATCGCCATATCACCATTTTTAAGGCCATTTTTTGACCTTCAAAAAATCTTGGACCCCCCAGAATTTTCTTGCTGCCCACGTATGATGGACACCATCTGCCCCTGAGAAAAACAGACAGTACCCCCATGCATTAAAAAAAGTATAAAAGACCTTGGTTGGTCCCCCAACTCGCATTCCATCATATCGCCAATAAACTGATTTATCTTCCGTCCGTCGTAACTTTGTTTCAATTGAATTCTTCATAACGTCGTTTTTAACTTAAACCCAAGTAGTCAGTGAGTAATGCGTAGCATTCACCGTTCACGACAGTCTATAGACTAAAATCAGCCAGCCACTCCTATCGACTACAATACTGATTAAGACATTTCGTCCTTCGAGATTTAGTATGGACAGCAGCCATATTCTGGGGGTCCGATAAGTCCAAATTGCTAAAAATAACGCTAAAAATTTATTCTAAGGGGCTATCGATACTGCGGGGAGGTCCGCCGGATTCTGGAGGGGGTGTCCTGACCAGACATGAAGGTAGGAGTGGGCAATTTGGGGTCCTGTGACCCCAGAATAGGAAAATGGAAAATTTTGTAGGAAAAATGGGGCGAAATGGAGGAGAAAAACGGATGAAAATTGGAAAATTTCTTCAAAAGTGCTTCAGATTGATCAAAAGCTGTGTAATGACGTAGTTTTAACGCGATTTTAGCGCTTAAACCAGGTTTTGAGGTCATTTTAGCCCAACATAACTTATTTTTTGACCTTTTCGTTCGGCTGACCCCTCCCCATAGATCGGCCATATGCTGTGCACCTATGGTCCAGGCCCACGCCTACGTATGGTCAGTGTGTTTACCTAATGAACACGATCGTTTGAAATGGCAGATCTTAAAACGTTTCATAAAAATGATTTGCAATATCACGTTGGCGACCACTAAAACAGGACCCCAAAAATACTCAAAAGTCAAAAGAATGATCAACAAATTTTAAGCATTGGCCTAAGACTTCTCAACTTTCGACTTGAATCGTCTAGTTCTATCCACTGACACTAAAAGCTGGAGAAAATCTTAAAAGGATTAAAATAAAAATTTTGGCTCCTAGTACGCAATGGAGTAGGGGTTGGGGGAAGAGGTTTAGATCTCTTGAATCCAAACCCGCTACCCCCGTTAAATTTGGCAGACCTTTCGAAAATCTGTTTTTTTGGCAGTTTTTCGAAATGTAGCCCTCACGAGACCCCAAAATTCGGTCACCGTGCACATGCATGGGCGCCACGAAAAATGTAATTACTATGCCGAAATGTCATTGTAGACTCATTCCTGCAGCGGAACACATCGCCTTCAAAGCGTATTGCGCGATGAATAAAAAATTTAATTTCAAGAGCTAGTATTTCTAAACATTAGATAAAAGTATTTAAATTACTCGTTTTTGCCGAAAAATTTCGAATGAAAGTACCTACAAGCTATGCTCGGTATCAGAATAAGGAAATTTATAAACTTCAAGAAAATCATGAAGGGTAATTAATTATGATTAGAAAATTAAACTTATTAATAATCAAATTAATCAATTCAAATTTTCAAGTAATTAATTGAAGTAATCCATTGATCACTTTGTTTTCATTCTACAATTGAGATTCATTCGCGATTCGCAGTTGACGTCCCTTAATTTTGTAATACTATTCCAGGCTTAACCAAAACGATTCTGGGCAATAGCTCAAAATAAAAAGGAACAAAATTATTCAGCTATTTTGTTAAAATTCCAGTCTACTAGGTTAAGTCAGTCAGAAGCAATGTCCAAAAAGTTTTTTCTACAGTATTACCTTAAAAGCGCAAAGTTTCGTTCTTCAACGATATATGATTTTCAACAAATTTCTCCTAGCTTATTCAAGCTTTTCCAAGTTTGATTACCTAACAAAAGATATTATTTAAAAGCTCAGTGAATAGCTAACACAACGAAGACGTGCATTACAATATAAATGCACAATAATCTGTTAAGAAAGTTTTCTACGCAAGTGAGCGAAAGAATGTTTATTCGAACAAGAGTGCCAATGAAATTATGAGAGTCATGCTGAAAGATTTTGAAATCAGTAAAAATACTAAAATATTTTATTTAAAAAACACTAATTTAAAATTTCTTCTGCCTCTCAAGCTATGTAGTCCAAAGGAACTAAATCGCTAAAAATAATACCAAGAAATCAATAAGAACAAGAATCCAAAAGTCCCACTGTTTTCTAAATTTTTCGTTGTTTTCACAATTCACATGCTAATAGATAAGAATCGATGGAAGATCGAAAAATTTTCTCTGGAAAATGATGCAAAATTAAGGCTAAAAATGGGTGAAAATTGAAAATTTTCTTTCAAAGTGCTGCAATGTAGTTTTTAACGCAACTAGAGCGCCTATACTATTTTTTATGTCATTTGAGGCTCAAAAAAGCTGAATTTTCGAACCAGCCGGCTGATCAGATCGATCATGCTGTGCATCAATGCCTGTCACCTACAATAATTCCTACTCTGCCAGTGTGAAATTTCAAGTGCTAAACTTTGCGGATTATACGATAAATATATAAAAATTTTGTAAAATTAAAGCTTCAAAACTGACCAAGTAATTTGTACGTAATGGAGAGTAGTCCGATCCTGACCTCAACTTTTGAATAGTCTTTCGTTTTTGGAGATCCTTTGATGCCAATGGAGTCGAAGGTCAAATGGTGTTTTTTGCTCTACGGCCAATTTTTCCTGCAATTTTTATTTTAACTGAACCTATGCTAATTTTATTTGAATTGAACCCAGAATTGTGATGCTTTCCATATATGGTAACTATGCAGCATTGAATCTAAACGCAATTTAATTATTCATCACTGTTTATAGAAAAACTCACAAATACCTACAGTCTGTTTCACACAAGTCTAGGCATAAATTTTAAAAGCTATGTCCAACAATAAAGCCGACAGATTGCGACTATAGCATTGATTTGATATATAATTATCGTAATCCGTCGGCTAATCTTGGGAAAAAATTATTAAAATGTATGCCCAAACTTGTGTGACACAGACTATAGCACTGATTATGCTACTTTGAAAATACATACATATTACCCAAAATAAGATTGCAGAATGAACCAGGAAGAGATTAGAGGTGAAACTAAGCTAATTCAGAAGGGAATAAATATTACGATATCTGCAAGATCATGTACGAGTACACACTCGTATATTCAGTACCTATTATTTGTACAGCTTAGCTCATAACATAAAGTCTAAACCCGGAAGAAGCTGAAATTGCGATTTTGACTCGAAGTCGATTTTTCACATTATTAAAAATTTGAGGATGCATCCTGCAACATAAGTAAATAATGGATGTACATATGTACTCGTCTGTAACTAAATATCATTATTGTCTCTTACTCGGATTCCATGTCATTCATAATATTTTTCCTTCGTCTATTTGGCACTAAAAATGACTGCTGCTAAATTAATAGATGACGCAAAAATACCGCACGTCATATAATTATGTGGGTGGGTATACATACATTGAAGGCACGCGAATGAGATTCAAGGCTTCTAATTCGTACTACGTTTAGTTTGAATTTTTCAGAAATTACGCATTTTTGAGTTGGTAATTTCGAAGGCCAGCATACTGCACGCTGTATCAGCCATTTATGCATAAGAAAAACTAAAATTTTGAGGAGCGTGCAAAGATTTTTCCAACGTACAAATAGGCAAATATAATTGATTATCTAAGCTGACCAAAGTAGCTGACTGATCCTAGGTAATAATCAAACATGGACATGGACGAGAGTTTAGTCCAGAATCAGAATACCCAAGCATACCCAAAATAAAATTTCAGACGTTTTTCTAGCGTATTCCCGGGAATTCTGACTCCCCCACCCACCCTAGATAGATGCACTACATAGAAAAGCATGGGGGTCAACCTGCTTGTGGGATTAAGTGAGACATCGTTTCTGAGCTGAAATGTCCTCAAAAACTGATACAATGCTAAAATATCTTTAAAACTAGCAAAGAAAACTGCTCCGATGGAACAAAAAGGATGAATATACTTGGAATTGTGGATTATTAAGGATATGAAAGGAGGGGACTAGGAAAAATCTACCTAAAGTCGCAAAATCTGCTGAAAATCATACTTCCTCCAAGCAACAGAAAAAATCGAAGTATATTCTGCGGCCTCTAAAAAAGTGTCTGTTTTAAATAATGTGCAAAGTTTCAGATAAGAGTGTATAAACGAAATCTGTAATGTTTATTTTTTCTTAAAATTGCTGGCAAGTAGCAACGCTGACTAGCTTCGTATCCTGATCGATAGAAAACTAAGTGGTATTGTATTTAAAGTTGTTTTATTTTGTTTTGAGCATAAAAGCAAGCAAAGCAGGGGCCGATTGATTAGTGCACACAATCCTTAAGGGCATACTGGTGTACCTACATTTAGTCTGCTTCAAGTCAACTTGAGTGTTTCCTACTGTTTTAGACCATTCATTCAATTAGCTTAGAAAGACTGTTAGCTTACTCAACATCATTTCCCATAGCTACTGCGTAGCTAATGTGCTGCTTTTTCAATCATTTTATGGTTGAATATTTATTTTAATCTGTTGGCCGCAGAATATACTTCGATTTTTCTGTTGCTTAGAAAAAGTATGATTTTCAGCAGATTTTGCGACTTCAGGTAGATTTTTCCTGGTCCCCTCCTTTTACATCCTTAATAATCCACAATTCCAAGTATATTCATATTTTTTGTTCCATCGGAGCATTTTTCTTTGCTAGTACCCCAATTTTAATCAGTATGATTTGAGTATACATCAGTCAGTAAACACATACAGTAACATGCTACAATAATGACAACAGTCCAAGAACACGGAAAACAATATTGTTCTTAACATCAGCATTATCCTTTTCAAATCAGACAACCTTACATTATTTTAACAGATCAAAGTTTTTCAGCATTAACTTTACGCAAATATCGAGTGTAAGGAACACTAACGCTCAGATTTGGAAGTAAAATAAATTTGTAGTATAAACTACATTTTAACAACAAATGATTAGTGCAAACTTCACACAACTACTAGGTGTATAGAAAACTAACAGTCAGATTCTCAATTCTGATTTAACGTGGAACATTTTGAAAAAAATTAAGCTTCCGCAAGGCTCTAGAACAAGAGTTAATATGCAGTGTAAACGTTACACAACCACAGAGTTTAGAGAAAATTTCAGTCGGATTCGTAATTCTGATATTACGATCAACATTTATAAAAAAATTAAGTCTCAACAATGGCCCAAGGACGAATAAATATCAAATGTGTAAACGTAGACTCAAGCTACGTTCACTTCGCTTACTTAACCCGAATCTCGAGCTTATGCGCTCACACGGGAGTTCTCGCCCTTTTTAGGAGGTCGATCACCAGCCGGCGATTCGGGGGTAAGCGGCCCGGCCTATTCAAGGCAGCCCGGCCCTCTACGCACGCACCTAGTGAAACTTACTTACTTAACCCCTTTGAGATTAAGTACCTAATTGAAGTAAGTTCCCCGGAAACCTAATTGAGGGCTCAAAAAGATTATTATTTAACTTGTTTTGGACCGAATTCCGTTGCTTGAAAATATTAAGGGTTCCTAAGTATAGTGTAGCACAAGGACAGAATTCAACAGCACGGAAATTCAACCGAGCCCAGCATCGTTAATTAAATAATTAATTTTTACAATATTTTTGGACAGAAAAATTATGAAGCAATTAAAAAGCGACAGCATGGAGGATACATGCTGCCGATCGTCGTGTTACGCTAATCGGGTAAAATCAAACAATATAATTAAACAAGGGCACAAAGCCCTGCCAAAGGCATAACAACTGATGCCAATTGGCACAAACACGAATGATAAAAAACAAAGCGTACGGCGAAAAGAAGCGTGCACACTACGCAGGAAAACTAACAGACGAGTTCTGCAGCCAAGCAGATAAAAAGGCACGTACGGAGTCTGTTCACGTACGGCGACGAAAAGAAAAAAGATACGCTCAGCGCGGAAGCTGGCGGAGAGGCTCTCAGGCTCAAAAACTAATTGTAAAATGTAAAATCTTAAAGTGCCGTCAAAAACTGCGCTCGCACGCAGTTTTAACTGACGCGGAAAAAGAGGCGTAACAACACGAACCAAGAGATATGAAAAGGATCTATGAATACGACAATAGGCCTATGGGCAAAAGCTTACGGTAAAGGTATGAACAAACGAGACAGGCACAAATATGGGACACACACATATGATCTTTTAACACACGTAAGATATGATAACACACATACCAATTCGAACTCAAGTCGCATTAAGCCCGAGTGCCCATTTTCCTATCCCGGATTTTGATTGAAAATATGTGTGGGAATGGAATGAAAAATATGATAATTTTTAGGGGAAGGTGGTCCCGGACGACTCGCTTAAGCGTTGCGCTTAACGGTCGTGTACGTGCGTATGGAAATTGAGCACAAGAATGTACATTTGGGGCAATCAATCGGTTTTTTCATCTGTTTCAAAAAAAGCCAAACCGATTTTTTCCCCAAAAAATTTTTTCAGTGTAAAGTTTACAAACATTAGTTTGGCACATACAAACGTACTACAATCAAAGGGCTACAAGCTGGCCCAAACCGATTTAATTTACACTCAATGGGACGTTAGGTTCAGATTTTTAAAGTTTACAATGTGGTGGACAGGGAAAATATACGTGCTTGTCCATAGTTTTGTTCGCCATTTTCTCTGTTCAGAAGTCGGGGGAGGTCGAGATAGGATAAAAATAAAGTTATTTTCAAGGAGTGGCTAACAAAAATATGGACAAACGCGTATTTTTCACTATCCACCACATTGTAAACTTAAAAAATCTGAACCGAACGCCCCATTGAGTGTAAATGAATTCGGTTTGGGCCAGTTTGTAGCCCTTTGATTGTAGTACGTTTGTATGTGCCAAACTTATGTTCCGCAAAATATTTGATATGATTTACCAATTAAATACGAAAAAACCTGTTTTTTTGCGCCCATTTTACACCTCACCCCCATAAACAACTCAATATTACGTTTTCTTGAACGCGGTTTGCTTCGACGTGCAGCCCTTAAAAGTTACTTTATTTTTATTTATGTAATTCATCTTAACTCATAACCGAAAAAGTTAGTAGAAAAATCTTGGACAAAATCTGTTTTTTACTCATCCACTAGAATGTAAAGTTTAAACCCCTGGAACTGTGTATTGATTGTAGAAAAAATTAAAGGTCAGATTCGTCATTCTGACCTCACAGAGAACATGTTTAAAAAAATCATAATCAACGACGCTCAGGCGGAAAAAATTTTTTCAGTGTAAAGTTTATAACTGCACTAATAACGCAATATTGATTGTAAAGAAACAAAATAAATTTTGACGTGTAGCGCTTAAGACGAGGCAGATTTTAAAGGTAGTTACCACGTTCTTTCTACTAAGTGGAGATATGGCAGGGAAAAAATATTTCTTGTCTAAGACTCTTTACAATAAACCGCCTCTAAATTCGAAAGTATTTCATTTTGAGAAAGAATAAAAAAAGTTTCTCCTAGATTTTATAACCGTCTACCTTTTGAAAAGCAATCAGATTGCATAGAATGTAAAATTAAGTCAGATATGCTCTTGCACATGAAAATAGTAAAAAAACCGTCTAATTTATACTCCTGTGCAACAACCAATGAGTGCGAAGAAATTTTAAGACCAGATTCGTAACCTACTAATTAAGGAAAACATTTTTTAAAAAATTCATCATCCACGACGCTATGAGCGGAAAAAATTTTTTCAGTGTAAAGTTTACACTTGCACTAATAACGCAATATTGATTGTAAAGAAACAAAATAAATTTTGACGTGAAGCGCTTAAGACGAGGCACATTTTAAGGGTAGTTACCACGTTTTGTCTACCAAGTGGAGAATATTGCAGGGAAAAAATTTTTTTTGTCCCCGACTCTTTACAATAAGCCGCCTCTAAATTCGAGAATATTACTTTAAAAAATTAAAAAAAGTCTCCCCTAGATTTTTTAATCGTCTATATTTTGAAAGCAATCAGACTGAATAGAATGTAAAAAACTGAATTGGATATGCTTGGCCACATAGAAATGTAAAAAAACCGTCTAATTTACACTCCTGTGCAACAACCAATGATTGTAAAGAAATTTTAAGACCAGATTCGTAACCTACTAATTAGGAAAAACATTTAGAAAAAAATTGGTCTTCCGCAAATTATTCGAATTTTTTGGTGTAAACTTTACACACTCACGACGCGCTCGGTATTGAGTGTAAAGAAGAAAAAAAGGGGGTTACTAAGTTTTTTTATTATCTACCTTTAAAAAAACCGCATCTCTCAGATGTGTGCCGTTATAGCTGTGAGGGGGGACACAAATTTCGCACTCGCTGTGAAAAACATATTAGTCGGATATTATTATCAACATTTATGAAAAAATTGAATGTCTACAATAGTCTGACGACAAATAAACAATGATTGTAAACTACTTAACATCACTGTTGGATGTAAACAAACGCACCTACGTGACGTCTCACATTTGATTCTTTGAAAATATTTAAGACTCCAGGAAAAAATTAGGTTTCAGGAATGCTCAAAAACGAAGATAAATACATGTGTAGTGTAAACTTTATGTAAACACCTAGTGTAAAGAAGATTTTGGTCAGATTCGTAATTTTGATATTGTTCCGATATTACGATTAATATTTATTAAAAAATTAAGTCTCCATATTGTTCTATGGGCAAACTAACAGTAGGTGTAAACCACTTTACAACATTGTAGAGTGTAAACATATGCGCCAGACTGGCATATCAAATTTGGTTCATGGTCCATTTCTAGACTTGATAATCGTGTCCTTGACTCATAACCGGAGAAGCAGGCAGAAAAAACAAGACAGAAACGCATTTTGAATACCAAATTTTTGACTTTACACTCGCTAAATATTAATGTATGGACAATTTGCTTTGACTTGCATCCGATATGAAGCACTTTATTTTAATTTTATTCGACTTATCCCGACTTCTGGACGGAGAAAGTGGAACAAAAAACGCAACAAAAACGTTTTTTCTATCATTTAGAACACTGTAAACTTTAAAATTCCGTACCGAACTCCCCATTGAGTTTATAGAAATTCGGTTTGGTACAATTTGTAGCTTTTAAATCGTAGTACATGCCTGTGTGCCAAAATTCTCTTGCAAAAATTATTTGGTATGATTTATTAATCGAAATTCAGAGAAAACGTGTGTTTTTCGCCCATTTTTTACCTCTGATTTCGATTTTAACACCCCATAAATAACTCAATATTGCGTTTTTTTAAATGCAGTTTGCGGTGATGTGTAGCCCTTGAGAGGCACTTTATTACTGCTGTATTCAATTTACCCTAACTCATAAGCGAAAAAATTTGGCAGAGAAATCTTATTTAAAACTCGTTTTTTTACACCATCCACTAGAGTGTAAACTTTAAACCCCAGGATCTAACTCACCATTGAGCGTAGAAGACTTTGCTTATATGTAGAATGTAGCCCTTGATCCGCTTTACATTTTTATCGGAAAACATTTTAAGAAACTCATAACCGGAATTAGTATCAGACATAAGTAGGTTGAAAACTCGACCAAAAAGTGTTTTTTCACCCCCAGATTTTCGCACTCTTTACACTGCCATTCGAGAACTAATGCGAATTTCGAGAACCAAAAAATGCCATCTGTAAAATTCATTCTTCTATTATCCTATCCTGTTCAATTTTTCGAGTCATCAATACTCAGTTGTCCACATGCCGCATTATAAATGTCCCAAAATCTGTCCAGTTATAACGTTACACAAAAACTTTACACATTCTTTACACAGTCAGTTTTGAGTTTCAGGAAAAACAAAAAACACCGGCAGCGAATTTTTTTATTATCTTTCTTTTTAAAAAAACCGCACCTCCCAGAAATGTCCCGTTATAGCTGTAGGGGTGCACAGGTGTTAGGGGTACCCGAGTATATTAAGGAACGCGCTAACGCGCTACCTATGATTGTAGTAATCAACACTTCCTGGTGGATTTCAACCACTTTTGCAGAAGACTTTAAATTTTCATCCACTTTTGGTCGTAATTCTGCCTTATTTTTTCTGGACATTTTTTTTATTTTCCCACTTTAGGTGGTCTAGACCATAAATGGGCGGCAAATAAATTCTGGGGAAGGGGATGCAAGATTTTTTCAAGGGTCAAAAAATGCCTTAAACCTAGCACTACTATCCGGCAATATGGGAAAATGTATGGTTTAAAGGAATCGACATGTTTTCCTTTCTATTGATTAGAAATCAATAAAATAATATCTTGTTAGTTGCGCAAGTTAATACTGGTGCAAATATAAACATTTTAAGCATACACGGTTCACTGTAGCGGGTAAAAAACCACTCTGAAGTCCGATGTCGAATTTCTACAATTTTTCTGTTGTTTTCAGCATGTTTGATGCAAATTCTTGATATAGCGACTATATATGCTTTATTTCATGAGATTCACGGTACATTTATCTATAAAAAGCTATTATTTTGAAATTCGAACTGGTAGACATTTTTCACGACAGGTATATGATGGCGCGCGCGCTCGCAGGAGTTCAAAAAATTATTTTTTTCTGAATTTTTTTCATCTTTCCTGATCGAACATCGTTATTTTTAATAGAATTCGGCTTAGATTTATGTCGGTGGTAGTCAGGATGGAAAAAACCTAGATTTTAATATTTTGACCGTTGGGTTTTGGGGTTTTCTGTGTGTTTTTTGGTTTTTTGGGTTTTATGTGGTGTTTTATGAAATGAAAAAATGATAGCTAGAGCTACATACAGTAACTGGGAATATTTCCAACAGCTGCAAGACACGAAAAAATAAAGTAAGCTAGGTTTTCATTCATTCTGTGTGTGGGAGTATAATTTACACTCAACTAGTTATAAGCATATTTTAGCTCAAATTTCCATATTTTTTGGGCTCCATGTCAATTTTTTACTGTTTCGATGTGAAAACATTGTTTGCTATTGTACGTACTATATTTATTCATAGCTAACACTATGAAGAACATCTATTACGTAAAAATCATGGAGTGGGTAAATCTCACCCACCTTAGTAGTGCTAGGGTTAAAAATGGTGGTAGTGCACACCTGGGCGTGAGGGGTTTGGGGGTATGCACCCCCAGAATCCAAAATACCCCCCCAGAAATCAAAAATACTCTCCAGAATTCAATTTTTGAAATTTTTTTTCGTTTTTTGCGCAATTTTTATGCCAATGGATAGTGCCTGATGAGAAACGTCGAAAAATAGTGTTTTTATCGCCTTACCACTATTTTTAGGACCATTTTTTGACCTTCAAAAATCTTGCACCCCCCAGAATTTTCTTGCTGCCCACGTATGGTGGTATGGCAAAAAATACCATTTTTCAACGTTTCTCATCGAGCACAATCAACAGGCATCAAAAAATTGCGAAAAAACAAAAGTATTTTCAAAATTGAATTCTGGGGGTTTTTGGTTTCTCGGGGTGCATACTCCTAAACCCCCCACGCCCAAGTATGGTCTAGACCTCCAAATGCATTTCAGTTACTCTTGTGAGCGTGAAGAAAGGTCTAGCCCCTGAATTACCCCATGCGGATTACGGTATCCTCCTCAGAATTCGATGTTTTGCATTTTTAGCGATTTTAGTTCCATCTAAACTATCCAAAATTCGGTTGCTGTCCATACACGGTAGCTAATAATTAACCTTCATCCACTGATTGCATTTCTCGGCATGCGCGGCCCTCGGCCCGAGCAAAGACGTTTAAAATCCCGGTCATAGACAGACATGCACTTAGGAGGGAGTTTGAAGGTCTAGAACTCGGAATGAAAAAATATGAAATTTTTTGAGGAAGATAAGGCCAAATGGTAAGGCCAAGAATGAAAGAAAACCCGCAAATTTTCTTTTGGCGCTGAAAGCTTGCTAACTGACTCTCCGGGCCATCTAGGCCCCCCAAATTGGCCATGTCGTGCATCAACGTGTGATCGCAGGAGGATCAAATTCCACTCCTCTGATCCCTAAGAGCGTAATTTGCTCTTTCATGCTTATTGCTTTTGATGCCATAAAACTTCATAATCTTAACAAATCTGGACCCTTTATCATTAAACGATCAGCTATGTATCTTCGTCATCTTGGGGTCACGCATCATATTTCACTCAACCGAATTTTTCAGATCTCTGATCCTCTAGTTCATTTCATTATGCTGTTTTTCATAACAGCGTCTTTGCTTTCAAAATGCATGTTAATGCATTCTTTATTATGGCTTCGTTTCATAAAAGAAATAACAAGAAACATATGTTGTTAATTGAAACAAACACTTATGCAAATGCGTCTGTCAATTTCATAAAATTTCCTGCCTGAATTATAAAAATAGGAACACGATTCGTAATATCATACAGTATTTGTATCCATTGAAAATGTAATATTTTCCATCAATAGTATCGTTTTACAGCCGAGTTGAAGGTTTCTTTGTACTATTGAGTACCCTGAAATTCGAAGAAGTATGTATTTAAATCAAGTTACAAATTATATTATATTCGATTTTTCAAACAAAAATCGAAAGGGCGAAGCAACAGATGTTAGAAAGGGATGTTATGTGATTTATTCGAAACGAGAATACATTCAGCTAGTTACTCATTTTTACACAAGTTTATTAGCCAGCGAATTAGGAAAGAATCTTATTTAAAATTTTAAGTATGTTATATTACCTACATAATATTGACAAAAACTGGTACTAATCACTTATACATCCGGATTTTCACGCTTCTTCTGCTCATATTTCGCCCTTTATGCGCTCCCCCCAGAAACCAAAATACCCTCCCCCAGAATTCGATTTTTGGAAATTTTTTCGTTTTTTTTCGCAATTTTTTGATGCCAATGGATAGTGCTTGATGAGAAACGTCGAAAAATGGTGTTTTTATCGCCATAACACCATTTTTAAGGCCATTTTTCGACTTTCAAAAAAAATCTTGCACCCCCTCCAGAATTTTCTTGCTGCCCACGTATGCCTGGGACCTTCTGATTGGTAATCGGTCGCTCCAAACAATGAGCCATCCGGCTGATAGTTCAAAGTTGGAAATTGTTAGAAAAGCGATTTTTCCAGGCGCTTCATGATAGGTGGGCTGGGCAGCACCAAAATTCTGAAGGGGGTGTGGGCATGCAAGATTTTCTATAGGGTTAAAAAATGGTCTTAAAAATGGTGGTAGAGCGAAATAACACCATTTTTCAACATTTCTCATCAAGCACTATCCATTAGCATAAAAAAATAGCGAAAAAAAACAGAAAACAAAAATTGAATTCGTGGGGTTATTTCGGTTTCTGGAAGAGGGTATTCTGCCTTATGAGAAGGGTAAACCCCCAACCCCCCACGCCCACGTGTGCGCTTCACTCTAGTAATGGCATTAGCACTCTATAGAAGTTTCAATCAGCTCTCACAATGTAAATAACTATGTAAACCTAAGCCTAAGCCTGGATTATTGACAATACAAGATATAGGGAATTCCTATAATTCAGGCCAAGGCTTAGTTATGTGCATTCATAATGGTGCCCAGCACGTAAAATAAGCATCAGTAGTGGGATGCGACGAGAATGCGCGATATCATTTCGCATCCCATTGATTAGGCTTACGTTATGCCTGACATCATTATAAACCAAAAATAAGCATCAGTAGTGGGATGCGACGAGAATGCCCGACATCATTTCGCATGCCATTGATTAGGCTTACGTTATGCCTGACATCATTATAAACCTATCTAAGCAATCTAGCCTCAATCGTTTAGCTGAAGTTTAAACAGCTGATTTGAATTAAAACCAAATCTGCTGACATTAAAATGTCAAGTATGCATAGGGTGCCTAGATGTACTGATTTTATCAGGATTGTTCTGATTTTTAAAGCTCGTCCTGATTCTAAAAAATGTCCCGATTTTGTCCTGAAATTCGAGTTCCCCTCCTGATTTGTCCTGATATTTTTAAAATTTTAAGATAATCACGCTGAACATTAAATAAAGTATGTTGCGCTCAGTTACTTATTGTAAACAAGATTGCTACTGTTCATTAAAGCTGACCAAATCACATAAAATTTAAACCGCACAATTATCCGCACTGGTCAGAAATTAAATGCCGATTGATAAAAAACGGTCCACTTTGTTTCAAACCAAAAAATTTGTTGATTTGAAAACTCTACTTAGCGTAATTTTTTTCGATTCCTACATCAATCGCGGCTGTGGAACGAGTATTCTCCTTGTGCAAAAGCAGTGGGCAGACGATCGAAACCGATCGAATGTTAAAGCTGTGAAATGCTTAATTCAAATTAAAATAATTCGTTATCGTGTGGTGAAATGTATAAAATGATTTTAGGTGACGAAAATTTGCTGAATTAGATATCGTCTAAGAGTAAATACGTGTGAATTTGGTGTTTTATTGTAGTAATAAACATTATTTTGAAAAGCGCTACTGTTTTCAAACGTCCTGATTTTAAACCAAAGGTATTTATGCACCCTAAGTATGCACAAAAAAATCGATCGCTAATATTAAAAAGTTGTTCACGTACATAGTTAGCTTTATTAGCCAGATAGCTTAAAGGTCAGATAGCTCGACGAATCTCAGTCCCTCGAGAAAAATTTGGGCAAAAAACACGATATTCAGGCGGAAAAAGCTCTTGAAATCCGGATGGTGGATATGACCAACTAGTGCCCAAAAATTACCTCTTAAGAGAGAGGAAGCCATTTGCAATCGAATCTCGACTAAGCATAGGACGATGAACAATAATCAATAACAAAACAATAATATTGAATATACATGTATTCGTAATTGTGTCTCTTGTACACAGGAATAATATTGACAGCGCACGAATCTGGGGCTGTAAAAATTGTAAACAGAAAAAGGCAGGGGAATTGATGATAGAGGGCAGAAACACTATTTTTTGACATTTCCCATATAGGTTTATTAAGTTAAAAAAATCACAAACAAAGAAAATACAATAGGAAACATTATTTTGAGAGTATTTTAGTAGGGAAATCTTTTGAATTATGAGGAATCAACATCAGACGTGCACGGGGAATTTTAGAGTCTAGAGCACACGTGGGCATAGGAGGAGGGGACTTTGGGGTATGCACCCCTCCAGAAGGCTTAATTATCCCTGCCCCCAAAATCAAAATACTTCCCCAGAATTTAATTCCTAACATTTTTTTTCGCAATTTTTTTGATGCTAATGGATATTGCTCGATGGGAAACGTAAACAAATTTTTTTCGCCATACCACTATTTCAAAGACCATTTTTGACCTGCAAAAGCACTTAAAATTGACTGGGGATTAACAAAGATTTTGCCACTTTAACATTTACATCCAGTTTTGAGGCCATTTGCAGTACAGAAAGGCAGTTTTCGGTAAGAATTTAAAATAATTCTTCCTTCGTTTAACTAGCATTCTCGTGCACAAACTAAGGATTTATAGGATTTATGAAAATTTAGAATTTATAATTTATCAGAATTTTCACTTCAACACAGGCACCTGCTTACTTATCATTTTCTCATTATTATTAGAAAATATTGTGAAATTTAATTGTTAAAACAATTAAACTTTTAAGACAAGCTTAAACCAAGGTAAAAACGGAAAAAATTAATTCCTTCAAAGTTGCATTATTAAATTTCAATTAGATTTTTCAAATCTACAAATATGAACATCATTCAGGAAAATTGGGCGTACTGATGAATCAAGCCACATAGTTTCGGATATTCAACGCGCGATTGGTTGACAATCGATTGTGCTTCGGCAAGTAATGATGCAACCTGGATACCTGTAGAATCTAAACTTGTTTCCACGAATTGCACAATATTTAAATTCTGCTCTTCCGACAAGCCGGTCGTATTCGCTTTTATATATTCCTAAAATAAATATATCAGTATATATCGACCAGTGGCAAACATGCACGTATTTTAATAGGAGCTGATTGAGTTAGGGGACGGTCTGAGAGGCTATAGGTGTTCAGAGTTAGGAATATAAAGTGTAAAAGTCTAAGTTTATAATATTAATAATAATAATAATAATAATAATAATAATAATAATATTAATAATAAATGATAATAATAACAAATATTAATAATAATCATCATAATAAATATAATTAATAACAATATTAATAATGATTATAATAATAATAATAATAATAATAATGATAATAATAAAAATAATAAAAATAATAATAATAATAATAATAATAATATTAATAGGTAATAATGATAATTATAATAATAGTAATAACAATAATAATAATAATAATAATAATAATAAAATAATAATAATAATACTAATAAAATCAAAATAATAATAAAATAACAGCAAAATTATTAATAATAACAATAATAATAATAATAATAGGTAGCGCGATAGCGCGTACCTATAATATACTTGGGTGGGTACCCCAACATTTGTCTACGTCCTCACAGCTATAAGGGGACACAGCCATACGTGGGCAGCAAGAAAATTCTGGAGGGTTGCAAGATTTTTAGAAGATCAAAAAATGGCCCTAAAATGGTGGTATGGCGAAAAAACACCATTTTTCGACGTTTCTCATCGAGCACTATCCATTGGCAACAAAAACCTGCGAAAAACGAAAAAAAATTTAAAAAATGGAATTCTGGGGGGTATTTTGATTTCTGGGGGGTATTTTGGTTTCTCGGGGGTGCATACCCCCAAACCCCCCACGCCCATGTATGGACACAACTGGGAGGTGCGTTTTTTAAAGAGATAGATAATGAGAAAACTGGATGGAAGTTTTCTGTTTTTGTTTAAACTCTAAACTGATAGCGTAACGCGTCCGTAAAGTTTTGGCGTAAGGTTGTAACATATATAAACCTGTGACGGTTTTTTGCCCATCTTGCACACAACTCAGTGTGAATGCCTCATAGGATTTAATAACAAAGAATTGTAGAAGATAAAATTCTCTGGATAAATATTTGTTTTTTGAATTTTGCTTTAGTTCTCGAGTTGGAGTGTAAAGAAAGTGAAAATTCAGGGCTTAAAAGACACAGTTTAGTCGAGTTTTCGACTTGTTTATGTCTGCCAAATTTTTCTTATAAGAGATCCCAAAAAAACCCATTTATGGGGAAGTATTCAAGGACTACACGAGGAGCTTAACCGCGTTTGTGTAAAGTCAATACGGATTTGGTCCAAGAAGTTTAAAGTATACACTCTAGTGAGAGACGAAAATGCACGATTTTAAATCCTTTTAATTTGTCGGCTGCTCCGGTTATATATTGGAGCATGCGAAGTATCTCAAAATAAATTACGTCTCAAGGGTTAGACATCGCATTTAAACGTGTCTCTTCAAACTTAATACAAACTTAATTCTAATGGTTCGAATTCTGGGGTAAAAAAACGTTTAGACCGTTTTTGTCTGTCAAACACTCCGGTAATGAATTGAGTAGTGCGAACTATTCTAAAAATAAGGTGTGTCGATGGTTAAACATTGTACTTGGTTGCGTTACTTTACAGTGAATAATGACTTCTTTATGAAGATGTAAAGTTCCAACTTTGGGGTCAAAAAGGCGTTTCTGGCAGATTTGTGTCTGTCATCTCATCCCGAAATGAGTTGGAGAATGATACTACTTACAAAAATGTGCCAAACACCGAGGATCAGGCATGCACGTAAGCGCGTTTAAATAACACTAAATATTGAGTTATTTTGGTGAATTCAAACTAAAAATTGATTTTACTTCCAGAGCATAGCGAAACGTAAATTTTTCGAAATGTTCTCCATAACAACAGAATTACGAATCTGACTGTTAGTTTGCTCTACATCCAGTAACCATTTAAAGTTTACACTATTCATTTATTATTAATGTGTAAACTTTACACTACAGATTTATTCAATTTCCAGGGCGTTGCGAAACGTGAATTCCTGTTCAAAATATGTTTCGTAAGGTCAGGATTGCGAAGCTGACTGTATGATTTCTTTTCACCCAGTAGCTGATTAAACTTTACACTGAAAATCAACTTTGGTTCTGGAGCGCTGCAAGAGCTTAATTTTTTTTTCAAAATGTTCCATGTAATGTCAGGATTACGAATATGATTGTAAGCCTTTTTCACGCCCCGTAGTTCCGTAAAGTTTACCCACAAAAGAAATGATCTGTTTAAAAGAAGTAAAGGCCCTGCTATACTTCGCCGCGCGGCGCCGCGCGGCGCCGCGTGGCGCCGCGTGGTGCCGCGTGGCAAAGTAGCTGCTATACTTCCAACGCGGCGCCGCGCGGCGCCGCGTGGCGCCGCGTGACATGGGTTGTGCTGCTATACTTCCACGCGGCGCCGCGCGGCAGAAAAAAATTTATTGATGTTGTAACTGCAGTAAAACAGCAAAAAAGTAAAACATGTGTAAACTGTATACTGTATTCTGTGTCAAGAAAACAAGTGAAAAGGGTATAGGTCAACGATTGTGCACATTAAAAACTGTACTCATTTCCGGTTTCAGCATCATGAAAACAAGTTTTGAAAGGCATAGAGACACATATTTTCGCACACAGAGTGTTATTTCGATATACCAAAAATAAATTTTGGTACGATTTTGGTAGGCACTTGCTGGATTATCAATATCATATTTTAATTCTGTGAATATCGGTATATCATATTCTTATCATATTAAAACTATGGGAAATGAAAACCTTGTGCACTAAAATCAATTTTATACAATTAGTGAGCAGGTACAAAATTTGTTTCTAGGTAGCTTACTGTAACACAAACTAGCTATGCTTATTCATTGCTATGCATAACATTGTAATTGTTGCTTCCGATTAAGTGAAAAATCGTTGGAAATGTGAGATCATCATTCAAAAAAATATTGATCACTTACATAATTAGTCTTTTGACTTTGAAATATAAATAAACGAGTCTTAAAATATGCGTAATTTATTACAGTGCATTGATATGCATGCATTTAATTCCCCAACTATTTTGCTTACATAGATACCTACTTTGAAATGGTTGCAGAAAATAGATAGTAGGTATACATATGCACTACCTACCCACCCACTACCTACCAAAAACATATTAAATATATACCAAATATCAAAAATATATCATATTTCAAATAAACAATTGCGAAATATCATATTTGTATCGTACTAAAATTAAGCTAACTATACCAATATCATATTTTAATTATTTTTGGGCTACCAAAATAACACTAACACAGACATCTTAAAAATCGATTATATATTCAATTTTCACGCTTTCACGTATGCATAAACATCAGTACATCATAAAAAATGCTAAAATCAAGCTTTCCCTCATAAATACATGATAAATATAGGCCGCCGCGTCCCACCGCGTGGCAAAAGTTTGAACAGTGTTCAAACTTCAATTTATCTGCCACGCGGCGCCGCGCGGCGCCGCGCGGTGCCGCGCCGTGCCGCGTGGAAGTATAGCAGCACATTTTGTCATTGCGGCGCCACGCGGCGCCGCGCGGCGGGAAGTATAGCAGGGCCTTAAGGTTGTCTTGTTCAAAATAAGATAATGTTGATGTTTAGAACAATATTGTTTTCCGCGTTCTTGGACTGCTGTCATTTTTGTGGCATGTTATTGTATGTGTTTACTGACTGATTTACTCAAATCTTGCTAACTAAATGCAGGGTACTTGCAAAGAAAAATGCTCCGACGGAAACAAAGACGAATATATACGTACGTGGGATAGTGGATCATCAAGGATGTAAAAGGAGGGGACTAGGAAAAAAGCTATCTGTGTATATGCCTGAAGTCGCAAATTCTGTTGAAAATCAGAAGCAACGCCAAAAATTAGAGTATATTCAGCGGCCTCTGAAAAAATGTAACCTTCAAATGCTTCAATGTATACTTTTTGTAAACTGCTTGCAAGTTGCAACGCTGACTTGGTTCTCTTCGTGATTGATAGAGAAATAAATGCAATTGTATTTAAAGGTGTTTTATTTAGTTATCGTGATCATTATAGCAAGCAAATCTAGCGTAAATTGGTTAATGCACACTATCGTTGCGGGCATGCAAGTGTACCTGTATGTAGTCTGTTTCACGTAAGCTTATGCGTTTTTTACTGCTTTAAACCAACAATTTCTTTGATTGTTTTGAATGCATCGATGTTTAATATTTCATTCAATTAGTTTCGAAAGTCGCTCCTAATTTACTCCATCTACTTTCCCATAGCTACTGCCTGGCGTGCTACTTTTTTAATCGTTTTTTGGTTTAATAATCTATTTATTTCAATCTGCAAACCGCAAAATATACTTCGATTTTTTGCGTTGCTTAGAGAAAGTCTGATTATTGAGAGATTTTGCGACTTCAGGCTGTACATAGGTAGCTGTTTCCTAGTTCCCTCCATTTACATCCTTAATAATCCGTAATCGCAAGCATAATCGTCTTTTTTGTTCCATCGGTGCATTTTTATTTGCTAGTAATAATAATATTTGAATATACGGAAATATCTTACCTGAAGCGGGGATATGCATTACTTTTTGGTTTAGTTAGTGTTGCAAGTGATTAATTTCAAATCGTAGATAAGGTTCACTTTGCGATATGATAAAGTGGTTTAAATCGTGTTCAGGCTAATGTATGAAGCGTGAAGCTAAAAGATCTTAGGTTTTAACCCCTGATTGTTGACAACCCAATCCGACAAGAACAAACTCTTTCTTGTCTCATACATCGCAAAACTGAACGCTCTAGAAAATGAGTGGAGCCTAGCATCTTCGTCTTTTGCTAATTTTTTGGCTTTTCTTATTCAGTTTGAGATACATTGTCGTAGCTAGATTTCCTTTTCTCATCCTTTTTCCTTTTCTTTTTTCTTTCTAAACTTTCTAGGTAATCTAGGGTCTCTAAATTTTTTCGAGAAAGTAAAGGAAAAATAATGCAAATATAATAGAAAATAAATGATTATTTTCCTAATTTGCCAGCAGGACGGCCTAACTTTCATACTGTATTGGAAGAATGTGCTGTGTGATGACTACTTTAGCCGTTAGCAAGCAAGAAGTGGAAAATTATTAAATTAAAGAGGCTAACCACATAGAGATTCATGGTGCGCGCATGTCCCTCAATTTCGAACAACATCTTCTGAAGCTGCTTACATCCATTGCGAATAGTGTCATACGTTGCCTTCATTTTATCGGCAATAACTGCTTCTTTAAAACAATACATAGTAGATTTATTTAGTATTTGCGCATAAAGCTATTGCGGGAAGAAAATTGGTAAAAAAATCAAAATTTTAACTTGTATCCACACATGCACAGCATAAGAATTCTGGGGGGAGGTTAAGGCCCAAAAAAATTTTGAAAAGTGCCTTTTTGGGCTAAAGAAAGAAAAAGACACGTCAAAAAAACTGGTTTTTGACTTTTCAGACAATGCTCGTTCTTTCAGAACATAAAAACAAAACGATTTCGAAAAATTTGAAAGAATCGGGTAAAAAAATATAAATAAAAAGTATTTATATGGTGCAAAGCGCCGAAAATTCGAGACTTTTGAGCCAAAAAAGAGCTAAAAACGCTTAAGAAAGACTAATTTTTTACAATTTTTACGATTAATCGACAATTCTGGGGGAAATTGCAGCCATTTTTGTGGTGGTCAGTTGCCATTTTGGGGGTCAACCCCCTGCCAAACGTGTGCTTGTATCCTGGAAAACTTCTGCTAGAAGAACTGAATTTCATCAGTAGGAAGAGAGTATGCGATTTGCATCTATACCACATCTATACCACAGCTAAATCATCTACACCACAGCTAAATATACACCGCCGCATCTATACCACAGCTAAATCAATTTTTAGTCGAAAAAACATAAAACTTTGCCAGAATGTTAGAAACACAAAAAAGCTTTGTTCTACAAAGTCTGTTTTCTAATTATCCGATTCACGGGTAATTTACTTGTCGTAATCGTATCATTTTTTTGATAGTTTAGATACTTATTTACCTTTCGCGATTTTTGAGCGAACTTCTCTTGCCTTATTTTGACTGTGTACTGGAAGCGTAAGTAAAGAATTTTTCCAATTTTTGAATATTTAAGGGGTGCTTTCGTACATTTTGGATTTTATACATCTCAGGAAAAAATTGCGCGAAGTAAAGACTGGAGGATAAGGAGGAAAATGCATGACAGTCGACTCATAACCATAGGTGGGCAGCCCCGAAATTCTGGGGGAGGGGGTTAAAAATTTCTGGGGGGGTAGGTGGTGAAAAATTTTCAAAGGTCAAAAAATGGTCTTAAAAGTGGTCATATGGCGAAAAAACACCATTTTTCGACCTTTCTCATCAAGCACTATCCAATGGCATCAAAAAATTGCTGAAAAAGCAGAAAAAATTTTTTCTGGGGGGTATTTTTATTCTGGGGGGTATTTCAACTTCTGGAGGGCTGCATACCCCCCAAACCGCCCACGCCCATGTGTGCTCATAACCATAGATGAACAGCATGACCATTGGGGAGGGGAGGGTTCGGTCTAGGTAGGGGCAAAAATTGAGCTTTTTTTGGCCGAAATCACCTCAAAAATTGAGCTAAAAAGGCGTTAAAACTACGTTATTACACAGTCACTGGTCAATTTTTAGCACTTTTTGAAAAATATTTAATTTTCATCCGTTTTTGCCTCTTTTCCGGAGAAAATCTCATAGTTTTCCTATTTTTTACCCAGATCTCCCACGTACATGTCTTCTCCATGATCCACCCTGACTTAGCATCATCTTTCTTCCGATTTAATGGCATGCAATTTTTTGATTTAGGGGCCGTTTTATTAAATTCTAGTCAAAGAGCTCGTTGAACATTCAGAAACTGGAAAATCTCATTATTTACGCTTTTAATCAAATAAAAGTGAAAATGCCCCAAAAAGTTGCTCTCACATATCGCTAACGTTGTTTGGAGTCTCAAGAAATGATATGATCACGTAGATGTAAATTATTCGCTACCAGACATGCACGTGAGGGGTTGGGGTATAGACCCCAGAATGAAAAGATAGGAAATTTTATCGGAAAAATGAGACAAGTGGAGGCAGGAAATTTCTATCGGAAAAATGAGACAAATGGAAGTAAAAATTGAGAAAAATGAAAATTTAACCGGGTGAAATGTAGTTCTAACGGCTATTTTAACGCTTATCCCAACATTTGAGATCATTTTGGTCCAAAAAGAGGGTTGTCAAGTTGGGGGTTTTCCCATATTTGGGGGGTTTTTTGAGGCCGTGGCATTTTTTAGCGATTAAGCTTTTTTCGCGCCTATGCTTAACCATTAATTGGGGTTTTTCAGGCCGTTTGAGGTAAAAATTTGATTTTTTTTGACAAGAGCACTTGGCAACCCTGTCAAAAAAGGTCAAAATTTGACCCCCTCTCCCCAGATCGGTCATGCTACGCACCTATGCTCGCGATTCGTGAAGTAAAACGTAAAACTCGCAGAACAAAATTTTTTTATTTTGTTTAATATTCTGGCAAATTTTAATGTTCTTAGACTAAAGATAGATTTATAATCTGTTGTTTCACACAAGTTCAGTCATAAAATTCAGAACTGTGACAATCTGCTGACATCGCATTATTGCATTGATCTGATATATAATTATCGTAACCCTCGGATTACTGTCGATGTAAATTCTTAAAATTTATATTCGAAGTTACGTGAAACAGACTATACTTATGGAAAAACAAAATATCGAAGGTATATATACAAACGCCTTTAAGTCGGGAGAGTTGATTAGTATAATTATTTCTCTATTAATTTAATTTCATTAATACAATTTTAACTATTCTGTAAAAGAAATAAAGTTTCGAATCTTCTATAAAAAGGCAAATAATGCGGTAAGATTTCGACGACACGAACCGGAGTTCGTTTTCATCTCGGCATACGAATGATCAGGCGGAATCGGAAATTATTTCCCCTTTATTGATATTACTTTTTTAAATTAGTTTTCTATCGCTTTTTATTCGGTCAAAATTGATCATTCTTTGATTTTACAGTAATTTAAAAAAATTAACAACATAATTCCATCATCCCGAGTTGATTACCAATGCAATATGTACAACATATGTACTTGTTCAAGAATAGCAAGTTGGAACAATTAAAAATAAGTTCGAAAAATAGACGCAAGCTAAAAAATTTTACCCAGTCAAACATAATGAAGAAAGTGTTCGTTACTCACGTTCCACAACGGGATCTATTGTAATGGTTTCTGTGCGGTTTTGGCAAGCAGCCAATGATGTTAGCAGAATACATGAGAGAATGCGATTCGGGAACATGGCCAATTAATTTCGAATTGTAATATGACGAATAAAATACAGAAAACTCAACAAAAAATGTGAGCTCCGAACGAAGCACAGCAGCGGAAAAGTTAGCAGTTCATCGCATCTCGTGACTATTCATCATGCTTCTAAATTTAGAAACTCAAACTGGCTAAAGGACGGCGTGCATGTGAGCGAAATGACTCAAGCTGAATAAATAGTATATCAAGGCCTTAGTTTTCCGATTCTTTCAAATCCAATGTTAGAGCCAAACAAGCATATATGTACATACCTTGAGTTTTAGTTAAGTCAAAATTTTAGTGAATTGTACAGCTTTTTATCCAATCAAGATTATATATATATATATATATATATATATATATATATATATATATATATATATATATATATATATATATATATATATATATATATATATATATATATATATATATATATATATATATATATATATATATATATATATGAAGGGTAGAAGCTTCAAGCAAAAAAATAAAAATTGTAAATGCTGAATATTATTCTAAAAAATAATACTAGCATTAGAGCTGCGAGTATCTTGCAAAATTCGGAATCAAGCTTGATAATTTGTGTTTAAATTTTTATATACCGGTCTTAAGCACACATCGGCGTGGGGGTTGGGGTATGCACCCTCCAGTAGGCCGAATACCCCTCAGAAACCAAAATAACCCAGGATTCAATTTTAAATTTTTTTTGGTTTTTTCCGCGATTTTTCGATGCCAATAGATATTGCTCGTTGAGAAATGTTGAAAAATAATGTTTTTTTGCCCTACATTATTTTAAGGACCATTTTTTTATCTTTGAAAAATCTTGCAACCCCCTCCGCCCTCCCCTACAAGTTTGGCGCTGCTCACCTTCTTAAATCCTTCATTAAACTGCTGATAAACAGCTTCCACCGAATTAATTTGTCTAATGTACAAAAAATCTAATGATTCCGATCCTTCCTAAAAACGATTTGTGATTAGATGTTAGCAGCGTCTAAGTTTGGGCTCTGAAAACACTTAGAAGTTAAAAAGGATCAAAAAAATTGATAGAACTGGTGAAAAAAACATTATTTTACGACGTTTCTTGTCAAGTTCTTACTGACATGAGAAGCGGACTGAAGTCTAAAAAAATTTAAAATACAATTTACAGGGTTCTGACACACATGGGCGTGGTGATTTGGGGGTTTAGCAAGGGTGTTGGAGGGGATAAGGGCGGACTAGTCCCCGAAATTTCGGAAGTATAAGCACTTTTTGCTAGGGGCACTGAAGTAAAAAATTGAAAATTCATAAATCGTATCCGGAAGCCGGAATAGATATTAGTTCACTTTTCGCGCTAATAGGCTCAAAATGCAAAATATTTGTTCAATATAATCGACATCAAGTTGGATTTTCACTTTTTTTCTTCTCTTATATGTGGATCTCGCTTAGAAAAGCTAAAAAAACAATATCATTTTTGCCTCTCTACAGGTTGTTGTTGTGATATCCAACTTCAAAATTATCGTCTCCCTAAATTCAGAAGGCCAGCTACGCTACTGGAGTTAAGACCCCAAGCCCTCTTCCCCTATTGAATCCAGCAGTTCCATCATCGAATTTTGGCAATTATTTTGTAATTTTGCCTAATGAGATCCCAAAACATGGTCGCTGTCCATGCATGGGCCATGAAAAATATAATTCCGAGATGTCGATGCAGTCTCAAAAATTGTAGGTAGCGTAAGCGCCTTCAAAACGAATAACGCGATGCTGGAAAAAATCGAGAAAAATTCCTAAACATTTGATAAAGTTATTAAAATTACCTTTTTTTTCGTCCAAAAAAATTTCTGTAGGAAATAGTCACATAATCTTCACTGCCTCCGTGAACTATGTACTTATGATCTGTTTCACGCAAGTTTATGCATAAGTTTTAAGAACCATCTTCGACCTATAAGCCGACAGATTGCGATTATAGCATTGATCTGATATATAATTATCGTAATCCGCCGGCTTACTGTAAATAAAAATTCTTAAAAATTATGCCCAAACTTATGTGAAACAGACTATAAATACTTATGTATCAGTGTAAAAAAATAAGATGTCTCTGAACTTTAAGAAACCTTTACAATGCAACAATAAATAATGGATATAAGGCGCAATAAATAATGGAAATCATAGGTAGCGCGTTAGCGGGTACCTATAATATACTTGGGTACTCCCAACATATGTCCTCCCTCACAGCTATAACGGCACACATCTGGGAGGTGCGGTTTTTTTAAAGGTAGATAATAAAAAAACTTAGGACATCCATTTTTTCTTGTTTACACTCAATACCGAGCTAGTCGTGAGTGTGTAAAGTTTACACCTAAAATTCAAATGATCGGCGGAGGGCCAATTTAAAAAAATGTTTTTCCTGGTTAGTAGGTTACGAATCTGGTCTTAAAATATCTTTACACGCATTAGTTGTTGCACAGGAATGTAAAGTAGACGGTTTTTTACTGTTTTCATGTGCAGAAGCATATCTAACTCAGTTTTACATTCTATGGAGTCTGATTGGTTTCAAAAGGTAGACAGTTATAAAATCTAGGGCTTAATTTTATTATTTTTTTCTAAAAAGCAATATTTTCAAATTTAGAGGCGGTTTACTGTAAAGAGTCTGGGACAAAAAGTATTCTTTTCCAGCCGAATTCTCCACTTAGTAGACAGAACGTGGTAATTATCTTTAAAATGTGCCTCGTCCTAAGCGCTACACGTCAAAATTTATTTTGTTTCTTTACAATCAATATTGCGTAATAAGTGCAGATGTAAACTTTACACTGAAAAAATTTTTTGCGCCCAGAGCGTCGTGGATGATGAATTTTAAAAAAATGTTCTCCGTAAGGTCAGAATAACGAATCTGACCTTTAAACTTTTCTACAGCTAGTGTTGATATATGGAGACGTTAAGTTTGAATTATTCATCAATTTTCTAATGCCGATAGATGACTCCGTATTGCATATTGTTTGATCAGATTTTTCTCATATCAGAGGTTTTTGACTCGTCTTTAATAAGTAATAATAATTTTTATTATCATAAATGCACTTTTCTTAAACTTCAGTAGAATGATGAATATTTTTCAAAATAGTATGATCAAATAAAATCTTCGCAGCGAGAATCAGTTTACGTGCATCGCGTTGATAGACAGGCACCTAATCATATGTTCCTATATGTCGCCATGTTAAAAAAGCTGCAGCGTAATAAGTATTGTTTGAAAGTAGGGAAATGATTTCAGATTTTTATCTATTGTCCACAATACAGCGAAATCATGAGTGACTAAGTATTAAAATCCGCCTATATGTTGAGTTCGTGCAAGTGGCTGAAGTATCCGTTCTCGCATGTGAATTTAAAAAAAGAATAATGGATTCAAATCTTCTGAATACTGTTTTTTTCATTTTTTCAATTCTTTTGGCAAAACCATGCACTTCATTTGACTTATTCATCTATTTAGCTTAAGTAATCCACTGACTTCTTCATTTATCGTTTGTTTTGTAAAACTCAAAATTTGTGTTTACTATTTTATTTTAGGGTCAATATTTAATCATAGGTAGCGCGTTAGCGGGTACTCATAATATACTTGGGTACCCCCAACACCTGTGCACCCACATCTAAAAGGTGCGGTTAAGATAATAAAAAATTCACTGCTATCTTTTTTTGTTTTTCTTTACACTCAAAACTGAATGTGTAAAGAAGGTGTAAAGTTTTGGCGTAACGTTATAACATATAGCGAATTTTGGGGTTTTTTTACCGGGCTAGTGGACACTCAGTATTGACTCTTCAAATAATTTAATGGTATAGATTTGTAGAGGAAGGAATTCTACAATTGACCCTTTTTTGTTTTTGAATTTCGCCTTAGTTCTCGAATGGGAGTGTAAAGAGTGCGAAAATCTGGGGGTCAAAAGACACATTTTGGTCGAGTGTTCGACTTGTTTATGTCTTCCAACAAGTCCGGTTATGAGTTTTAAGAAATTTCTAATAGAAATGTACTACGGATCAAGGGCTATCTTGTGCTTACTAGCAAACTTTTCTGCAATCAATACGCAGTTAGTACCAGGGGTTTAAACTTTACACTCTAGTGCATCAGTAAAAAAACAGATTTTGTCCAAGATTTCTCTGCCAACTTTTTCAATTATAAGTTGGGATAAATTAAAAAACATAAATAAAGTGACTTCTAAGGGCTACACGTCGAAGCAAGCCGCGTTCAAAAAAGCGTAATAATGAGTTGTTTATGGGGGTGTAAAGTTCGAAATCTGAGGTATAAAATGGGCGAAAAACCAGTTTTTTTGTATTTTGATTGGTTTTTTCGTATTTCGGTTACTACAATCAAAGCTCTACAAACCGGCCTGAACCGAATTTATTTACACTGAATGGGGCGTTAGGTTTAGATTTTTAAAGTTTACAATGTGATGGACAGTGGAAAATACGTGTTTGTCCATTTTTCCGCTTCTTTCTCTGTTCAGAAGTCGGGTGAGGTCGAATAGGATAAAAACAAAGTACTTTCTAAGGGGTACGCGTCACAGCGAATTGCGTTTGTTTACATCAATATTTAGCTTTTTCGGGAGGTGTAGAGTCAAAAAATGGGGGTGTTGAACGTATTTCTCTTTTTTTACTGCCAAGTTCTGGGTTATGAGTCTGGACAATGGACATAATCTCAAGTCTAAAATGAACCAGAAACCAAATGTGGTACGCCAATTTGTTTGCACTCAACAGTGGTGTAAAGTGGTTTACATCTGATATTTATTTATCCTCGGGCCACTTTGAAGACTTAATTGTTTCATAAATGTTGATCGTAATATCAGAGTAATATCAGAATTACGGAGCCAACTGAAATTTTCTTTACACTCTGTGGTTGTGTAAAGTTTACACTGCATATTAACTTTAGTTCTAGAGCCTTGCAGTAGCTTGATTTTTTGTAAAGTCTAAAAATGTACCAGGAATCAAATTTGAAACTCCAGTTGAGCGTGTTTGCTTACACTCAAGAGTGGTGTAAAGCAATTTACAACTGATGTTTATTTGTTCTCGGATCATAGTGGAGACTCAATTTTTTTCATAAATCTTAATCGTAATATCAGAATAATATAAGAATTACGAATCCGACTAAAATCTTCTTTACACTCTGTGGTTGTGTAAAGGTTACACTGCATATCAACTCTAGTTCTTGAGCCTTGTGGAAGCTTAATTTTTTCAAAATGTTCTACATAAAATCAGAATTGGGAATCTGACTGTTAGTTTTCTCTAAACCTAGTAATTGTGTAAAGTTTGCACTATTCATTTGTTGTTAATATGTAGTTTATACTATAAATTTATTTTACTTCCAAATCTGAGCGTTACTGTTCCTTACACTTGATATTTGCGTAAAGTTTATGCTGAAAAACTTTGATCTGTTTAAATAATGTAAGGTCGTCTTGTTTAAAAACGATAATGCTGATGTTAAGAGCAATATCGTTTTCCGCGTTCTTGGACTGCTGTCATTATTGTGGTATGTTACTGTATGTGTTTACTGACTGATATACTCAAATCATGCTAATTAAAAGTAGGGTACTAGCAAAGAAAAAATGCTCCGATGGAACAAAAAAGATGAATATACTTGGAATTGTGGATTATTAAGGATGTAAAAGGAGGGACTAGGAAAAAGCTACCTAAAGTCGCAAAATCTGCTAAAAATCACACTTTCTCTAAGCAACGCAAAAAATCGAAGTGTCGCCTTTAAAAAAGTGTCTTTTTTAAATAATTTTCAAAGTTTCAGATTAAAGTGTGCAGGGGCCGATTGATTAGTGCACACAATCGTTACGGGCATGCTAGTGCACCTACATTTAGTCTGTTTCAAGTCAACTTATGCGTTTCCTACTGTTTTTAACCAAGAATTTCTTCAATTGTCTTGGATGCATCGATGTTTGCTATTTCATTCAATTGGCTTAGAAAGACTGTTAGTTTACTCAATATCATTTCCGATAGATATTGCATAGCTAACGTGCTGCTTTTTCAATAATATTTATGGTTAAATATTTATTTTAATCTGTTGGCCGCTGAATAAACTTCGATTTTTTTGGGTTGCTTAGAGAAAGTGTGATTTTTAGCAGATTTTGCAACCTTAGATAGCTTTTTCCTAGTCCCCTCCTTTTACATCCTTAATAATCCACAATTCCAAGTATATTCATCTTTTTTGTCTCATCGGAGGATTTATCTTTGCTATAAGATAATATACTATCGTTCATTATTCGCATTCCATTTCATTTCATAATATTTTGCCGTCGTTTATTAGACACTAGAATTATAACTTTGCGCTGCTAAATTTACAGAAATAGTATTTTTTCCAAAAGCAAAAATAGCGCACATCATAATAATTATGTACACCATATTGAAGACACGCGAATAAGATTGAAGGCTTCAAATTCGTACTTCGTTTATTTTAATTTTTTTCGAAATTATGCTTTTTAGCGAATGAAATAACTTAATTTTGAAGGCCAGCATGCTGTACACAGTATCAACCGTTTATGCATGGACAAAACTAAACTTTAGGGGAGCCTAAAAAGTTTTTCTTATTTCTTGAACAAAAAGGCCACCCTTCTCGACATTTTCAGTCGAGTTCGCTCTGTTTCCCTTTGTAAAATTGATAAAAATCATGAAAAAACAACATTTCGGAAATGGAATCCTAGTGTCTGCAAGGGTTTTTGTTTTCTGGGGGTTAAACCACCTAACACTACGTGTCGATTTAACAGAAGTTAAATATTTTGATCCACAATATTTTTCATTTTTTGGCGAAACGGAATAGAGCCGCGTTAAATATTACTAAACAGAGACGGCATGAAGAGTAATAGTACAAAAAGTTAGAAAAAAATAATGATACGCTACAGACAATACACAATTTAAATATGCAGCATATTTAAATTAACGTGATAAAAATTTTCCTCAACATGTCTCGATCATACATACATAAGCAGCAACCATAGGTGAGCGGCATTAAAGTTCTGGGGGTGGGGGGGTACAAGATTTTTTCAAAGGTCAAAAATGGCTCTAAAAATGGTGGTAGGGCAAAAAAACACCATTTTTCAAAGTCGAAAAACTTTCAAAAATTGAACTTTGGGTGTATTTTAGTTTCTGGGGGTGCATAACCCCAACCCCCCACGCCCAGATATTGTAACAACCGAATTCTGGGGCTCATGGGAAAAATCGCGAAGAAAGCACGTAAAATTCAGTTTTGGGGGCTACCGAATTCTAGCGAGTTGACTCGGATTTAGGAGAGAATTCAAATTCCAGACCCCAAGTCCCTAGCCCATGTGTACTTGGATTGTGTTGGCATAACCGATTAAAATTTTGCACGCCGATAAAATTGCCGAATTTTAAGCATTTCCGGAATGATTTAAACTTTCAATTTTTAGTCTATTTTGATTCAAGTGATGAACTTTTTTGCCATAATAATATTGTTAAAGCAGAATTTTCAACCTCAATGAACAAATTTTAGTAAAAAGGGATATAGTGTCGAACTTTGAGAGTTATTGAAATTATTAAGAAGCAATTATTAACAGTTCGGTTAGGAATATTAAACAAGGAATCTGAATTAATTTAATTTACTTGGAATTAAAAGGGTTCCGAGGCAAGCTCTGTAATTGAATTAGTGAAACTAAATTAATGTGTAAAAAATTACTATAGCTTTGAAATATAAAAAGATGGGAGATTTATTTGGACATTAAGAACAAAAATGGGTAGAAATTCATATTTTTCCGCAAAGGTACCTGAATTTGGCACGAGAAACTGTGGATTAATGTGCTTTCTACGCAATATCAGCATTTGTATCAGTTTTGAGACTATTTTCGCACAAGAAACTGTTCACAAGAAACTGTTGCCTGACAATATCACTAAGTCGGCTGAACCCCAGACCAGACACGCAATGCATTTTTGGTTAGTATATATTCAGAAACGGCTTGATTCTGGATGAATTTGTGGGTATTTATGCGATTAATGAAATTATTAACATAAAACAAATTGATGAAACCTACAAAAATTTAAAAAAAATTGAATTTTAGTGGATTTTATCTAGTGCCAAAACTCAGGTTCGTGAAATTTATTTTACTAATCATCGGTTTCGATTCAGACTCGTTTGCTCAATGTAAAATAATTTATTGAAATCAGGGCAGGATTCAAGAGGGCAAAGGGCGGTCGCCCCCCTTAGTCGGAAGAAGAAATTCATAAAGGTAAGATAATGCACGGAAAGATGGGAAAATATTCAAATTTTTGGCGCTTAGCAACCGGTTGTAAAATATTTTACGTAATCTGAGCCCAAGCGCGAAAAACGTCGAAAAATGCGGAGCTATTCCGACGAAGTTTCCGAGATATAGACCGATTTAGAGTCCCCGTCCCCATCTCCCCCACCCCCCAACCCCCTTCCCCGTTGGCCGAATCCTGAATACGGGACTGATTGAAATGTTCAATTCTCTGAGAAAATGCACATTAAAAAAAAATCGGAAATTATCGGAGAAGCGGAAAAACTAAAAAAATAATCATAGAGAAATTTCATTCGAATAGATTTACGGCGGGATTCCGTTTCAAATGAAAATTTGAAGAAAAAGACAAAATCGAATATTTCACATAAATTGCTTAAGAATTAGATAAAACCAGGCGTAATTTCTTCTCGGCTTCTTTCAGGCGTTCGGCTATGGCGTCCAGTTTGTCATCCAGTTCGCGAGCAAATTCTTCGCTAACTTCGTCGTCGATATCGGATGAAATTATCGATCGATTGTCGCTCGTTTCATCGTTGTCGTAACAAGAATCCAACGGTTTGAGTGGCTTTTCGGCCTTTTCCGATTTTAACGCGCTGTCCAAATTCGAAAACGCCGAAATATCTTCCAAAATATCGTCGCTGAACTTGTTTAGCGTATCTTAGAAATTTGTTGGAATTAATTTTATTATTTATTTTAAAATTTTAAATTTAATAATCATGTTAAATTTATGCGTTTATGTGAATATTTTGCGCTGATAATTGAATGCGTTTAAAATACAGATATTAATATAAAATGTTCTCGTAAAATACGTGATTTTTTATTTTTCAGATTGAAAAATAATATCCGGCAAAAGCACACAGAGAGTGTTTAGCCCAATTCTTGATATTTGGTTGAATATTGGTACATGGAATCCCAATATTCGTTGACGTTTGCAGTTTTGACCATAACCCTCCGTTTACCTTGCCCTATGCTGGAGCATAATGAATCACTGTATTGGCTTTTTTTGCTGTTCTTCCTTATCCATGTGTCCAAAACTTTGTCTAGCCTCGTTTTGGCTTCAGTTACATCGTTTATAATGGTTCAGCTTGAGGGTAAGTTATAGAGTAGTAAAAAATAATCATTTTTTGGCCCACTTACAGTGATATCTCAAAATTCAGTGATTTATTCCTTACCAGCTTTTCAAATGCAACCAGTGGTTGTGTTTAACGCAACAGAAATCTATTTTCTTTTTATTTTTGCATGGATATCCACCAGGCACCTATTCTTATGCACATTGTAATAGTTCTTTAGCTGTACCTCTTCTAAAATAATTTTCACAGAAAATAACATACATATTTAGAGAGAGCATAGAAAATTGCACTAAATGAAAGTAATAGCTGTCACTGTATGTAAAGAAGGTGAAGCTTAATACGGACTAGGATTTCCGTTATGATGTTGCACTTCGACTGCAGAAAAATGGTAAACGGAGGGTTAAGGAAGGAATTCCGCAGTTCCTAGGAACTCTATGTATTGAAATGTTTCCGTTTTAAAATCTAAAACAATGAAAAACAACCAAAATAAATAAAATAACAAAAAATGAATTTTAAATTTAAAATACTGATAAATAGAAGTTTATGAAAACCGCCGAAAAATGATGTTTTTGTCTATATAATTATTCTTAGTGACCCTTTCGACTTATCAATTTTTTGGTAGGAACCCTTTAATCTTCTTTTAATTACATCATCAACCCTAAACGTCGACATGCTTAATGACGGTGTTTTCATCAGTTAGGAGTCTCATCCATAGGTGAGCAGCATCGAAATTCTGTTGAGGGGGGTAGAAAAATTTTTAAAGGTAAAAAATGGTCTTAAAAGCGGTTGTATTGTGAAAAACACCATTTTTCGACGTTTCTCATTGAGCAGCATCCAATGGCATCGAAAAATCGCTAAAAAAGCAAAAATAAATTTCAAAAATTGAATTCTAGAGGGTTTTTGATTTCTGGGGGGTATTCCAACTTCTAGGGGTGCATACCCCCAAACCCCCCCCTTCCCCACGCCCACGTGTCGTCTCATCCCGCCGAAAGATCTATCAGGAATCCGAAAAAATCAAAAAGCACGTTTTTGTTGAATTTTTAAGAAAATAATCCAGTATGACTAGGAGAGAGTAAAAAATTAGGGAATTATGAAGGAATATATCTAATTTTCAGTCCATAGATAATAAAAAATATGACGCTCCCAAAAGCGACTTGATCTCAGTCATTTCTCTTGCCTATTTCAAACAGTAAATTTCGAAGCTTAAAATACTATCTGGTTTAAAGTGCACGTGAAAATCACATGGTATCACGCTGAATTTAAATCACGAGATGAAAAAGTGCTCCAAATTGTTGGCAAAGAGGGAAAGATAGTGAAAACCTCTCTCTCGTATTATCTTTCGCTGAATAATTTCATTAAAATGATTCGTAAAGAGATTTCTCGAATTTTTGAAGGCAAACATTTTTTTATCGTCGCGTCACCTGAACAAATCGCTTTTAATTATGTGCTATAAGTTTGGGGCTTTTCTAATATTCAAAAGTGAAAAATTAGATGCATTAATTGGCTATCTATGTACTTCATTCAAGCCACTTAAATGCGAAGCTAAGGGAAATTTTAAACCAACTTTTTTTGAGCACTCGCACGAAAGTGTCTCGAGATGTTTTGCCACTTTGCATAGATTATCAAATGTCTATGCATGGTGATTCATTACATGCACGAGGTAGGTGTCGTCAAATAAGCGGTGAGATTTCAATAGCTGCTGTTTAGTCTTGTTATTAAATCTGACACGGAAAAACATTAAAAGAATTCACTAAAGTCGGAGAAGCAGCCAAAATAATCATTATAAATTTATAAATTTATAATGTCACAAAAAATCCGGGATTGTATATTATATATTTTTATTATATTTGAAATAAGTTTCTCGCGCTTGAGGCAATGGATACAATCGGATAATATATAAGACTAGACATAAACTTAGGGGTTGAAAATGGTTTCAGAACTCGATCAGGGGGGAAGAGGGATCTTTCTAACTTAAACAACCCAAAGAAAAATACTATCTACAAAACAATTTAGTATACAATTTACCCCCCCCAGCGTTTTTAGCCGATCCATATAAGCTACAGTAACCAAACTTTACAAGGAGATAGCGATAAGCCTATTGTACTAATCTGGCAAAATTGATTAACTAACGGTGTAAACTTACTGCTTTACACTCACAGTTTAGAACGTACTAACGGCATCTAAAAATTGTAAACGATTCGGTGGGTTTCAAACGAAAGCAGTTTTTTGTAACTCAATAAACATCCTACATTAAAAAAAGTTCAAAAAAAGTAAGTTTAAAGTAAGTTTAAAGTGAAGTAAAGTAAGTTTTTTTGAAGCAGTAAGTTTACACCGTAAGTTAATCAATTTTGCCAGATTAGTACAATAGGCTTATAGCTATCTCCTTGTAAAGTTTGGTTACTGTAGCTTATATGGATCGGCTAAAAAACGCTGGGGGTAAATTGTATACTAGATCCCAAATTTTTTAGTAAATTGATTTTAATCGGCTCATCAAATCTAAATTTAGATTGCTTTTCCACTATTTCAACGTTGACACAAATATGACCACATTAAGACGACTACTGTTTTCAAAAGTGCACTGATAAACCTCATTTGTTGAATGTCGGTTTTTTGCTGAGATCTCAATATCTACTCAGCCGATTTCGATAAAATAAAATGAGTTGGAAATTTGGTACGTAAGTAATTTGCCAAAAATTTCGAAACATTTTATGTCTGTTGTACACCCGTTGAGAAAAACGTCGAAATTGCCACTATTGAATGGGAGATTTGAATTTGAATGGGAGGTTCAGTGTGTGCATTATAGGTAGAAAGTTAGAAAGTGGCAAAATCATCACATCCTTAGACAGGGTAGAATACGCCGATAGTTTATCATGCTATTTAATCTTTAAGTCATTTTGGAATAAGCAGAAGAAGGATTTTCAAATGATTAATGACTTATTCGATTTGGATAAGTAGAATAAAATTTCAACACGGTTGCCTTTGGATTATTGTGCCAACAAAGTGTGTTTTCGACAAATAGTCGAAAAATCGGATGCAACGCACCAAAAAATGTGAATCTGTGAAATTCTCCAGATCTTAGCGTTTTAGGTGCGAAATAATTCATGCAACGATGCGAAATAGTCAAATCTGCTAAAGAATTCGAAAATGTATTTTAAGGCAGATAGGACTAAGTCGAAAATGCGAAAATTAACAAAAAAATAGGAAAAAACATAGTCTTATTGCATAGTGCTTGAGATTGTCTGTAAACTGTGAATTAAGTCCATTTATATGTTGTTTTGGCAATCGTAAGGCTCTTTTAGCTTATAAAACTTTTTAGTGCGCAACAATTGAAGCCAGAAATGCATGCATGTAGCATGTTTAAGGTATATATTCTTACGGAAGGACAACTCACGACCAGGAGCGGATAAAAATCAAAAATTATTCCAAAAAGTACTTCAACTGACAAAAACTTAGAATTAGAGTGGATAGAGTGAAAAGTTAAAAAGTAACAAATTGAATTTTTTTTACTTTTTTGTGAAACGGCGACGGAAAAAGAATGAGGTAAATAAAGTAATTGAAAATAAAACAAATGAATAGTAAAATAAACGGTAAAATAAAGTTAATAAATCTAATGTCGCTATGTTATAATTGTAATCTCTTAAATCACTGACATACAGATTGAACCTTGATTTTGCATCATTTGCTAGCGCCAAAATCTCTCTGGATGTAAAATTCATTTTGCGAAAATTAGACGTTGCACCGAATCACTAAGAAATAAATAAAAAGTAATAAAATGAATCATAATTTTGTATTAATTAATTAATTATTGATTAATTAATTAATTAGCAAGTAATATAATTTGTGAAAATGCATAGTTTAGTGAACATCGCCAACAATTCTATTCGTCCAATGACTGAATTTCGGGCATGTTTGTAATATAATGTATAATATAATGTATAACGCAAAAATTGCAATGTGCTCACCGGAAATGTAACTGACCGTCATAGCATCGTATGTTTTCTGGTCTTCGGCTGAAACAAAAAATCTATATCAAAGAGGCAGTACTAATGAAGGAAGGATGTTTATTCATAAAATTTAACTTTTTCTTCTATGTAGGTAATACTTTTAATATTAGAATATAAAACAACAAAAAAATTCAAATCACGGCTAGACAACTGATTTTTCAGAAATCTTTTGTCATTCGCTAAATGAAACGTGGCCCCCCTAATTAAGCTTGCGGAGCGTCACCTTACTACTAAAAATTAATATACATAATAAATTGAATAATTACCAAAATAAATGTAAGAATGGAAATTTCCGAAAGTGAAATATAAATATTAATGAATTTAATAAAGAAAATTGCAAATATTGCGGATAAAAAAGAAGGATAGTTAATCAAACGACACGGTCAAACACGTGTAGATTCGTATTCACATAATATAACGATGAAGAAGTAGAGGAATAATAAATTTAACAATAATGCAACGAAAAGAATAATTGATTGATAAAAGACTGAAAATTGAAAATTTTTGAATTATAATTAATTTTATAATCAATTAATTAATTATTACTTCCGAGCTGGAAACTCACTTCCTGATGCACATCCGGAATCGGTGCAACTGACCGTGCTGCGCAAAGGCGAGGGCGGCTTTTTGCCGGATTTCGGCGTCTTTTTGGAGTGACCGTACGACTTGATTTTATTCAGGGCGCTCTCCAGGTAACGAGCCAACATGGCCGGATAATCCGAAGTCGATTTGGACTTAATTTTGGCAGTTTTTTCGCCCGACGAGGCGTGGATTTGACGGCGTCCGGCCGATCTTGACCGATATTTATTTGGTTTTGAAGAACGCACCAAATCCGTTACCAAACGCAACGCCTCCCGGTTGGGCAAAGACCGGCGCAGACCGGACCTCGAAAACGGGCCTAAAATCGGTAATTTGGCATAAATTTATTAACTAATTGTAAAATTATTTATTTACATTTTTTATTTATGAATTCTGATTTTTTAAATTTTTAAAATTTTGTTGATTTTTTACTCAAACTTTTTTTTGAAATTTTCTGTAATTTTGAAATTGCATGGCATCCTAATAACGCTTGAAACAATGCAAATTATTCGATGGAACTATTAGGACAAAAACATTTTGGTTTAGATTACTCAGAGTTAAACAGAGTCATTTCAATTTTTTGAAATTAGATTTTAATTTTCAGAAACAAACATTTTTATGTAGTAGTTTTGAAATTTTAAAGAATCGCAACCGTTTTAAGAAAAATTCGTCCATTTTTGAGAATACGGCAAACTTGAACTGTGGCTCTGAAGTGTATCTGGAAGCAGTTAGCGTTTAGGAAAGATTGTACTAGACGGCTAACCTAATGTGAGTATTTTCTGGTAAACTTATTTACTGAGAATATCTATTTTCTTCTATTTTAAATTGAATTGTAATTTTTTCCCTGGTTAGATTTAATTAATTTTTTATTTCTATCCCTTCATCATCCTTAAAAATATCGATACTAGCAGGAAACAGGAGACATTTTATTGAAGTGATTTTTAAATCTTAAAGATTAGAGAATTATGAAATAAACAAATTAAAATCCATCTGACACAAAGAGCTTATTTGCGTTTGCTCACTTTATCAAAAATTTGAAAATTTCGGCGACGGTATGAGCCGGATATAACTTAATTAGTACATTTAAATTTTCTCATAATTCTAGACAATCTGAGAAATATCCACCTATTCGTTAATTGTTTGGATACATGGACACTGATGTACCTATTAACCACGAAATAATATATGCATGAGTTGTTTTAGAAAAATCAGGTCAAATAGAGAACAATAGGAACTTTGAGGAAAGAAGAAAAAACATGCAAAAACTTAAGACAATAAACATACAAAACAAGATAAATATAAATATGTTTACATATAAATATAAATAAAATGCGTTGTTATTAGTAAATAATAAATAAATTTAAATTAAGTTTAATTAAATTTTTAATAATAAATAAATAATCTTAATGATTCATTTTACGACGTAATAAATGAAATAAAACACGTAAAATATTCGAAAAACTCGAAAAGGCAAAAACTTGATCTACTTTCACTTTTCAACGAAGCGAAAACGTTCAACGCGATCAATTTGGCGTCTTGGCGTCGAATAAAATCGGTCAATTTATCGCACAACTCCTTCATCGATTCATTTACGACGTTTTTCGACGCCATTTGACGGATCATATTCTCGATTTCGATTTCTTTTATTATAACCAAATTTCTCAATTTTTCCGAATCGTTTTCGCATTTCATCAAAGCCAGCTTTTGCTCCTTGTAACGTTCGTTCAATTTCGACATCAAATTCCATCGCCAGCTCAATTCGGCGTATTCGCCGCCCTCTTCTTCGTCATTTTGTTCTTTTTTTAAATTTTCGAGCAAATTTTCTCGGTAATTTTTTATTAAACCGTTTTGGCACAATAAATGCGGTACGGAGAACGGGGGTAATTTTTGCACGGATTTTGATGGAAAATTCTTCTCGTATTGGTCGATTAGCAGCGATTTGAAATCGGAATATTCGTAATAATTGATCTTCTGCGGTAAGGATAATTGTTTCCAGTTGAGGAATTTTAGTAGGGCGTCTACGGTTTTGCGGTTGACGTTAGGTTCATCGTCCGGCGAGTCTGGGAAAATTTAGAAAAATTTAAAAATGAAAAATTATAAAAATATTTTAACAAATAAAAATAATTAATAAAATAAACAATTGAAAAATAATTAAAAAATGAACATAAATTTAAAATTTATGCGTACGAGCAGTCTTGTAAGCATGCGCGTTCTTGTGGGTATGGAGAGTTTTGTCCCCATCCCAGAAGAGCTGCTGACCCCCAAAAGCTACTGCTTACCCCAGAATTCTTGGTTGTCCGGAAAATTTAAAACAATGTGCTGTTTCAAGCGGTTTTAGCTTATGTTGCTTCAAAAGTGTCAAATCTTCGACATTTTTCGCCTCAAACTCATTTTTAACTATATTTCCTTCAATTTATCCGAATTTTCCCCATTGTATATTCGAAATTTTTATGTTGTTGACTTCTTGAGAGAAATAACACTGTCAGAAACTTAGAGGAGGATTTCAAAGGGAAATGAGACTCAAGAACACAGTGGAAAATTTTCCGGCAAAAGTAAGCCAAAATTATAGTCATAAACACGGTCAAATACGGCTATTTTATGCTATTTGTAACGTTTTTGCCGATTTTTAGGCCATCTTAGTTCAAAAAGTTATCTAGCTGGCGCCTTAGACCAGCCTGACCACATAGTCTGGGGTTAGGGGATCTACCCCCGCAAATCTGAAATCCAACTCCCGAAAAAATCGAAAGACCCCAGAATTGAATTTTTGGTGCTATTTATGATGATTTTGCCCAATCGTACCCTGCAGGATTTAGCTGCTGTCTGTGTATGGGCCTGACCCTCAGACTAGCCATATTGCGCAATGATTAAGGCGAAACCTCAGATACCTCAGTTTATATTCCAAAAACTGTTTGACTTGAAATGCATTCACGAAATTTTTAATTACTCGTATATACTATGTACGCTCTATACTTTGAAATCATGAAAATTTGAAATTTTTTTCAAAAATTTATGTTGTTCTAACGTTTGAAATTTAATTAATGGTTGATAGCGAGCTGTAAAGAGCCTAAATTTGTGATACCATAAAAGAAATGACTGATTTAATGCTCAAAATATGCATAGATAATATGATATGATAATAATTTATGACACGATAATAATAATTATTATTTTGTAAATAAATACATGTATTTAATAAATAATGATGTAATAATCCATGACGAACCAAAATACGAAAATTAAAGCTTGTTAAATGTAAATATGGCACATTTTTCATATTTAAATGCATTTCCCTTATCAGGTTTTAATCCAGGATTTGCTTAAATGGAATAAGCCCAGATCTTCCACGCCCATGTTTAGTCAAAACGACACATTCACATGAGAAGGGCTTGAGTGAAGTGAAACTGGACCATATATATACGTAGGTGGTTGGGTGCTGTAGATCTCTACTGAATGAAAACAAATGGAATTTCCTGGGAAAAAGAAGGCAAAATCAATGTCAAAAATGGATGAAATTTCAAAAGTTTCTTCAAAAGTGCTTGGAATTGAACAAAAACTGCGGAATAAGGTAGTTTTAATGTTATTTTCGCTTTTATATGAGTCTTTGAGATCATTTCGACCCTGAATAGGATAATTTTGGATCCTCAAGATCGGCAGGCCCCCAGATCGGCCATGCCTTGCATCTATGGTCTAGGTTTATAAAATGGAAATCTGGAAAATGTTATGGGAAAAATAGAACAAAATAAAAGTCAAAAATAGTTGAAAATCAGAAGTTTCATGCAAAAATGCTCGAAATTGATAAGAAACTGTGGATTAACGTGAGTTCTACGCTATACCAGCATTATACTACGTGTCTAAAGACGAATATGTAATGTTTGAAGCCATTCTGAATAAAAAAATCTCTCTGGCTGATCTCAGAAACCGGTCATGCTGTCATCTAACATATGAGTGGTCCAAATATCGTCTCACACGAACGTGGATGGACTTTTTGGGAGGGAGTGAGACCCCGGAAATTCAGCAGACCCCTTAGAATCGACAGAACCCCAAAAATTAATTTTTGGTATGTTTTTTGAGGATTTTCGCATGTCTTTTACTGGTCGCTGCCCTGGATAATCCAGTGTAAATGTATAGGAAACTTGAATAAGCTCACTTCTAATCTTCTTACGACGACAATAATCAACAGTCACAAGTTCTTCGAATAGAATCTTCAAATATTCGTCTGTACAGTAATTCGGCATTTCATTCGAAAGCGTCATACGTATGTAAATATCGCGGAAACGGATTCAAAAACTGATAATCAATCCGCAGCACAAAATCATTTGAAAGATTTAAGAGTAAAGAATAACACAGTGCCGCATTTGAATAAAATTTTGAATAATAAGTTTTCAAACCGCAAAGTAGCGAAATAAGCAAACTGGCAAAAATAAACACGATTCGAAATGAAGACAAGCCGTCGAGTCACAGGTAAGCAAGGTGTTTACATCGGAATAGTAGGGCTAAAATTTTAAAACGGTAATTAACAGCTTGGGTTCGAAAATGGCCTGCGGCGGGAAGAAAAATTTGGGCAAAAAAGGAACCACGTACGAACTTCAATTTTATCTATACGTATAATGCGTTATGAAGCGGTTGTGGATTGAAGCTAACTTTTCTCGGCCTTCTTTTACGACTTTAACAGTTGGTGCATTATTGCTTTTATTCTATAGAAGGAAATTGCGAAGCTATTGTGTCGAATTTATATATTCGTAAAAAGTACATCGCCGAATTTAATGTATATAGCGCGTTATTATAATTAGCGTTTAAAACTTGAGAATGAAGCTCATAGCAGAGCGACTAAACTATTCCTTTTTTCTGACTACCTAGATATTTCGGCATTGTTATTTTTAACCCCAGCAAAAATTGCACCGCTAGAAGACTTTTCGACTCCCAAACTTTATAAACTTAAGTATGCATGTAATACGTCTATATTATATGTATTAGGCACTGATATAATATAGAAAATTACCTTTCTCAATGGACTCGATAATAAGCGTAGCTTGAAGAGCACATTTTCTTCTTTTTCCTCATTGTGCTCTGATTGGCTTTTCAGCGCTAAGCCGTAAATGTTCAATACTGAAACGCTTTTTAAGATTTTATCATGTGCTTAACTGAGCGAATGCAAGTTTATTGAGATTATCTGTCAAAAAATTTGATTGATAGTTAATGCAGCAAAATCCATAGGTAGAAAATTAAATAATGCACCTACGTACTATTCATCATGGTACTAAATTATTGTACCACATGTTTAGCAGGTAAGGTTGTTAAAGCTACTATAACTCAACTACATGTAAGCACACCTGGGCGTGGGGAGAGGGTTTGGGGGCATGCACCCTCAGAAGGCCGAATACCCCCAACCCAGAAAGCAAAATACCCCCTCTCCCAGAATTCAATTTTTGATTTTTTTTGGTTTTTTTCGCAATTTTTTGATGCCGACGGATAGTTCTCGATGAGAAACGTTGAAAAATGGTGTTTTTTCGCCATACCACTATTTTTAATACCATTTGTGACCTTTAAAAATCTTGCACCCTCCAGAATTTCGGTGCGGCCCATGTATGCATGTAACTCAGCCAAGATGTGTTATCATAATAGCTGAGATCTAATCAATATGCAAAAATTATGCTAATGACATGGCCGTAAACTTCAGCCCAAATTTAATGCTTAAAGTTTCCGAAATTTTGACTTCTGATATCCATAATCATTTCTATTGAACGTTTTTTTAATTGAAAAATGATGTTTATGTTTTGGAAAGATTGTCATTATAATCGTAATATACTCCGATATTGACACGTAAGAAATTCGGGAAGTTGTCTAACAAGTGAAATGCACAAGCAAGGAAAATTATAACACATTTTTCCCATATGCGAACGAATTGTTAAGAAAACGAAATTTACAAGTCTTGACCGAAGATACACATCATAGCAAATGCCAAATTAAGATAGATTGTGCCCACACGCGTAAGGGGTTTAGGGGTATGCACCTACCAGAAGGCCAATTACCCCCCCAGAAATCAAAATACTTCCCCCAGAATTCAATTTTTGAAGTTTTTCTGTGTTTTTTTCGCAATTTTTTGATGCCAATGGATAATGCTCGAGTAAAATAAAATTATTTCGCCATACCAACATTTTTGAAAATATTTTGTGACCATTGAAAAATCTTGCACCCCCAAGAATTTTAATGCTGCCCAACTATGATTGTACAGGTCTAGGTGAGGTTTAGAAAGAGAGCTTTTTTGGCACAAAACAGATCTAAAAACTGTTAAAAAACGCTAAAATAACGTCTAATTCTTGAAATGACAATTTATAGTCAGTCAAACACTTTTTGCAGCAAAGTTTTGAATTTTCCGTTTCGAACTTAATCCTGCGTTTTTTTCCGAAAAAATTTCCAGATCGCGTTACATGCGCAAGGGGACTGATAATCCTAAGAGAGAAGAAAAAGCAGCGAGGAATTCTCAAAATTCGGAAATTAGGTAAAAATAAAGAATGAAAAGATGTCAGAAACCGAAATTACTCTACTTAATCAATTGAAATTACCTCTTATGTATTTGTGAGTTGCGACATTTTCATGCTATTATATTGTCACATTAATTATTTCTGGGACCTATGCCATTTAACTGTAAAATAGGTGAAAAATGTTTTCCTTATCAAAACCGTCGAAGACTAGCCATAATGTGCAGTAAAACATACTCCCGGCAAATAAATCTTACAAGCTAAAGAAAAAAATGCTCCGATGGAACAAAAAAGATGAATATACTTGGAATTGTGGATTATTATGGATGTAAAAGGAGGGGACTAGGAAAAATCTACCTAAAGTCGGAAAATCTGCTAAAAATCACACTTTCTCTAAGCAACGCAAAAAATCGATGTATATTCTGCGGCCAACAGATTAAAATAAATATTCAACCATAACAATGATTGAAACAGCAGCACGTTAGCTATGCAGTAGCTATGGGAAATGATATTAAGTAAACTAACAGTCTTCCAAGCCAATTGAATGAAATAGCAAACATCGAAGACAATTGAAGACATGGTTGGTTAAAAACAGTAGGAAACACGTAAGTTGACTTGAAACAGACTTAATGTAGATACACTAGCATGCCCGAAACGATTGTGTGCACTAATCAATCGGCTCCTGCTTTGCTTGCTATAATGCTCATAAAACAAAACAACTTTAAATACAATACCTCTTAGTTTTCTATCAATCAGGTGCCAGCAATTTAAAAAAGTAACCTTGATAGATTTCGTTTATACACTCTTATCTGAAACTTCGAACATTATTTAAAAAAGACACTTTTTTAGAGGCCGCAGAATATACATCGATTTTTTGCGTTGCTTAGAGAAAGTGTGATTTTTAGCAGATTTTCCGACTTTAGGTAGATTTTTCCTAGTCCCCTCCTTTTACATCCATAATAATCCACAATTCCAAGTATATTCATCTTTTTTGTTCCATCGGAGCATTTTTCTTTGCTAGTACACTACTTTTAATTAGCGTGATTTCAGTACATCAGTCAGTAAACACAATCAGTAACATGCCACAATAATGACAACAGTCCAAGAACGCGGAAAACAATATTGTTCTTAACATCAGCATTATCCTTTTTAAACAAGACAACCTTATTGACACCATCCATTTTCAAATTAAAACTGCATTAAGTTATTTCTTCTTAATGTGCAGTTCACTTATAATCAAGCACAAAAATTTAACCAACGAATTCACATTGCAAATCCTCACTCAATCAATACACAAGCACAATGTGTTGTGACTTTTGAAATTGAAAACACCCAATTTTCAATTTTCAAATTGAAAAATTGGATCAATTTTCAAATTGAAAATTGGGTCAATTTTCAAATTGAAAATTGGGTGTTTGAATTTGCGATGAAGAAAATAATCAAAAGATAGTCACTTGGTTTATTTAAGCCGAGTAATAAAATAACGACCGTCCACCAATTCCAAACTAAACGCAACTAATCTGATCACTATGAAAAAGTTTTGAAAAATGAGCTTGCTAAGCGAGAGTTGTAAACCAAGAGAAACTTAAAGTTAAAACCTACCATTAAATTATGAGAGAATTATAAAAGATTTTAAACTTCAAGAAAATGGAAAAGGCGGGATGTTGGTAAATTAGAAGGCAAAGATTTTCGGCAAAAATTCAAAAACTTCACGCAAATATCAAATGTAAGGAACACTAACGCTTTGATTTGGTAGTAAAATAAATTTGTAGTATAGACTACATATTAACAACAAATGAATAGTGCAAACTTTACACAACTACTAGGTGTAGAGAATACTAACAGTTTACGGCTTATTAATGTACATGATTACAATAAAGCTGTATATCTTTGTCGACTTCTGTGCACAGTAGTGTGATTGCTGGTTCATTTTAAACCACTTTTGCAGGCAATTTACATCAATTAAACGATAGCTCTCCATGTGCAAGATTTTGTGAAACATATTATAAACACGGCTAAGAAAGATTTAACTTTAATGCAACCCATTTAAGACAAAATTACATCTCTTCAATGATCTAAGGACACTTGAACATAATTTTTAAATCACTTTAGATTACTTTTGAGGGTAAACAAACTCACTTAATTGATGTCTCACATATGAATCCTTGAAAATTTCTTGACTTCAGTTACAAAGTCTCTGCAAGTCTATCGAATTAGGGTTAACACGTAACGTAAACTTTACACAAACACATAGCGTAAAGAATATTTTAGTCGGATTCGTAATTTTGATATTGCTCCGATATTTCTTTCAACATTTATGGAAAAATGAGTCTCCATAATGTTTTAAAGACAATAAACATTAGGTTTAAACCACTTTGCAATACTGCTGAGTGTAAGCAAGCGCGCCCAATTGACGTATATATTTCATTCCCTGTAAATTTTTATATCTCAGGAAAAATTTCGATTTTTGCAATGCTCTAGAACAAAGGCTAACATGCAGTGTAAAAAATTACTCGGATATTATGATCAACATTCATGAAAAAATTATGTCTCTACAATGGTCTGAGGACATATAAACAATGAATGTAAACTACTTTACATCACTGTTGGATGTAAACAAACGCGCCTACGTGACGTCTCACATTTGATCCTTTGAAAACTTCTAGGCTCCAAGAAAAATTAGGTTTCAGGAATGCTCAAAAACGAAGATAAATATATATGTAGTGTAAACTTCATGTAAACACCTAGTGTAAAGAAGATTTTAGTCAGATTCGTAATTTTGATATTGTTCCGATATTACGATTAATATTTATGAAAAAATTAAGTCTACATAATGTTCTATGGGCAAACTAACAATTGGTGTAAACTACTTTACAACACCGTAGAGTGTAAACATATGCGCCAGACTGGCATATCAAATTTGATTCCTGGTCCATTTCTAGACTTGATAAACGTGTCCCTGACTCGTAACCGGAGAAGCAGGCAGAAAAAACAAGACAGAAACGCATTTAAAACTCCAAATTTTTGACTTTACACTCGCTAAATATTAATGTATAGACAATTTGCTTTGACATGCACCCGATATAAAGCACTTTATTTTTATTCTATTAGACTTATCCCGACTTCTGGACGGAGAAAGTGGCGAACAAAAACGCAACAAAAACGTATTTTCCATCATTTAGAACACTGTAAACTTTAAAATTCCGTACCGAACTCCCCATTGAGTTTAAAGAAATTCGGTTTGGTACAATTTGTAGCTTTTAAATCGTAGTACATTCCTGTGTGCCAAAAATTCTGTTGCAAAAATTATTTGGCATGATTTATCAATCAAACTTCGGAAAAAACGTGTTTTTTAGCCCATTTTTTACCTCTGATTTCGAACTTTACACCCCCATAAATAACTCAATATTGCGTTTTTTTAAATGCGGTTTGCTGCGATGTTTAGCCCCTGTGAGGCACTTTATTAATGCTGTCTTCGATTTGCACTGACTCATAAGCGGAAAAATTTGGCAGAGAAATCTTAGTTAAAATCCGTTTTTTTACACCATCCACTAGAGTGTAAACTTTAAACCCCAGGATCTAACTCACCATAGAGCATACAAGACTTTGCTTATATGCAGAATGTAGCCCTTGATCCGCTCTACATTTCTGTCAGAAAACATTTTAAAAACCTCATAACCGGAGTTAGTATCGGACATAGGAAGGTTGAAAACTCGACCAAAAAGTGCTTTTTCACCCCCAGATTTTCGCACTCTTTACACTGCCGTTCGATAAATAATGCGAATTTCAAAAAACAAAAAAAGTGTCATCTGTAGAATTCATCCCTCTATTATCCTATTCTGTTCAATCCTTCGAGTCATCAATACTCAGTTGTCCACATGCCGCAGTAAAAAGGTCCCAAAATTTGTCCTATGTTATAACGTTACACAAAAACTTTACACCTTCTTTACACAGTCAATTTTGAGTTTCAAGAAAAACAAAAAAACACGGGCAGCGAATTTTTTTATTATCTTTCTTTTAAAAAAAACCGCACCTTCCAGAAGTGTCCCGTTATAGCTGTAGGGGGAGTGCCCAGGTGTTGGGGGTACCCAAGTATATTATAGGTACGCGCTAACGCGCTACCTATGATTAAAAGGGCTTTGACCAAACATGTATAAATTTTGTTGTCGTATGCTAGTAACCTGCAGGAAAAAAACATTTTACGATAAAATTAAGGACGAAAGATGATAAAATATAAAATCTTTTTGCAAAAATGTTCAGAATAGACTAATCAATTCTATTCATAGTTGACATATCTCCTTGAGCCTCCAGTATGTCTGCTTGGCGACCTACATGGGCAGCGAGAAATTTCAGAAGTTGCGGTTGGGTTGAATCATCAGAAATCGCCAAAAACGTTATTTAGGACGGGATGCTGGGGTCTACAGTAATCTGCTGGGAGTCTCACAACTTCTGCGGGAGGAGTAAACCCTTCCAGACCTCCCACGCCCATGTCGTGCTTGCGACCCTCCGCAGAATTTTCAGTATCATAAAAAAATGAATTAGAGACGTTTCAAGCAATTTTAAATCAAAAATCTATCATTTGCACAAAATACTAAGTTACTGCGAATCTACTCTCTCATGGCTAGCTGTGACCAGACACGCAAGTGAAGGTCACGCCGTTTCTCACCGTACAATGAACAGTTTTGAGATTTTTAAACTTTTCCAAAACAACTAGAAGGATTCAGAACAGCTCATTAGAAAGAGGCATTAAATTTTCTGGCTATTTACTAAAAAAATTCTTGAAATATGTCAGAAACTCACGAAATCATAGTAAAAATAACAAAAGTTACAGTATGACAGCCTTCCTGGCGGCTATATTGAAAAACTTGAATTCTTCACTAAATCAGGCAAATAGAGATATCAGTCAGAAAGAGATTTTTTGGGATTTCTAAAATGAGCTTAAATGCTGTAAAACATGGAATATAGCGCGAGTAAAATGCATACTTTCATGGGGGCAGCCATATCGGGAAAAAATTTAATTGAAATTTCAGGACAAACTATTAGGAAAGAGGAAAAACAAAAACATATAAAGTTTAGATATTTTGATACTTTTTAAAATAGAAAACAAAACCCGTATGCTGAGGACACCATGCAAGAAGAAGGGTGGTTTTTGGAGCATAGCATACTGTGAGCCAAAAGCTAGCACAATTTTTTAAACAAAATACTTTCATTTAAAAAGTCATCTATTCAAAACACTTCATTTCATTGAAATCCGTGCAGTAGTTGCTGAGATAATCTGAAATATGAATATTTTAGTGGAAGCAATCTCCAATGGAAAGAGAGGTGTACATGCTTTTGCTTGCAATTATACTGTAGGTGCATATTATCATTTAAGTTGCACTGTTTTTTTGAAAGCCGATTGAATTTCGATCATTTATTGTATTTGTTTTCGTTACTTCCTGTTGATCAAAAGTTAGATGCCTAAATGTGCCAAGTTTGTCGCTTTGTAGAAAAGCAGCGTGATGCGAGTCTAGACCACCAGAACGAAAAAATGGAAAATTTCGTGGAAATTGATGCAAAATAAAAGCAAAAAAGGTATGAAAATTGAAAACTCTTCTTCAAAATTGCTTAAAATTAACCAGAAACTGTGTAATATTGTATTGTAGTTTTAACGCTAGTCTAGTACTTAAAGCGGTTTTTGAGGTCATTTTGGCCTGCCTGAAAAATTTAGTTTTTGATCCCCACCCGTCAGATCAGCCATGCTGTTGCATCTATAGCTATGACCATAACGTGCATGCGAGACAGGTTCAGGATGTCTTGACCATAGATGGAGCGGCACCAACATTCTGGGTTTTTTAAAGGTAAAAAATGGTCTTGAAAACAGTGGTATGACGCAAAAAAGCCATTTTTCAACATTTCTCATCGAGCACTATATATTGGCGTCAAAAAATTGTGAAAAAACGGAAGAATTTCAAATATTGAATTTCGTAGGGTATTTTGGTTTTTGGGGGATATTCGGCCTTCTGGGGGTGCACACCGCAACCCCCCACCCACACCCACTTGTGGCCTTGAATACTAAAAATGAAAAAAATGGATTTTTCTCGTGACAACAAGGCCAATAGAGGCAAACAATAGGAGATAATTGAAAATCATCAAAAGTGATTTAATTCGATTAGAAACAGTGGATTAGGATGGCTTTTACGCCATTTTAAAATTTACACCACCTTTTAGGCAATTTTGTATAAAAAAACAATAGCCAAGTGTATGATTACATAAGATTAGCACATATCTATGTTTGCATATTTACAAACTCGTTCCTAATGCTCGTCAAACATTACTATAGTCGGGAGGAATCGGGACGGTCAAAGAATCATAAACTTTTATGTTTAAAAATAGCATTTTATACAGACCAGAAAATCAGGATGTTCGGTGAATCGAGACTGTCAGAGAAACGGAAATCGCGGAAATCTAAAACCAAATTGTCCTATCATTAGACAGAGAATAGGGATGGTCGGAGAATCAAGACGGTCGGAAAAAAACAATGCTAAGTTCGTTTCATTTGATTTCGCGGTTTTTGAAAAGAATTATATCAGTATAATAGAAAAGCGTCATTCGATAAGAGTGATATGATATCCAAAGTCAAATTACAGGATGACTTTTCTTCTCGTTGAGCGCCATCAAACCTTTAAATCGCTTTTTGGTAGGTTATTTTGAAAATTAAGACGCGCTTTCAGAGCTTCGGCCTCCAACTGTGGTGACCTTAGATAATTCAAAAATTAATTAGAACTGAAAATGGCATACGTAGAGCAATTTTTCTCGATTTTCGCCACTTTCTGTATTTTTTGCTAGAAGTCGATTTTCTCAGTCAACACTGAAAATTATTCAATCAATTTTAATTTTTTCGATAGAAGAAAACATTTTTCCTTCAGGAACTGCCAATTGATTTTTAACTTAGCCACTAAACAGTTTTTCTCTGCAATTGTATAGACTCAATTATTATTGTGAATTCTTGAAAAAAATCAATAAAATCTTAGATTTAGTAGGCAAGATATAAAAGAAGCTAAAATCTTTTTTGATTTTTTCCGTAGCTCAGCCCTACGGCATGACTGTGGAAAAATTTTTGTCGAAATGAATCAATCAAGACATGACAAAACTTGAATGACTTTAACCTCTTTAAATTTTATGCTGAAAAACTGCATAAATTATCACTTTTTATAGCCGTCTCTTCTTATTACTGTAGTATTGAAGAACGAGTGCGCCCAGCTATCGACAAAGGAGATGTTTTTATTACGGTATAAGTAGAGACTGGATTTTGTGTGTAAAAAAGTAGCCCTTTGCAGTGCAGCAATGTTGAAGGCATAAAATTCAATTCGCCAGTACCAAAACTACTTTAAACCAACAAAAACTTCTTTTCAAGCGATCACATTATAAATTTTAACATTTTCAAACAATAAATTTTGATGGTGATCTTATGAAATTGCTTTATATTGAGAAAACGATTGCTCCATATCAACAGAAACCAGTGGAGCATTCAAAACATTCAGTTGTTTGTCCGGGTCTTTCTCGTTGACAAATTCGGCCACGTCAGGGTTTTCGGTCAAACCTCCAATGATGTTTTTCCATCATAGATCCGTCCGAAAGTTTGGCTGCATTTGAAAAAATTTTCCACTGAGCTTCTTCTTTTAGCCCTTCCTTTTCCAAATTGTCTACAGGCATCTGGTAGAAACTCGAGCGTGGCAACGTTAAAAAGTTTGCCTCTGAGGATGTCATTCTCGCTGAAACATTTGGCGTGATTCACAAAGCATCTTTGGTTAGCCAGCTTAAAAATGCACGTATTTCTGAGAAGTGTTGGCTATAGGAACAAAACAATAAATGCTCAATGAGTGCAAAGTGCGGAATAAGCGCATCAAAATAATACTTTTGTGAGCACTTTTAGGGAAAAATTCCGATTGTGTGCAATTGTGTGCCAAAGTACCGAATTGTGTGCATCTGTGTGCAATAAGAAAGCATCCCAATAGCTTCAAAAATAGTGTATTTATGCTTCTGTTACATTGCTGAATCCATAAAAACAAAAAATGTGTGCTTGTACACGAAATCCGGTCTCAATAAATAAGGTTATTTCGTCCATGGGACGAGTGCGCTGTTTGAGTTTTAATGCAATATGAAGCTACACCGTCAATTCAAAGGACGCAGACTTTTAACAGATTTTCAGATTTAGTAGGCATGATCACGAGGTTTTAGAATTTATGTGAAACTTTTTGTATCTTGACCCTATTCCTAATTTAAGTCATCGTTTTTGGAGCCTAATCATAACAATGAAATTGAATTGGTGTGAACAACCCTAGCCGTAGCTAATTCGCCCCGAGGTGCATCGCTTTTTAACAGTCATTGCTTTCGTTTTTTCAAGATATTTCATCTGACAGCAAATAAGTTTTTTGAATATATTTAACAAACAAAAGCTTGTAGGCGACTACCAAGCATGAAGCTATGTGCGACATATTATGCTGCTAGTTCTTGTTCAAAATTTACAATTCTTGTTGAAAAATCGTTTTTTGTCAAAAAAACGGCAAAGTCTGGCGACTTATATTGGCTTTAGGCTAATTTCAAATTAGGCTTCAACGTAGATATATTTATAGCAATTATTTGTTAATATGTAAATTTGTGTAGAATTTTCTGCTCACTGGCAGTTCGTTCATGTCTACTGCTAAGATTAACATCTCGTTGAAGGCTTACTATGTACGAGCAGCGTCGAATCGAGGTTGGGATCTAGTATACAATTTACCTTCAGCATTTTTAGCCGATCCATATAAGCTACAATAACCAAACTTTACATGGAGATAGCTATAAGCCTATTGTACTAATCTAACAAAATTGATTAAGCGACGGTGTAAACTTGTTGCTTTAAATAAATTTAGAAAAACTTACTTTACTCCACTTTAAACTTACTTTAAACTTACTTTTTTAAACTTGCTTTTCTAAATGTAGGATGTTGATTGAGTTACAAAAAACTGCTTTGTTTGAAACCCACCGAATCGTTTACAATTTTTAGATGCCAATAGTACGTTGTAAACTGTGAGTGTAAAGCAGTAATTTTACACCGTAAGGTAATCAATTTTGCCAGATCAGTACAATAGGCTTATAGCTATCTCCTTGTAAAGTTTGGTTACTGTAGCTAATATGGATCGGCTAAAAACGCTGGGGAGGGGGTAAATTGTTTACTAGATCCCGAGGTTGTCCCTAAAGGGAAGAGGGCGTTACCCCAACTCTTACAAGAACAATTAAAAACAAGTCCGAAAAGTTGCCCTTAAGGTGCAAAATAGCGCTTTTTCGGCGTTTTACGTCGTGTACATTTATTTAAAATCACTTTTGAAGCAACACTTTCATATTAATTTATTGAATAATATTTTTTATTGACTGAGAAAATTAAATCTAAGTCAAAGTACAGAAAATTAGTAAAAATTGACAAAAATTGTCAACTTTGGAATACTGTAGATCCACGATTTTCATTTTCAGATTAAATAGATTACACCATGGTTTTTATCACAAAAACCATTTTACACATGTCATTTTCAAGTATGATTTAGTTTTGGCATACCGAAATCCAGGTCGACGATCTCTCAGAAATCTAAATCTTAAATCTAGAGAATGGCGCAAAGTTATGCGAAAAGCTGATTCCAGTATTTCTTTGGAAAAACACGATTTAAACCAGTTTCTGACGCAAGAATACATATTTTTTTAAATATATCTTATTTACACATCATTCAAACCAGCTTACGAGCGAGCTGTTATATTTCTATCGTTTATTCTTACTGCTCCGATCGAATTAACATGCGCCATTCAGCGAGCATGAGTAATTGTAAGCGAAATGGAGAAAGCTCGACGACGACTCAACCGGACTCAGATTTGAATCAACTCTTCGAAAAATGCGAATTACATGCGAGAGAATTGAACGATTCGATAAAAGACCGAATTAACACGACGAAGGCAGACGAGAAATTGCGACTTATAACGAATTACCTGCTGAAAGCAATCCCCCGTATTAACTCTCAGGTAAGTTTCATGAGGCAAAACGAATCCTGTGCCTCGAGGCCAAAACAAACTTTAGAATCAATAGAAGAAATTTGCAAAACTTGCAGACTTGACGAGATTCCAAAGTCATTGCTAAGTAAGTAGGTACCTGGTATATTGAATTAGTTTTTTATCCATGCTCCATTAGTTATAAAACATTTAGGCCCGTTTATTCTTACTGACACAATTAAGCCCGCTCGTGCATTGCATCACGGCCACTCAACGGTATCGATTATTATTATACACGGGCAGGGTCGAAATGGGAAGTCTGTGGATTGAGAATTAATCTGAAGTGAAAAACGTTTAAAAATGATGGTGGATATAAAAAGCAACTTTAGGACAAATTCGGAGAAAAACGGAAAATTATTGTATAAAATGTAATTCGGAAGAGTGTTGGCAGAGATTTTTTGCTTCCTCGAAGTTTCAAACTCTACGCTAATTTGTGGATGGCGCCCGGAATCCACTGGGACAAATTTTTACTATAGTCTGTTCCATTCCAAATGGCCCTTTTTCGCCTTACGTCTTATAACTGTAGCACAATATTTTACGCTTTAGTTTATCTCGGCAATTTCTTAGATGCGTCGCACATTAAACAAAGTTTACAGCAATCAGCTGCTACGAAGCCATAATCGGGCAAAGCATTTGTTGTGTGGAAAACTAAAACAATGAATAATTTCGCTTAAATCGAATGGAGTAGACTATAGCGCGAATATGCTTTTATATTCTTGTCCCTAATCATAGTAAGAAGCACACCTGGGCGTGGGGGTTTTGGGGGTATGCACCCCCCAGAAGCCAAATACCCCCCCCCAGAAATTAAAATACCCTCCAGAATTCAATTTTTGAAAATTTTTTTCGTTTTTTCGCAATTTTTTGATGCCAATGGATAGTGCTTGATGAGAAACGTCGAAAAATGGTGTTTTTATCGCCATACCACCATTTTTAAGGCCATTTTTTGACCTTCAAAAAAATCTTGCACCCCCCAGAATTTTCTTGCTGCCCACGTATGGTAAGAAGCATCAGAAATCAAAATGTTTTGCTCAAACAAAAAATATTTTTCACGCTTAAACACGCAAATCGAAATATCACAATTTCGTTAACAAAAACACGTTGCTCCTGTGAAGTTTAGCAAAAAACGCGTGCATTGATGTTTTTTGCGCAGTTCGAAAACTGAGGAGAAAAATATTCTTTTTCTGAGTAAAATTAACAATTTCATTTTATCTCTTCTAAAATTTTTGATAAGATTCATTCCGATCTCGGCAGACCCAATTAGACGCGCTCTGGAAGATTTGCTGGACCCTTAAACTGTTCTCAATTTTTCGATATTTTCAACATTTTTATATTCTTGAAAGGAACAACATCGTCCGAAACATTGAAACATAATGTATTCGTTGCGTACTGAACGATCCCAAGCCCGAGAAAACACTTAAAAAGAAATGAGCTGAAACCCCCATAAAACCCCAAGCTGTGCATGTATGATAATTATAATAACTAATAACTAAAATTAACAATTTCATTTTATGATAACACATAAAGCCCATTAATTAAACGTAAAAAATTGCAGGGAGAGCTTGCTCTAACTATGTGGCATTATTTAAATGACTGCGGAGAAAAATTATCGCGTACTCCCGGTTTGCCAAAAGACGTCTGTCTGAAATTTCAGCGATTGGTCGCAGATTTCATCGAACAGTTGATGAAGAGACCAAGTTTAAGTCACAGGTTGTTGATCTTAGAGCCACGTCACTGCGAAATCTTATATGTATATACCAGAATTAGGCAGATTGGTACAGTATTATATTACTACATTATTATTATTATTATTATTATTATTATTATTATTATTATTATATATTATTATTATTAATATTTTTGTTATTATTATTACTGTTATTATTATTAATTATTATTATTATAACTATTCGTTATTATTATTATTATTATTATTATTATTATTATTATTATTATTATTATTATTATTATTATTATTATTATTATTATTATTAATATTATTATTATTATTATTATTATCATCATTATTATTATTATTCTTATTATTATTATCATTATTATTATTAGTAGTAAAGCCTGGCCCCTTCAGCCCCCCCTGTACTTAAGCATAGCATGTGCTTAAGCATAGAGATTCCATTTGGACCATGCACGCTCTCAGTACACGTGCACTCAGCCTCTTGAATCGCCGAATTTTCGGCCATACTACTACACAAAGGCATGAAGCGTCCAACAATGCACAGTCGGTTATCCAGGACGGGCGAAACCAATTAATTTTAATTTGCATAACTAGCTAGCAGCCTCCCCCATGCTACTGTTCTAATTTTAGTTCAGTTTTAGTTTAGCTATCTTGGTTGACTCGCAGACAATGAGTCATCATGGGTTCTATTTTTAAAACAAAAAATTTTAAAAAACCGGAAATTTCCGGTTTGACTGATACCAAAAATAATCTCATCTCAAATTAAAAAAGGAGAGAGCAGGCAAGAAAAATCATTCTACAAAATTATTGCTCTTTTGAAGTGCTCAATTTTTGCTCTCGATTTTACTTATTGAAATAGCTTCTGACATTGAAATGGAAGACATTAAGTACGACGCATAAAACATCATAAAACGGGTTAAACGCTTAAACATCGAAACTCTGCCCTTGTAGGCACGGAGCACCAAATTTCGGGTAAAAATTCTTTAGAATAGTGTACTGATTATATTCTTAGCATTTTTATCCGATTTGGATAGTCTAGCAGAGCACTGCTGCTAGGCTCTTCAACAGATGTGACAACTTCATTATTGTCTTCTCGTTTCATCTGCTCATCCTCAAATAGATCGGCATTTTTGCGAATCAATTTTTTAAACATGTATTTTCGACTGGCCCAAGCTGTCTCATTAGCTTCCTTTTTTCCAAATTTTAATTCATACCGGTAAAAATTATTAGCGTTTTCTATTTCTTCCCTTAATTCGCTTTCATTTAGAGCATCTAGGAGTGAGTCATAAAAATCATAGAGAATATGGATTTTATCAACAAAACTGCTGTAAAATGGCTCGGTTTGGAGGTCTTGTATACTGTTCGGAAAATCTTCAAAATCTGAAAGCACGGATGTTACTAAAAAGCGCCAAAACGGGTTAGTCCAACCACTTTCGATTACAGTCTCATTTGAGCTGCTTTCAGAATCTGAAGAATTTCCATTGTTACTGCCTTCACTACTATCATCATCTGTCATTTGTTCAGACTCTGATGTATCATTCCTCTTTTGTGATATCCCATGCATGAGGTATTTGTGTCTTTTTAAAGTAAAATTATTTAGTAATTGCTTACCGCAGATTTCACAGATTTTATTCATTTTGTCAACTATTCAAGATGTGGCATTCCTTAAATAAACTTTATTGCACATGTGATTCGCGTTTACATCACATTCTTGACGAAGAAGCTCACATTCTTCACAATAATGGTCACTACCGTCATTTCATTCAATTCTATAGCCTAGCATGCATTTTCTTCATATGCATAACGTTAAGCCTGATTCTGAAGTGAAAATTATCGCTGACAAAGTGCTCCAATTTTCGACAATATCTCCAAGAATCGCAATTTTGTCGGTAATATCGTCAATACAACCTCACACAGAAAGGTGGTTTGCTAGTCAGTTGTTAGCTGATGCAACTACAAATAGGTGATTTTTATGAAACGCGCCCAATTTTCAGAGGAATGTGACGATGTGATGGTTTTTGTGCAGAATGTGAGGATTTTGTGCACCTCACATTTTGCAGAAAAATCTCACATTCCAAATTGTGCACCTCACATTCTGCACAAAAAGCATCACATCGTCACATTCCTCTGAAAATCGGGCGCGTTTGCTTCTAGCTTATCAGTCGCCAAGGGCGAGAAGGTATGAACCTCCTGGTATACATTTTCAGAGGAATGTGACGATGTGATGGTTTTTGTGCAGAATGTGAGGATTTTGTGCACCTCACTTTTGCAGAAAAATCTCACATTCAAATTGTGCACCTCACATTCTGCACAAAAACCATCACATCGTCACATTCCTCTGAAAATGTATACCAGGAGGTTCATACCTTCTCGCCCTTGGCGACTGATAAGCTAGAAGCAAACGCGCCCGATTTTCAGAGGAATGTGACGATGTGATGCTTTTTGTGCAGAATGTGAGGTGCACAATTTGGAATGTGAGATTTTTCTGCAAAATGTGAGGTGCACAAAATCCTCACATTCTGCACAAAAACCATCACATCGTCACATTCCTCTGAAAATTGGGCGCGTTTCATAAAAATCACCTATTTGTAGTTGCATCAGCTAACAACTGACTAGCAAACCACCTTTCTGTGTGAGGTTGTATTGACGATATTACCGACAAAATTGCGATTCTTGGAGATATTGTCGAAAATTGGAGCACTTTGTCAGCGATAATTTTCACTTCAGAACCAGGCTTAACGTTATGCATATGAAGAAAATGCATGCTAGGCTATAGAATTGAATGAAATGACGGTAGTGACCATTATTGTGAAGAATGTGAGCTTCTTCGTCAAGAATGTGATGTAAACGCGAATCACATGTGCAATAAAGTTTATTTAAGGAATGCCACATCTTGAATAGTTGACAAAATGAATAAAATCTGTGAAATCTGCGGTAAGCAATTACTAAATAATTTTACTTTAAAAAGACACAAATACCTCATGCATGGGATATCACAAAAGAGGAATGATACATCAGAGTCTGAACAAATGACAGATGATGATAGTAGTGAAGGCAGTAACAATGGAAATTCTTCAGATTCTGAAAGCAGCTCAAATGAGACTGTAATCGAAAGTGGTTGGACTAACCCGTTTTGGCGCTTTTTAGTAACATCCGTGCTTTCAGATTTTGAAGATTTTCCGAACAGTATACAAGACCTCCAAACCGAGCCATTTTACAGCAGTTTTGTTGATAAAATCCATATTCTCTATGATTTTTATGACTCACTCCTAGATGCTCTAAATGAAAGCGAATTAAGGGAAGAAATAGAAAACGCTAATAATTTTTACCGGTATGAATTAAAATTTGGAAAAAAGGAAGCTAATGAGACAGCTTGGGCCAGTCGAAAATACATGTTTAAAAAATTGATTCGCAAAAATGCCGATCTATTTGAGGATGAGCAGATGAAACGAGAAGACAATAATGAAGTTGTCACATCTGTTGAAGAGCCTAGCAGCAGTGCTCTGCTAGACTATCCAAATCGGATAAAAATGCTAAGAATATAATCAGTACACTATTCTAAAGAATTTTTACCCGAAATTTGGTGCTTCGTGCCTACAAGGGCAGAGTTTCGATGTTTAAGCGTTTAACCCGTTTTATGATGTTTTATGCGTCGTACTTAATGTCTTCCATTTCAATGTCAGAAGCTATTTCAATAAGTAAAATCGAGAGCAAAAATTGAGCACTTCAAAAGAGCAATAATTTTGGAGAATGATTTTTCTTGCCTGCTCTCTCCTTTTTTAATTTGAGATGAGATTATTTCTGGTATCAGTCAAACCGGAAATTTCCGGTTTTTTAAAATTTTTTGTTTTAAAAATAGAACCCATGATGACTCATCGTCTGCGAGTCAACCAAGATAGCTAAACTAAAACTGAACTAAAATTAGAACAGTAGCATGGGGGAGGCTGCTAGCTATTTATGCAAATTAAAATTAATTGGTTCCGCCCGTCCTGGATAACCGACTGTGCATTGTTGGACGCTTCATGCCTTTGTGTAGTAGTATGGCCGAAAATTCGGCGATTCAAGCGGCTGAGTGCACGTGTACTGAGAGCGTGCATGGTCCAAATGGAATCTCTATGCTTAAGCACATGCTATGCTTAAGTACAGGGAGAGAGCTGAAAGGGTCCAGCTTTACTACTATTATTATTATTATTATTATTATTATTATTATTATTAACATTATTATTTATTATTATTATTAATATTATTATTATTAATATCATTATTATTATTATTATTATTATTATTATTATTATTATTATTATTATTATTATTATTATGTATTATCATTACGCATCTTTACATTAATCTTATTTCCTACAGATAAATTGAATCGTAAATTGTTAAATTGCGATTCGAACCAAAATAGCGCAAATTTAAAGAAATGAAATGATAAATGCTAGATGTACATCTATATTTATTTTTACAAATTGATATTCTGATAGCGAAAAAGTTTCATAAGCATATGAGGAATGAACCTTTCACATTCGTTCTCTTTTAATATTATTCTAATTTACACTCGTGTGATAAAACTTATCTCAATCGAAGAATCTGCCTCCAGGTTGGATATTCTCTGGCTCAAGCCAGCTTTAAATAAAATCTCACTCGAAAGAGATAGTATAACGTTCACTTTTTAATCTCTCAATTTGATCAGTATTTGTGAAGTTGTATGTGTCAAAGAACGAATAGATATTTAGAAGAAAAGCAAAATGAGAAATCTCAATTTTCTTCGCGTTTTAGGTTAGTAAAATTTACATGTAAGGCATGTCCATCAATGCGAATAAAAATGAAATCGCTCAATATTCAATTTTTTCAAATTTTTGTAGGTTGTTGATCGAAATATCGAAAGAAAAGTCACCTGATTCGCCGGCGTCAGCTTCATACACAGTAATTTAAGTTTAAATTTATTATGCATCATGTACAAATTCGGAAGTATTGAAAAGGAGGTGATTTGTAGAATACGAGGAAAAAAGAAAGAAGTATTTTTCTGTTCTTAGCGCTCCACTTAAAGTTTCGCCGTTAAGAACGCTTGAAATTGACCTAGAATGACTTAATTTGAAGGCTATTTTCAAGATTTATACCAGCTTTTGACCAGTTTTACAGCACCCAGACCCCCAGAATTCGGCTGCTACCCGTTTATGCTAAAGGGTCCAAAAATTTCCAGTGACCAAAAAAATTTGAGGATTTGAGCAGAATTTCAAAAAATCTTGATTCTCACATTCTTCAAATCTTAAATATTAAAGTCCCTAATCTAAATCTAGAGATCTCAATCAAATCAGAGTAAATCTCAAAAATATGGACCAAAAAACGCATTATTGAATGTCGGGAAAAAAGTCGTCATACTATATCCATTGTCATAAAGATTCTTGCAAGCGAAAACATCTAAAATAAAATTCTTATAATCTGCGGAGATTTCAGGTTTCAGTTGGTTGAAATCTCCCAGAAAGCCTCCAACACCAATGTTTGGTCCAGTGTTTTGTTTTGTACAAGGTCCGCTTGTACATGTACAAAGATAGTCCCCAAAAGTTTCTGTACATTTTGTACACAAGTTTTTAGGTACTATAAAATGGTACAGTAGCGATTTTAGTGTATTAAAAATAGAATTATTCGACTTTTGGTAGTGTATTTTAGCTAATTTCTGGGTCTCTAAGGGCAAAAATCAATAAGAATCGTCTTAAAACGGCGCGAAGCGCCGAAAAAAATTGACATTTTCCTTTTGAAATGCAATTTCTGTCTATATAAAGATATATAGATCACATAATTACTCATTTCGGCGCTAAGCGCCGAAAATTTTCGCGAATAATCTTTGCCGAATACAACTAGAAATTAACCCCCCTCCGCAGATTACTGTAGACCCTCCGCAGAATTCTATTTTTAGTAAAATTTTTTGGCGATTTCACCCAACCAGACCTCCCAGAATTTTCTTGCTGCCCATGTATGGTCAGGACTTACCTTTGAATTTCTCGATAATTATGAAGAATAGGCTAAATTTTCGAAGCAAAAATCGGTGAAATGTCAAATTTTCGATTGGCTATTTGAATCATCTAAAATTCATTCGGATTAGGTAAAAAACGACGGAAAATGATTGTTTCGTAGAACAATACACAACGGAACCACAATTTTTTGGAAACAATTTAATTTTTTAATCAATTTTCTTTTTTTCCATAGGCACCGAAGATTGAAAATTATCGCCTTTTCAATAAGGAAATGACAAAGACGAGTCATAGTTCGGTGGAAACGATTGTGACAGAGCCGTTCTCATTGCCATTTGTCCCTCCAATATCTGAAGATTATAAAGTGAGCGAGTGCATAACCATTTTTCAAGAGTTTGAACTCTGACTATCTATTCAATAATTATTGTCATTTCACGTTTTAAACTTAGATAGCTACTTAAAAGACAATTTTCCAATAATAATAATAATAATATTTTGTAATATCAATTTTAAAAAAATATCAAATTAATCAATGATTTGAAATGCAAAGTCGTATCTAAAACTTAAGATATATTCCAAAATCCTGCTAGTTAATGCGATTTTTAATAAGGTCTCGTCCTACAAATGCCTCAACTTCGTTCCGGAATTCCTCTTTGGTAGAACTACATCGGAACGTGATATGAATACCAGCAATTTGGGCAAAAAATCATTTTTGGCAATATTTTTCTATTGTTTTTAGAAAAAATTCGATGAGTCTTCCCATTTAAGGAATATTGTGATCCATTAAACGTATAATTTAAGTGAATTCTATAAGCATGTTAGAAATTCTAATAGTTCAAATCTTTGCGCTGTCATATTAGTAGTGCAGGTCAGTTGTCATTTGTGCATGCACAATATAGCTGGTATAAGTTGGGTCAAGCTCACACATGGGCGTGGGGGTTGGGGGGTATGCACCCCCAGAAGTTGAAAACACCCCCCCCAGAAATCAAAATACCCCCCAGAATTCAAATTTTGAAATTTTTTTGCTTTTTTAGCGATTTTTTGATGCCATTGGATAGTGCTCGATGAGAAACGTCGAAAAATGGTGTTTTTTTGCCATACAACCAATTTTAAGACCATTTTTTCGACCTTTGAAAATTTTTTCACCCCCCCTCCCAGAATTTCGATGCTGCCCACCTATGGTCAAGTTGCTTTTATAAATAATAAAACATTGTAAAAACTAAAAAAATAAAAAACTGATACAGTTTCTGGTCAATGATAAGCATTCTTGCGGAATAGTTGTGCTTTTTGTACGTTTCTGACCTTAAGTTTGCCAATTATCGTACGAAATTTTCCCTTTTGTTCTCCTGAGGTTTTAGGTGCCCCAATAATACCCACATGCATAGTGACTCTCGTTTGAAATGACAAAATTCTGTGTGCCAAAATAGGTACCCAATACGTGATTCTTAAATAAATATTGACCGACAAATTAACGACTTTGATAAAAATCAAATTGTTTGAAATCTTCTAGTGCTCGAATTTGTAACCAACTCAAACCACCATTTTCCAACGTGAATTTCAGACGAGCTCTCGATTACAGCAAGAATAGTAATTGATTTTTAGTCGAGATTTAGATGAAGCTGCAGAAGTTAGTCTGAAAGATAAACGAAAAGATCCACTTTATAAATCTAAATCGATTTTCCCTTTAATTAAAAATTATGTTGATCTGATTCTTGGAAACTTCACATACTTTTAGAATCCGGTCCCGTCAAAACTCTTAATTTACAAACCAAAGCATCTACATTCACGTTGGATAAGTCTGAGGGAGGGATTCCTCTCCAAAAAGAGATCGTTTTAATTTTTATAATTTTTTAATTTTTTTTAATTTTTAAATTTTTCGGACTTTTAATTATACGTGCTATCTTTTGCATAGTCTTCAAGAAAGGTCAAATACAAATGCTTGCATAAAAGCCGATGCAGTGCTGCCACACGTTGGCCAAGAGACATTGGGTATTTGGGATCGAAGAATCGAAAAATTACTCTCTAAAGTCAAAATTATAATTTTGAAAAAAATTTATTTCGTGACTTTTTTATGTTAGCGGGTTGAGCTTAGAAATATCAAAAATTTATCTTCTTTCCTACCACCAACTTTCAACTTTTTGGGCTTTTCGACGACAACTTCTTGAAGATAGGTAACATAATGGTATGTTTTGGCCGTTTCTTGGTAAGCATTCAATGGAGTAAAAAAGTTAAACACATCGGAAATTTTTTACCCATTTCAATCGCAATAAAAATAGACGTCTAAAATCGCTGCACAAATGTTTTCGGTACTTACCTAATAATTTCGAGTTTATTATGTAGCTCGAAATTCTGCTGAAATCTATTCTGGCGGTCTTTCAAATGCGCTTCATTGGACCCCTAGAATTCGAAAGATCAACCTCTTTTAATCCAATGTAGAACTCCAGATTAAATTTTGACGATTTTTCTTACAATTTTGCGCCATCTGAACCCCAGAAATCGGTTGCTACCCATGATGGACTGGTCTTCTCAATCCCTCCTTTGCTAAGTGTCCCTTTAAAATAAGATTTTAATTGTTTCAAATATTTCGAAGCGAGCAGTCCACTCGAATAGCCCATTTGAAATGCTGAAGAAACTAAAAATTGTCTAGAAACGATAATTTTTTGCGGAAAAACAGCTTAAAACTTTCAGTCTTTGAGGTGGGGGATTTGAGTGGCTTTAGCTGGGGATACTCATTCCCTTTTTACAAATATGCTTATTTGTTTATTCATCTGATTTTATTCGAAATCAACGCATTAAAAATACTTTATTTGTACATTTATCATGGAAAACAAGGAGAAATTCGACATTTCGATATAATACATTCAGTTTTTTCAAAATTCACTTACAAATACGATTACATATAGTGGTAGTTCGTTAACGAGTTGGACATTTTGAGAAGTGGTTTATAATTTAAGACTAGTATAGAATCATTGATCTATTCTGGCGAAACTGTAGGATTCGAATCAGGAAAAAATATTGTTCAGAAAAAATCAAAGAGAAGAAAGTCTAATGACAGCGAATCCCCTAAAGCGATCAGAGAAGGACCAAGATCATCTGATGATCAAGATTTTGTGTCAAGGACTGAGCTAGATATGACCGCTGTTGTTGCTACGGTAAGAATTTAGCCATATTTACATTCAAGCTCCAATTAAGCTGTACGATCATAGGATTATGGGGAGTCATAAATTCGAATAGACTTGGATGTCACAGCTGTCTTGCTTCAAAATTGAATAAAATGAGGCCACCCCTAAAATTTGATTGGAGTTTTTCACTCTAAATTTAATATTAAACAAAATTTGTAAATTAAACGGCGTATTTACAAACCAAAGATGAAGCATTTTCACGCAACAAAAATCAAAACTAGTGATAAAGTGAAAGCTGACCAGAAATGCTCGTCGAGTGTTATGGATCTAGCTAGACCACACGTGAGCGTAGGGTGTTGCGAGCACAGGTGGGCGTTGGGAGTTTGGGGGTATGCAACCCCTAGAAGGCCGAATACACACCTCCCCAAAAATCAAAATACTCCTTCCAGAATCCAATTTTTAAAAATTTTTGATGCCAATGAACAGGAGCGGATTTAGGGGGGCCGCCGCCCCCCCATTGGCCCAAAATAGTGCGCAAAATTAAGCATTTTTGAGCGATTTTAGCGATTTTCGGATTAAAGCGGCTAATTTTTCCGCCCAAGTCTGGGTTCCGCCCCCCACCCTTCCCCCTTAGGGGTACCGCCCCCCCCACTTAGGAAAATCCTAGATCCGCCACTGCCAATGAATAGTGCTCGATGAGAAGCGTTTAAAAATGATGTTTTTTCGCCATACCGCCATTTTTAAGACTATTTTCTGACCTTTGAAAAACCTTGCTCTCCCTCCCCCAGAGTTTTGGCGCTGCCCACCTGTGGTTGCGAGGAGTTAGTACCCTTTCCCCTGAGAATCTGACAGACACACAGAAATAAAAGTTTTGGCATTTGTTTTGGGATTTTTGCCAGTGTTACACAACGCAGACAGCAGGGCGCTTGTAAAGGGGCGGCCCCCATTAGCCTAACATAGTGGGCGAGATAAAGAATGAGTACGTATTTTGCAATGAATTCCTAGAACTTTTGATTTTTCAGTGGTTTTGCCTAACGAGACCCCCAGATTTTATTGTTGCCCATGTAAGAATGGTAACGAATCAAATTAGTCTACTTTTTGATACTGCAGAGCTCAAGAATTCGATTGCTGGCTATTTCGTCCGATATTTTTTCTTCTATCATTTCCGTATTTTAATTATATAGGTTTATGCATCCTAATTGCCGATGTAATCTTTTGCCGAATTTGCGTCCTGCGAGTTTCAAGCGTTATCGATTTTTTAATGAGAAAATTATGCGATTTCCAATATCAAAAGTTTTGAGATTTTTATGAGTCCTTTGAACTATGTTTTTAAAATTTTAAAATAAGAAGAAATCTAGAAGAATAAAGAAATTACATATTTTTAACTTAAGCCTACGACACGACCATTACCAAATATTAAAATCAAGGATGATAGGCCTTCGTCATCAGTGCATAAGCTTTCGAGTAATAATGGATCATTTCCCCGAGCGAGTCTATGCGACGACAGAAAAGTTTTCTGTTTGGGTTTAGCTACGAAGGTACCTTAGATGCATAGCATGGCCGGTTTGAGGTGGGTCAATCAATATAAGAGAGCAGTATCGGGCCAAAATGGCCTCAAAAACTGGCATCAATGATAGAATAATATGGAAATCACTTTAATCCACAACTTTTCGCTAATTTCGAGCACTTCTGAAAAAAATTTTTTGATTCAATCAATTTTTGGCGTCATTTTCGCCGTATTTCCCTCAAAATTCATTATTTATTCTCCTCTCATGTGCATGTCTGTATATGATCAGCTAATATTAGCAGAAAATTTCGGTGTCGAATTCGAAATTAATTACTCAGAATTGTCTTCTCACAGGCGACAGCTGAGTAGGCTCATAAGCGTCATGTTTTTCACATACAAATTAGGAGGGGGCAGGGTAAAGAATCTTAAATTTTGGCTCAGAAATAAAGGGATCTAGGAATAGCCTTAAAGCGCAAGCGCATGTTCTCGCCAGAAAGGGGTGTATGTCAGTCTTTGAAGGATGGGTGACTTCCGTTTTTGGTTGCTCGGAGAGCCTGGCAATTCAAAAATCGCGAAAACCGCCATAAAATGTTAAAATTTCCTAATGCGGCCTTTAGGGCTATTATTGAATTAAGTGGCTCTGAACTCTATGCCCATTGAGAGTAGACTTCGTTTCTTCCAGCCAAATCAGCTGTTATTCTGTCACACTTCATTTTCCAATTTTTTCATTCCAGGTTTCTAGACGCGGCCTCCTCCCCCATTGGCCCCAAATAGGGCGCAAAATTAAGGATTTTTGAGCGATTTTCAGCGATTTTCGGGTAAAAACGGCTAATTTTTCCGCCCAAGTCAGGGTTCCGCCCCCCCCTTAGGGGTACCGCCCCCTGTAGGAAAATCCTAGATCCGCCACTGGGCAGAACATTGTTTTTTTGAATAGATGCACAGCGTGGCCGATCTGACGGGGTTGAGCCGGTCAAGGGAGGTTTAAAATTGAGCTTCTTTGGGCTAAGATGACTTCAAAATTAGTTTAAGAGCTAAAGTGACGCTAAAACTACGTTACTCCACAGTTTTTGTTCAATTTCTATCAGTTTTAACGAAAAAGTTTCTATTTTCATCTCTTTTTAGCCCTCATTTTGCTTCATTTTCTCCAGAACATTTTCCATTTTTCCATTCTGGAGAGTACATCGAAATTTTTATCGCTAGTTTTGGTGATTTTGCATCGGACACCCATAATTTGGCTGTTGCCCATCTATGATCTGTTGGCTGTTGCTTATCTATCATCTGAACCTTAAACCCCTCCCACGAACATGTCTGTTTCGGACGTTGCTTATCATGCTTTATCGATTAGCACCAAAAAGCCGCAAAAAATGGAAAAATTGTGAATTCAGTTCTGGGGCTCTGTCGAATTCTCGGGGGTCCTTTGAAATCTGTGAGGGGTCAAATCTTTTGTTCCTAACTGTGTTCTGGACTCGCTAAATCCCCGAGTCGAATCATGGGTTTCCAAGATTCACAATTTAAATGGCGACGATGAATTCCCAAAATTCAAAACCACTTAATTTAGGGTTCGAGCCTTTTTGCAAGTCATATGTGTAAAATGATTAAACATCCTATGCAAAATGCTTTTATGTGGAACACTGCATTTTTAAAACTTTATCCAATTATGACTCGTTTCTTAACTTTTATCAGTAAAAAATATAAGAATTTGTCGATAAGTTCAATTGCTTAGATCATTTTAACTTCATTTTAGGCGAGCGCCGGAAAATGTTAATTATCTTTGCTCTTTTTGCTGAAAATATTTGATACTTCAAAATCGACTGACAGCGACTCGAGTCTTAGACATTCATGTAATTGTACTATTACCCCATACTTGTAACGGCTCAAAATTTTAAGTACGGATTCCCGGCCATTTTCAGGGGGATTAGCGGCTAAAAACCTCTAAATTTTGGCCAAAAACGCCAAAAAACATGTAAAAATGGCCAAAAACTCAGCTTTTTGCCCAACACGTCAGCCAATATGGCTTAGCAAAATCTTATATTCCACTACACAAACAAATTAGACTTTACATATGCATGTTCAAAGCGTTTGCATACTTTTTGTGAGAGGACGACATTAGCATCTTTGGAATTATCTTCAATATTTCGATTGTAAAATTTGAAAAAAGTAGATGTGTGAGACCAGTTAGCACTTTTCGAAATATCTGAAATACTCAGCCCGCTTTTTGCGGCTTTTGAAGAAGAAGCTGATCGAACGGAGTGGGCCTTAAATTCCTCGCACTCATTTCCTGCTAGTTTAAGTATTTCTTGGACCCATCTTGAAAACGATGTCGTTTTATTCCGTTATATGGTTTGATGAAAGATAGAAAAGTTTGTTTTGGTGGATCAAATAATTTTAGTCATATATAAATACAAAAGTATATGATGATACGGGCAGACGCTTTTTTCTGAGAAACGAAAGACTTGTATGCAGCACAAGCGGAGGACCAAAATGACGAGTTTTAGTCATTTCGGGTGCCGTAAACGAAATATAATTATCGAAAAGTCGCATAAAATTTACATCCAATTTTGAAAACCCGGAATACGTTTGGGGGCTACATAAGGCCAACAACATAACGGTTTTAAACGATAGTAATTTTCGGTTTGTTACGTGACTAAAATCAGCTTCATCGAGATATAATTCTTTCAGATATTTATTATTATGTCAACGTCCCACGTGTCAGCATAGCGAGGTAGAGGAGGGTCAGCACGAAAAATACCTTCCATGACGCGTGGTAAAATATGATAACTATTGAAAGTTTCGTTAAATTCGCGAAGGAATGCACACCCAGCGCTTCGCGTTCCTGAAATGATTCGATATTTATACCCTAAATTATAGAGGTCGGCAAGGAAGTTACCCTAATCTACTGTATATGCGCGAAGCGGATTAATTTTCCGCTCAGTACATCAGCTATGCCATTTTTTGATGGCCGTATTGAGTGCTTTTTGGTACCTGATGCCCAAGATTGTAAATCAAGGTCGAAAGCTGACCTTGATAATCCTCGGGCCAACCATGCTTGCCCGATACTTTCCAGGCTGATAATCTTAGGCTGCCATTGCTTATGAGCGGATGGGATTGGCTGGTGTAATGTTTCGAAAATTAGAGGGTCAAGTTTCCAGTTAGAGCTGTCAAAAAAGGGCACAAGAAGCATTGTCTGCTAGAAAATTTTCAAAACGCTAAATGATGCGCTTGCAAATTTATTTCTTTATCGAGACACCATTTCCAGATTTGTACTGAAAGGTCACAGAGATAAGCACTTTTCGTCCCAACCATTTTATTCAGATATGCAACCGAAAAGGAATTATCCAACATGAGTGAAACGGATGTTCGAAAACAATTTTTCGCAAAAAATTTTTAGTGCGAAAAAGGTTGCAAGCATTTCTTTACAATTTATATGCAACTTAGTTTCGTCTGCTTTCCAAACGCCAGAATACCGATTCTCTATTAGAGTATGCGCCCCAGCCCGTATTAGATGCGTCGGAAAAAATAGTAAGCGTGCTGTCTGGTGAGACAATGTCTCGCCCATTCCAATGAATAAGTTGTTTTGCCCAAGCACTTAATTCAGTTTTGGCTCCCTCTGAAAGCACGCAAGCCGCATTATAAGACCCGCTTCGATGTAGGCTTTCAATCAAACACTTTTGGAGATGGCGACTGAACAAATGAGCCTGAATAATAGCTTGACTCACTGATTAAAAAGTCCCAAAAGCATAGCGAGATCTCGTGCCAAGACGAAATTCGCTTTTAGGAATAAATTACACATGTTAATAATTTTCTGCACTTTCTGATCGGGTATGCAGAACTGCATGCCAACGGAGTCTATAGAAAAACCGAGAAACGTGATATTTTTCGTCGGCTGTGTGACCGATTTTTCTTTGTTAACCACAAAGCCGAGATGAGTCAGCATAAAGCAAGACTAGCATCCTGACAAAGGCCATCTCGTGTTTGATTGAATAGCAATATATCGTCCAAATAAATAATACGACGTAGACCTAGCTGTCTTACTGTAGAAATAAATGGCTTAAACAATTTCGTAAAAACGCGAGGGGCGGAAGATAGGCCGAATGGCAAACGCGTAAAACAATAAAATTTTCCTTCCCATTCAAAACATAGGTATTTTCTATGTTCCTTAGCAATAGGCACCGAAAAATAAGCATCTTTAAGATCGATTTTAGCCATAAAATCGTTTTTTCTTAAAATATCTTTTATCACAGTAATCGTTTCCATTTTTAAAATGTTCGTATGTAACAAACTGGTTTAATGGCTCCAGATTTATGACCAATCTAAGATCCCCGGTTTTCTTCGGGACGAAAAAAATTGTTGATATCCAGGTTCCCTTTTCAAGACTGGGAACAGAAACGATGGCCTTATTTTCGAGCAAGATGTTAATTTCTTTTTGAATCGCAATTATTTCCGACCCCGAAAAATTAATACGTTTCGGGTAAAAAGGCTGGTGAGGCAAGAAATCATCAAACTCGATCTTATAGCCTGAAACGCTATTCAAGATCCATTTATGGAAGTTAATTTGGCCCAATTTTCTTTGAATAGGGCAATGCGGCCTCCTATCTGACCAGGGTCAACAAGGACAGACACAAATACTATAAATTCATCTGCGTACCTGAAGGTGTCATGATCAGTCGACGGTTTTCGTCTGAAAATATCGCGTGACAACGAAGTGGCTCGGTAAGAATGTGGCTTCGACAGATTTTCGACAGCTTGAGCCAATGACTTGTCCTTTCGACCTCTGTCTTTCAACCTGCCACACAAAATCTCGCCGAAAAGCGGCGGAGGTGTCAACTTCGAATTAATATTGGAAGATCGAAAACCGTTTCGTCATACGGCACGTGAATCGAATAAATTTCGGGTAAAATATTGTTCTTCAGACCCAGTAAACGTAGAATTTCGAAACGACGTTCAGCGACTAAATCCTGAATAACAAAGGACAGATGCTGCAAACCGTGACGAACAGCTTTCTCGGTGTAATCTAACGTACTAGCATTCTTCTCGATTTCGTTAAGAAGAGAAGCCAAAGGATACATGGCCTCTAAGATAGCTTGATTTAAAAGCTTAAGACGATCGTCTTTACGGGCTGGCCATTTATTTTTGCTCTCAAGGAGGAGACGAATTCCGTCATCAATGGCCGGTGCGATAGCACCCGAACAGTCTGGAATAGGAATTTTGCTATAACGATCATTCCGAGTTTTACGATCTTCAAACGAACCAGATAATTCTCGAGATACGATAAGCTTCGTAGATGGCTGGAGCAGAAGTTTCTGCTGCTTGGTCGATGGTTCGTCGTAAAAATCTGAGACAAAAGACACGGTATTTTTCGGACTTGAAACGTAAGCCCCAAGCGGGGCTCGATCCGAGCTGTTACTCCCAACGCCTAGCAAACGTAAGATCTCAAATCGACGTTCCGAAACAGTGTCCTTAATAAGGAAGGACAGATGACGTAAGCTGTGTCAAACAGTTTTTTCGACGTACTCTAAGACACAATCGTTTTTCTCGATCTGGTGAGTAATGAGGCCAGACGATACATAACCTCTAAAATTCCCTGATTGAACGATCGCAGCCGTTCATCTTTGCGAGCCGGCCATTTATTCTGGCTCTCGAGCACTGAGCGAATCTCGTCATGAACGGCTGGTGCCGCTGTGCTCTGGCAGTCAGGAATCGGAATTCTGTTGTATCGCTCGAACCGATTTTTCGAATCTTCAAAACAGTCAGCGAATTCACGCGTGACAATCAACTTGTAGATGGAAACAAAATGAGCTTCTGCCTTTTTATCGCCGGTTCGTCGCAAAACTCGGGAACTACTGCGGTAGAACGATAAGCCAATGGAGCATAGGCTCTCAGAGGCGTCAGATCGGAGCTACGAGAAGAGCTGCTCGAATTACGTTTTCTGTTCGAATTTCCGTCATAGGAGATCGAAGAACGGTGTGAGCCAACGGGGCTCAAACGATGACTCTGCTCAGAACCGTCTCGTTTGTTTTGAGAGTTCTGACCGGCAGACTTAGTCGAAGCAGTCGAGGCTAATTAGTCCGTTTCTATAGATTTTCTCGAGTCATCATCGCAAGAAACAATAGGATAACGTTTATCCCATGAGCGCGAAGATTTCGAAGGTTGCGATAAGTTAACTACATCTGCGACGAGTCGAGATTAGCGTGACCAAACATTGCTAGTAGCAACGCTATACAAACTGTAGCAATAAACGGCTTACACCAAGCGAGCTTGAATGAACAATGCATATGTAAAGTCTAATTTGTTTGTGTAGTGGAATGTATGATCCAAATGCCTGCTGCCGACTCATCGTTTACTAGCTTTTTTCTAATAATTAACCTAGTTTTATCTCAGTTTCACATACACAAACCGTTGTATATATTGGTCCTTATCGTTGTAATCGCGTTGGCACTATACGTCCTGAAAATTTTCGACGTCGTCGCCGACGCTTATTGGACCGCGCTCGACGACTGTGACGCGGCAAATCGATTGTGCCAAAAAAAGTGGCGAATGTTGCATGGCTGCTTGCAGCAGCCCATTCTATCGCATTGGCTTATTAGTGCAAAATTTTTTTGGCCGGAAGTAAATTTTCCGGCCCAAAAAACGATATAATTATTATTAGCTCTGCGGTCGAACTATCTGCCCGATTTTTTCAGTGACCTAATCCAGACCTCGAACTTTACTTGTCCGAAACTTACGTAATTAAGGGATTAAACTTAAATTTCGCGTCGATTGCATAAGTGTCGGTCTTAACTAACTCGGTTCTGTTTACTGCAATTTTGATGTTTCATTGTTGCTTCTTTATTGGTCAGAGAATGAATAACACGTACATTTATACGGAGTATGCATGCTTGGCTTCGATTGGTGCATTTAAAACGCATCTGGCATTTCTTTCTGGAAAATCAAATGATCAGCCGCGATTAAATTGAAATAGAGGGGAAAAAGTAGATGGGAAAATTGTCAGTTTAGGCTTAGCATATCAACGACGAAATCTAAATAGGTGATCGTTAAACTTTTGAATTTGCAGTTGATTTATCAGCGATTATCTTGGGCAATTCCGCCCGTCAGAAGCCCTTAGCATTTGGTGGTTGCCCGTGCAGTAATCCCCTCCAGCCAAATTTTCATCTCTCTCCAGGAGCAACAAAACTCCTCGAAAGCTTTTGGAGAGGTCTTCGTTGGGACGCATCCAAGAAGCCACCGATTAGGTAATTTCCAGCTGTTGTCCAAAATTATAAAGATCCCCTATAGAACCCAAAGAATTGAATTTTTCGAATTTTCTGCTCACATTTTCTGGGTTTTTTCATGCTAATTTATAGAGCTTGATTGATGCAACACACAGAAAAACAGTTCTTTTTTCTCGCGCATATCTTCTAATTTTTTCGACACAATCTTGAGTTTTTTCTGATAGCAATATCTGCCATATGCTACGCATGTAATTAAGGAATCTACCCTTACATGATCGTCGCCTGATTCACGCCTTACAGGTAAAACGTTTATTCGTTCTAGACTTTTCTCCCGTAAAACAGCAGGGCAGAGTAAAATCCGGAAATGGACACGTATATTATTGTGCACACAGTTCCGTCGGGGGGGGGGGCTTCTCCGCTCCTGCGGTAGTCTGAAGTGCCGAAACCGGGGTTACCCAAGTAGGGTCCATCAGGCGTTCACCCCGACCCCGTTTCCAGCAAAATTTTTCCCACTGAAGGAGGGTTTAGGCTCGGAATCGGGTGCACCATTATTCATATGTGAAGCTAATCCCGGTACCGTCGGGGGTTTCTGCACCTCTGGGGCAGTCTAAAGTCCCGGAACCGGATTCCGCAAGAAGGCCCATAAGGGTAAAACACCCCAGCCTGTATCCGGCAAAATTTCTCCTGCGGGAGAAACCCCTGACGGAACGGGGGTCAGCTTCACATAGAGTCCACCCTTGCTTCTGAACCATTAACCCCTTCAGTGATTGAAATTTCCTGCCGTGAACGGTGTTGGGAGTGTTTACCCTGATGTGGCCCTACTTGGGGGAACACCGGTTCCGGCACTTTGGACCAAACTCAAGAGCTTTTTGAGAGAAGAAACCTCCCGGAACCGGGATAAGCTTCGTAAATGAATAACGGGAGTTCCCAGGGCGGAGAAACCCCTGATGGAACTGTGTGCACGATAATTTACGTTTCCCGGCTTTTATCCATCGTTTCCGTTTCCGCATTTTGCCCATCGTTTCCGTTTTCCGTTACGGTTTTTACCCACACCCTCAATATAGCTTAACTCGCTGCTCATTTCGGAGTCAGTAAAAGCGCTACGAGTAGTAGAATATCTAGCAAAGAAAAGTGCTCCGATGGAACAAAAAAGATGAATATACTTGGAATTGTGGATTATTATGGATGTAAAAGGAGGGGAATAGGAGGAATCTACTCCAAAGTCGGAAAATCTGCTAAAAATCACACTTTCTCTAAGCAACGCAAAAAATCGATGTATATTCTGCGGCCAACAGATTAAAATAAATATTCAACCATAACAATGATTGAAACAGCAGCACGTTAGTCAGTGCAGTAGCTATGGGAAAATGATATTAAGTAAAACTAACAGTCTTCCAAGCCAATTGAATGAAGAAAGCAACATCCAAGACAATTGAAGACATGGTTGGTTTAAAACAGTAGGAAACGCGTAAGCTGACTTGGAACAGACTAAATGTAGATACACTAGCATGCCCGAAACGATTGTGTGCACTAATCAATCGGCTCCTGCTTTGCTTGCTATAATGCTCATAACAAAATAAAACAACTTTAAATACAATACCTCTAGTTTTCTATCAATCAGGTGCCAGCAATTTAAAAAAGTAACCTTGATAAGATTACGTTTATACACTCTTATCTGAAACTTCGAACATTATTTAAAAAAGACACTTTTTTAGAGGCCGCAGAATATACATCGATTTTTTGCGTTGCTTAGAGAAAGTGTGATTTTTAGCAGATTTTCCGACTTTAGGTAGATTTTTCCTAGTCCCCTCCTTTTACATCCATAATAATCCACAATTCCAAGTATATTCATCTTTTTTGTTCCATCGAAGCATTTTTCTTTGCTGGTACACTACTTTTAATTAGCGTGATTTCAGTACATCAGTCAGTAAACACAATCAGTAATATGCCACAATAATGACAACAGTCCAAGAACGCGGAAAACAATATTGTTCTTAACATCAGCATTATTCTTTTTAAACAAGACAACCTTTATTGACACCATCCATTTTCAAATTATAACTCCATTAAGCTATTTCTTCTTAATGTACAGTTCACTTATAATCAAGCACAAATCTTTAACCAACGAATTCACATTTGCAAATCCTCACTCAATCAATACACAAGCACAATGTGTTGTGACTTTTGAAATTGAAAAACATCTAATTTTTCAATTTTCAAATTGAAAATTGGATCAATTTTCAAATTGAAAAATTGGGTCAATTTTCAAATTGAAAAATTGGGAGTTCGAAATTTGTGATAAAGAAAATAATCAAAAGATAGTCACTTGGTTTATTTAAGCCGAGTAATTAAATTACGACCGTCCACCAATTCCAAACGTCCAAACGCGACTAATCTGATCACTATGAAAAAGTTTTGAAAAATGAGCTTGCTAAGCGAGAGTTGTAAACCAAGAGAAAACTTAAAGTTAAACCTACCATTAAATTATTAAGAGACTTATAAAAGATTTTAAACTTTAAGAAAAGCCACCTTTTCTGCATGAGGTTGTATTATTATTGACGATATTACTGACAAAAATTGAAATTCTTGGCGACATTGTCAAAAATCGGAGCATTCTTTACTTCAGAACCAAGCTTAACGTTCTGCATAAGAAGAAAACGCAAGCTAGGCTTAGAATTGAATGAAGTGACGGTAGTGACCAATGTTGTGAAGAATGTGAGGTAAACGCGAATCACATGTGCAATAAAGTCTATTTAAGGAATGCCACATCTTTAATAGTTGACAAAATGAATAAAATCTGTGAAATTTGCGGAAAGCAATTACTGACACAAATACCTCATGCATGGGATATCAGATATGGGGAATGATACATCAGAGTCTGAACAAATGATTGATGATGATAGTAGTGAAGGCAGTAACAATGGGTATTCTTCAGATGTGTCTGAAGAGCAGCTCAAATGAGACTGTAATCGAAACTGGTTGGACTAACCCTTTGGCACTTTAGTAAAAGTTGTGCTTTCAAATTTTGAAGATTTCCTGACAGTATACAAGACCTCCAAACCGAATCATTTTACAGCAGTTTTGTTGATAAAATCCATATTCTCTATGATCTTTATGACTCACTCATAGATGCTCTAAATGAAAGCGAATTAAGGGCAGAATGAGATAACGCTAATGATTTTTGCCGGTATAAATTAAAATTTGAGAAAAAGGAAGCTGATGAGACAGCTTGGGCCAGTCGAAAATACATGTTTAAAAAATTGACTCGCAAAAATGCCAATCTATTTGAGGATGAGCAGATGAAACGAGAAGACAATAATGAAGTTGTCACATCTGTTGAAGAGTCTAGCAGTGCTTTGCTAGACTATCCAAATCGGATGAAAATGCTTAGATTATAATCAGTACATTACTCTAAAGAATTTTTACCCGAAATTTGGTGTTTCGTGCCTACAAGGGCAGAGTTTCTATGTTTAAGCGTTCAACCAATTTTATGATGTTTTATGCGTCGTACTAATGCGTTGTGGTGTAGGTATCTGTATTGAGCACGTTATATGTTGTGCTACCTGGCTAATTCTCAGTAAATTCTTATTTGGCTTTTTTTTCCGATTTTGATTAATTTAGGTGTTGTATTATCGTTGTATAGCCTGATGTCCAAATTTAACGCTTCGCTTTTGGTGATGATTTATTATGCATGCACTTACATGTCTCGAAGTTCGAAAAACATGCAAAAACTAGTAGAACAGCGTGGCAATGCTTCAACGTGCAGTGAGTTGATGATATGAACTAAAATTAGAACAGTAGCATGGGGGACGCTGCTAGCTACTTATGCAAATTAAAATTCGCCCGTCCTGGATAACCGACTGTGAATAGTTGGGCGCTTCATGCCTGTACTTTCGTGCTTTATTGTTTTTGAGCAGAAATAACTAGCTTGCGAGCAACATAATTTACTTCCAGGTCGTTGTATAGATTGTGAATGAAGGTATTTTTGCACTGCCGATTGCTCGATTGGTGGAATAGTTCCCTGTGTGGGGCATAAAAATGCACAAAATGGAGTAATATGCTCTTAATTGTAGACCTATAGGATGATGTATTGTGAGTGCTCTATAACTCCATTACGTGCGGTCAGGTTCGATGCTTATTTTCATTTATTTATTTATTTTTATTTATTTTTTTAAATTTTTTATGAAAAAGAGTAGAAATTAATAAATTACTTTTCAACCGTATACCCTCACCCCACATAAGCTCTAAATAAGATGAGAATGAATAACATAAGTTTTGTCTGATAAGCTGTAGAACCTACATAAATGTACAAGAGATAAAATGATTGCACACATAGGATAAAACAGCTAAGCACCCATGAGCTATAAATAAGATGAGAATGAATAACATAAGTTTTGTCTCATAAGCTGTAGAACCTACATAAATGTACGAGAAATAAAATGATTGCACACAGAGGATAAAACGGCTAAGCACTCATGAGCTATAAATAAGATGAGAATGAATAACATAAAGCGTGCAAATTTAACGCTTCACTTTTGATGATGATTTATTATACACGCACTTACATGTCTCGAAGTTCGAAAAACATGCAAAAATAGAACTGCGTGGCAATGTTTCAACGTGCAGTGAGCTGATGATCTGAACTAAAATTAGAACAGTAGCATGGGGGACGCTGCTAGCTACTCATGCAAATTAAAATTAATTGGTTCCGCCCGTCCTAGATAACTGACTGTGAATAGTTGGGCGCTTCACGCCTATACTTTCGTGCTTTATTGTGTAGTAGTATGACTCCATTGTAGGCGCTTAGCGCCTCATGGACGCTCTATGCTTAAGCATGTGCTATGCTTAAGCATTGTATACCTCAAGGGTCCACCCTTACTACTCCTAATTTATAAAAAAATTTCTCGAATTTTTTTGGTGATTTCTGCAGTATCTGCAGTATTTTTTGTAAAAAAATTTCGAAAAACCGGTATTCTTCAGGAAAATTTCGGATTCCGCCACTGACCCTTACTTGTCCAATTTTTGTTATACCAATTTCGCCAATGCTTAAGCGCATGCCTATGCTTAACATTAGAGCTGGCCGCGTCCAACTTTTGGTATACCAATTTCGCCTATGCTTAAGCGCATGCCTATGCTCAACATTATAGCTAGCTGCGTCCAACCTTTGGTACACCAATTTTATATGCATCCTGCAAAAAGCCAGGGCTCAAGCTCCGCCCCTCCGCCTATGTTTTAGCATAGCATCTTCAATTTGAGATCTATAAAATGAGATGAAGGCTCCACTACTGCCTCATATCACGGCTGGTGATTTGATAAAATAATGTTCAATATAATCTTTATTTCAAAAACAAATCATGTGTGTTAGCTAGCCTTAAGCCTTAAACGCTAGCTTATTTACTTTACGCCAACGAGTGTAGATCCAGGCCTGTTTTTAAAAATTATATGATAGCACGAAAAATATGCTTTAAACAAGATTTCTATGTGACTGGGCTTGCTAACTATCGTTAGCTCGCTTGCTTTTCCCTCTTTTATGGATCTAATGCTAAGCTAGAGCTAGCGAACGTTTCATTGCGCATTTTTCCTGATCTGTCGTTCTCCAGACCCTTCAAATTCTACAAATTTTCCTAATGTATTCCTTACGATACTTCATTTAATGTCGAGAGCTTAATTTTTGAAATTACGCGCGCTATTCTCGCTTTTTCTGTTTGATTTTTATTTCCTTGAATTATTCGATTTTTTGACGTTTGCGATTGTTTTACTTCGGATTTTTATTTTGTTTTTTAGCCATCATCGTGTTTTTGAATCCGCCGAAGAGTATTGAAGGATCAGCGGTTACCGCTCTTTAGACCTTGATTAATTCATATACAAAAAGTAAATGTCTGACATTGCGTATTTTTATTTATCGAAGTTAGCTATTTCCATGCATTTGCAGAACAGGCACGAAATGCTTTATTCACATTATTTATTATTAACATTTTTGTTGTTTTTCATAGTTTTATTCATATCCTTATTCATTTTTATTCATTCATTCTTACCTTTTGGCGTTTCATGCAAATATAAGAGTAAGCGCGTCATTTTTGAAGATCTATTTATATTATATATAAATAAGTAATACTTATATTATAATTATTCATATTCTTATTTATTTATTTATATTGAATCATTTTTAAGACAAAAGAAATTTTTTTAACCAAGGAAATGAAACATTTGTAGTCTTTTCCTAACTGTTGTAAAATTTGGAGTCAACTTATACAAATTTACATGATGTTTCTGGATTTGCAATTATTCTATATTTAAGACTGTAATCAATTTATATTTTGTGTAGTTGTGTTTTTTAGCATCATGGACGTTCGCATTCTAATTAGTCTAAGCCTTTATGTGCTGACTACAGCCAAGTAAGAGCAACATTTTTCAATTAAACCGGGTTAATGACTTTGCATATATTTAATAAGTGCCTGATAATGCATATGTATAATGTAGAGCACACTGTTATTTGGCAGCAGGAGAAAATCTCAATTCTGATGCAAAACTTTTGTTGGAGAAAAGCTAGGAAACGAAATTATTTCACAACACTTATTATTTTATAATTGTATTTGCATACATAGTATAGGTTTGAAAAAAAGCTCCAAGTCAATATCCTTTATAAATTAATTACATGCCATTTCTAACTTCTTTTGACTTGTTTAAGTCACATTCTATGCTTTATTTTTAAATTAAAATAATAAAAAATTCAATAACAAAAGACCGTCAGATTCGGTTAATTTCTAATTTTAGAGGTCCAGCGTTCAGACAATTCAATGACGTCAAAAAAACAGAAAAGTAGACATGGAACTTTTTGGCGAGCCAACGTTATGTAGCAGTCTCGTTATGCTGTACGAAGTGCACGCCGCCCTAAAAACCTGTTAGCCTCGCCATTAAATTTTTCGTTCTTTGAAGTTAATGAGCATATATGTACACACATATAAATTTAACAGAACCAAATAAGACAAGGAAAAATTTTTTTATAATAAATAATTGGAAAGTAAAACCAAAAACGCAGAAAAATCGAAATTTTCATAAAAATTGCCTGAAATCCCCTCAAGACCACAAACTAGCATAGTTATGTGAAAAAAACCAAAGCTTTACTGTTTGTTAAAGTTACTGAATATGACAAATCCAAGTCGAATTGCCCTCATTTTCCCGAAAGAACGCATCATCGCTTTTTCGACGATGGCTTTCATTTGAAAGAATGTTTTTTCTTTTCAAAAATGTTTTAATAATAAGCATATTGAAATAATGAAAATACCTAAACCAGAAAGCTTGCTCAATGATTCACGAAGATTGATGTAATTCCTGGTGTTTTGATAATACGCGATTAGGTCCACGTTTCCAAACAGTCCCACATCTCATTATTCTTTCCTCATTGACTTTTTTATTTCAAATGACTAACGCTAAATGTCGCATTGTCATTTTAGATCGGTGATGGCAGGAAATGGTATCAGCTTTGACGATAACGTGAGTGTCTGATAATTCACAATTTGTTTCCAAGTGTGCATCTACCGTCTACTTCATAGAAATATTGTGCACAGATCACAATTTTTGAATCGATCTTAATTCAAAGGCTAATTATGTAATCTTAATTTTAATTAATTTTAATTTTAATTAGTTTTAATCAAACAGTGAAAACGTTAGATAAAATTTGTGCTAATTTTCAAAATCGGATTATCGCACATTTTTTCCAAAATTCTATCAATTCAGAGCTTTGCTAATGATTTCTCAATTCATCATCGCGCCACAGAGTTTAGATATGATGACAATTCAATATCTGAAGTTTATTGAGATATTACGTAGTAAATCTGGAAGCACACACTAGACGGTCAAAAAAGGATTTTGTAAAGCATAGTCCGAAATAGTACGTCAACATTAAGCTATTTAGTCAAGGAATCTCACCACTTGTAATCGCTAAATTTGAATAATTTTTTAAACTTTAAACTGCTAAATGATATTGATAGCGTCGTAGAAAAAGCAGGAGGCGATATGTTTGAGAAAATGGAAAATATAGTACTTGCAAATACATGTAACTTACTTAAAATGGCTATGAAGCTAGCGTTTTTAGCGCGAATCCCAGTTAGCAATATTTTTTCCATTAGCTCGGGATGGCTTACATTAGCACCATACATAGGCAGCAACAAAGTTGTGGGGCCGGATTGGGTGATATTGCCAAATATGGCACCGAAAATCTAATTCTGGGGGTCCATGGATTCTTAAGTGGTCAGGTTCTTATTCTCGGGAGGGGGAGTTCAGAGCCCCGCGTCTATGTTCGATCAGTAAACCGCTAGTTTTTTTGCTTATATAAGATACAATAAGCGCAGTTTCATTGATGCATATCATATTCTGTTCTAATACGGTCGTTTGATAACATTGACTCAATAATGGTCAATGGACTCAGAAAGCTAATCTACTTTGTATCTATTACAAAATCAGACATGATAATGTGGCTAACGTATACTGAAAGAATCTGGCAACTAACGTCTCTGCGCTTTAGATTTGAACGTTAAATAAGTATGAAGACCCTAATTTTGTTTTCGAACAACTGGAAAAAGTGCTGATGTCACAGTTCTGAGATTTTTAATTTTTTGAGTCCGGGCATCTACTTTTTCTTTTGGCATCGGCGGAAATGCATAATGGCGCGTTTCTTTTTAATTAAAATAAACGTTTCCGCTCTAAGATACTTTTATTGATTGCTGCGCAAGACTCTCGAAAAATACATTGGCACAGTATAGTCGGTCTAGAGTAGGGGGTAGCCAGAGAACTTTTTCTGACTATAGCCTCAAAATCTAGTATATAATGCGAAATAGCGTAAAAACTACGTTGACACAGAGTTTCTGAACATTTTGAAGCACGTTTGCAGAAAAAATGATCTTCGTAAATAAACTTTTAGCCTTCATTTCGCCCTATTCTTTCAAAACATTTCTATTGTTTTAATTCTTGGAAGTCTGGCTCCAAACTCCTGTACATGCCTGTTCCCGAATCGCTTGCGTTAAATATTCCTTTGTTAGCAGGTAAAGTCTCCGAAGGATGAACTACTCTCAGAAATGGACGAAGTAAGATTACTTGATTTTTTACGCACGCTTTATAATATCTTTGCAAAAAACCTATGTCGAATATTATTTTAACGTTATTATGTTTCAAAATTAGCTCCACTTAGTTATCTTCGAAGTAAGTTACACAATAAACTAGCTATTTTCATCGGAACATCAATTTTTATCAATTGCTATCATCTAAATTTGACGACATGTTTCTTTTAAATTATTCAACAAATTGTAATCTTTAATTTTATTTTATAAATGAAGATTTAAATCTTGTCTGTTTTTCTCGGCGTACTACGGATATGCAATTTTAAAGGTAAAACGTAATTTTCTATACTATGACCCGTTGAAACGACCCTTCTTCATCAAACTGAGTAAAGTAAGTTGAACATCAGATCTGCCCTTACTCTGAATTTCGAACACAAAATTAATAATTACATTGTTCAACTTGGAAAAATTCAAAGTATTTTTGTAAATTTTTTAGACTAAAGATGCACCTCTGATAACGGATATAATAGTTAGGTTTTCACTGATACTTGTCGAGGGGACTAGTAAAAAGTCACCTATGCGCTCAAAAGGTCATACGTTTCTGCTAAAAATCTGATTTCTCTAAGCAACACAAAAATCGAAGTATATTCTGCGGCCTACAGAAGGAAGTTGTGGCCACAAGTTGGCATAAGGGCTTTTAGGATATCAGCACCCGCAGAAGATGAAAAACCCCACAGATTACTGTAGGCTCTGAGAATTATATTTTTAGTAACATTTTTTGTGATTTCACACAACCAGACCCCTTGAATTTTCTTGCTGCCCATGTAAGGTTGTGGCCTCAGTTTGAAAAATAAATAACACAATACTAATTCTTTAAAAACCAAAATAATTAATTTGATTAATGAAAACGACAAATCATTCTGTTTACTAACCTTGACTGAATAGAAGTTCGAACGACCGCTGTTGTAAATGTATTTAAGTGCTGTAAGGCAGTACACATGCGCAAACAGGGTATTAGTACAATATGTCGCCACATGGTCAGAAAAATGCAAAAAAATTCCAGAAGTAAACAAAATATCTGATTAGGGTAAATTGAGATCGCTGATCACGAAAAAAATGTTTAGAAAGTCCGGGGAATGACCGGTCACTTTTTATGAGTGACCATTGGTCAAATTAGTACAATATGTCACCACATGGTCACAAAAATGCAAAAAAATTCCAGAAGTAAACAAAATATCTGATTAGGGTAAATTGAGATCGCTGATCACGAAAAAAATGTTTAGAAAGTCCGGGAGTGACCGGTCACTTTCTATGAGTGACCATTGGTCAAATGAAATGGTCACACAAAAAAAATGCTGACAAAAACAATAATTTCTTGGTAAATCGAGGTTGCTGATCACGAAAAAAATGTTTAAAAAGTCCGGAGAGTGACCGGTCACTTTCTACGGGTGACCATTGGTCAAATGAGATGGTCACACAGAAAATACTGACAAGAACAATGATTCCTGGGTAAATCGAGGTTGCCGATCACGAAAAAAATGTTTAAAAAGTCCGGAGAGTGACCGGTCACGTTCAATGAGTGACCATTGGTCAAATGAAATGGTCACACAAAAAATGCTGATTAAAAATGTTACAAAAACTATTGTCTTATTATTTTTAACAGCAACACTTTACAATAACTGTGGTTCAGTATTTTTTACATCATGACTTCCTTTCTGATCAGCGACCTCGATTACCAAGAAATTATTGTTTTTATCAGTATTTTTGTGTGACCATATGATTTGACTAATGGTCACTTACATAAAGGGACCGGATTTGACCAAGGGTCACTTATATAAAGTGATCGGTTATTCTCCGGACTTTTTAAACATTTTTTTATGATCAGCAACCTCAATTTACCCAGGAATTATTGTTTTTATCAGTATTTTTCTGTGTGACCATTTCATTTGACCAATGGTCACTCATAGAAAGTGACCGGTCACTCCCCGGACTTTCTAAACATTTTTTTCGTGATCAGCGACCTCGACTTACCCTAATCATATGTTTTTCTGGAAATTTTTTTTTTGCAATTTTCTGACCATGTGGCGACATATTGTACTAATTTGACCAATGGTCACTCGTAGAAAGTGACCGGCCACTCCCCGGACTTTCTAAACATTTTTTGCATAAGGATAGATCGGAAATTTTAATAGCTCATATATGTAAAATGCCGAAGCAGTAGAAAGTGCATCTACCTACATCATCTCATCACGCTAGCATAACACGTGTTACTGCAGAGCCATAATAAACAGCATGATACGAATGTCATAATTCACCTATTGAGCCTTTTAACTGAATATTGACTAATTTTGTCACGAAAATGTTGTGCTGACCCGCAAGCTAAATCGGCTACTTTACACAGGCTAAGGTTTCCTTCCAAGCTCTTTACTAAACACCGGTAAAAAGTATTTGAGAGGACGCCTTCTTTTTTCAGAGGATGCAGAATATACTTCTATTTTCGTGTTGGTTAGAGAAATCTGATTTCTAGCAGACTCTTATGATTTTTTTGAGCGCATAGGTGACTTTTAGTAGTCCCCTCTTTTATGTCTTCAATGATCCGCAATTCCAAGAATATTCATTCTTTTTGTTTCATCGGAGCAATTTCCTTTGCTAGTACCCTACTTTTAATTAGTGTGATTCGAGTAAATCAGTCAGTAAACACATACGGTAACATGCCACAATAATGTCAGCAGTCCAAGCACGCGGAAAACAATATTGTTCTGAACATCAGCATTATATTTTTAAACACGATCACCTTCTATCTCATTAAAATAGATCAGATGTTTTCAGCGTAAACTTCACGCTACTACTGGATGTAAAGAAGACTTACAGCCAGATTTGCAACCCTGGCCTTACATATAAATATTTAGGAAAAATTGAGCTCTTGCAACGCTTAAAAAACTATAATTAATGTTTAGTGTTAAGTTAGAATAATTACAGGGTGTAAAGAAGGAATGCGGTCGGATTCGTAATTCTGACCTCACAGAACATATTTCGAAAAAAATTTTCGTCTTACAACGCTTTGGAAGTGAAGTGAATTCGTGGTGTGACCTTAACACATCAACAATAGTTGAATAGTATAAATTTTACAGAACTACTGGGTGTAGAGAAAAGAGAAAACTAAAAGTCGCATTCGTGATTCTGACTTTACATGGTACATTTAAAAAAATTAAGTTTTTGCGGCGCTAAGTAAAGTTAATTTTCGGTGTAAACTTTACACAGCCACCGAGTGTAAAGAAGGTTTAAGTGCAATTCGTATTTTAATATTAACCTGATATTGCGATTAATATTTATGAAAAAATTAAGTCTTCACATTGGTCTGAAGACAAATAAATATTAATTGTTAATAACTTCACACCATTTTGGAGTGTAATTAAATGCGCCTATGATGATTATCCCGTCTACATTTTTAGACTTGTGATCATGTTCAGACTCCTTACCGGAGGAGTTGGCAGAAAGAAACAAGATGGAAACACGTTCAACATCTCCGGTTTTTGGCTTTACACCTACCGAAAAAGCTCAATATTGATTTAAATAAACAAAATTTGCTTTGACACGATCTTCTTATAAAGTTCTTTATTTTTATTCTATTTGACTTATTCCGATTTCTAAACGGAGAGAAAGCCGTACATAAAAGGGACAAAAACGTATTTTTTACACTGTGCATCACATTGTAAACTTTAAAAATCTGAACATAACTCCCCATTGAATATCACAAATTCAATTTATGCCAATTCATAGTATTTAAATTGGAGTACGTTCGTGTGTGAAAAACTTCTATTCCACATACGATTTGTGGTATTGACCAATCGAAAGAGGGTGAAAAAACGTGTTTTTTCGTTCAATGTTACACCCTAATTTCGAACTTTGCACCTCCGAAAATAACTCAATAATGAGTTTTTTAAACGCTATTTGTTGCAACGAATAGCCCGTCGAATGTGCTTTATTTTTCTTTTCGTTAATTTATCCCGACTTACAAACGGAGAGATAGGCAGAAATATTTGGGACAAAAGCCTTTTTACGCTATCCACTAGAGTGCAAACTTTAGACCCATGGATCTAACTCTGTATTTAGTGTACAAAATTAGCAGGTAAGCCAAAAGTGACCTTTGTCTTCTAGTACATTTATGACAAAGACTTATAAGCGGAGTTGTTGGCAGACCTAAAGAAGTGAAAAACCCGACCAAAATCTGCCTTTACACTCGCGTTCTTTTGCACTCTTTGCACTGACCCTCGAGAACTAATGCAAATTTCAAAAACAAAAAATACATTTAAGTTAATTTAATTCTCTACAAATCTGTACCATCAAATTATGTGACGCACTAGCAAGGAAAATGTTCCATTGGAACAAAAAAGACGAATATGCTTGGAATTACGGATTATTAAAGGTGTAATAGGAGCGGACTAGAAAAAACTCTAATGTACGAGTATATGCCAGAAGTCGCAAAAACTGTTAAAATCAGATTTTCTCTAATCAACGCGAAAAATTGAAGTATATTCTGCATGCAACTAATAATTATTGAAAAAATAGCATGTTAGCTAAGCAGTAGCTAGGGGAAATTAAATGAAGTAAACTAGGAGAGACTTCGCAAGCCAATTGAATGAAATAGCAAACATTGATGCTTTGAAGATAATCAAAGAGATTGTTGGTTTAAAACAGCAGGAAACGCGTAAGCTTACATGAAGCAGACTAAATGTAGGTACACTTGCATGCCCGTGACGATTGTGTGCACTAATCAATTGACGCCAGGTTTGCTTGCTATAATGCTCATGATAACAAAATAAAAAACATTAAATACAATTGCAGTTAGTTTTCTATCAGTCACAATACGAAGCAGGTCAGCGTTGCAACTTGCAAGCAAATTACTAAAAGTTTTCATTTTAGATTATGTTTGAACCATCTTATGTGAAGCATTTAAAATTATTTGAAGAAGGTATCCTTTTTTCCGAGGCCGCAGGATATACTTCGATTTGTTGCGTTTATTAGAGAAAGTCTGATTTTTGACAGTTTTTGTGACTTTAGGCATATACCCGTACATAGAAGCTTTTTCCTAGTTTCCTCCCTTTATATCCTTAATAATCCATAATCTTAAGTATATCCGTCTTTTCTGTTCCATTGGAGCATTTTGCTTTACTGATTAGTACACTATTTTCAATTTGCATGATTTGAGTAAATCAGTTTGAAAAAACATGCGGTAACATGCTACAATAATGACAGCAGTCTAAGAACGTGGAAAACAGTATTGTTCTGAATATCAGTATTGTCTCTTAAATACCAAGACGACCTTACTTTATTTAAACAGATCAAATGTGTTCAGGGTAAACTTTACACAACTACTGGGTGTAAAGAACACTTACACTCAGATTCGTAAGAGCTGAAGCCACATGGAACATTTTGGAGAAAATTTTAGCGTCTGCTATGCTCTTAAACTAAACTTAATTTTCAGTGCAAACCGTACAAAACTACTGAATGTAAAGAAAACATACGGTCAGATTCATAATCCTGAGCTTACGGAACATATTTTGAAAAAATCGCATTTTTCAATGCTCTAGAAGTAAAATAAATTTGTAGTGTAATCTCCACCTATCAAGTAGTATTAACATCTCACAACTGCCGGTTATAGAGAAAGCTAACAGTCAGATTCCTGATTCTGGCGTTACATAGAACACTCTGAAGAAAACTGAGCTTTAGCATTGCTCGAAAACTAAAGTAAATTTTCAGTGTAAACTACACAATTACAGCGTGTAAAGAAAATTTTAGTCGGATTCCTTATCCTGAAATCACTCTGATATCACGATTAATATTTATGAAAAAGTGAACTCTCCACAATCGTTCAAAGATAAAAAATAATGGATGTAAACCACTTTACACCATTGTTGAACATAACCAAACAGGTACAAATGACGTATGACGTTTGACCCCTAATACATTTTTAGACTTGTGATCACGTCCAGACTCATAATCGGAGAAGTTATTAGAAAAAAACAAGACAGAAACGCATTTAACACCTCCGATTTTTGACTTTACACCACCCGAAAAAGCTAAATATTGATGTAAATAAACGCAATTAGCTCTTACGTGTACCCCTTAGAAATTACTTTATTTTTATTCTATCCGACTTATCCCGACTTTTAAAGAGAGAAATGCAAATTAAAAAAGGGATTAAAATGTGTTTTTCCATCATGCATCACATTGTAAACTTAAAAAATCTGAATTCAACTCTCATTGAGTGTAACGAAATTCGGTCTGGGCAATATAGCAACCTTCGAATTTTAGTACGTTTATTTGTTTAAAACTATTGTCCCGCAAAATATTTGACATTTTTATCAATCAAAGAATAGAAAAAACAAGTTTTTCGCACAATTTATATCACTGATTTCGAACTCAACACCTCTATAAATAAGTCAATTTTGAACTTTCTTAGACGCGGTTTCCTGCAACGTGTAGCCCTGAAAATATACTCTATCAATCTGTTATTCAATTTATCGCGACTTATAAAGCAAAAAAGTTAGAGGTATAATCTTAGACAAAACCTGCTTTTTACACCAGCCACTAGAGTGTATAGTTCAAACCCCTAGATCCAACTCCGTATTGAGTTTAATAAAGTTTGCTGGTAAGCAGAAAGTAGATCTTAAGCCGTACATTTCTAAAAGAATAAATTTCTTGGAAATCATAATAAGCATATTAGTTGACAAACCAAAAACTATCAAAGACATGTTTTCTACCCCTGAATTTAAACTTCATTTTACCTCAGAATTTGAAATTCGCACCCCTACAAGTAAGTCTCTATTCAGTTTTAAGAAATGCGTCCGAACGCGATGTATAACCCTTGAGACGTACTTTATTTTCATAGTACTCCGTACTTCTTATTTATAAGCAGAGCGGTTGACAAACTGAAAGAAAATAAAAACAGGTTTTATCGTCCACCATCTGAGTGTTAACTTTAAACTGCCAGACCTAACTTCGCATTACTTTTAAACAAATGCGGTCAAATTCGTCGTGTAGCCCTTGATCAGCAATACATTTTCCTATATAGGTTTGAGGGCTCTTATACAAAGAATCTGGCAGACATAAACAAGTTGAAAACTCGACCAAAATGTGTTTTTCAAGCCTAGATGTTTACATTCTTTACACTACCACTTTGCAAAACTAAAAAAATCGCTTTTGAGCTTAGTCAGTTGTCTACATTTAAATAAAACCAGACCAAGCAGAATGCAAAACTGAGTTAAAAAAGTCGTGTGACCGACCAAATCTTCAAACTAAATGCTATGACGTTACACTTTAACATTACCGCGCAGAAATTTAAAGAAATAAAGAAAGCTAATCCAAGTTTTTTATTATCTATCTTCAGAAAAAACTCACAATACAGAAGTGTACCAGCATTCTGCTTAGTTTGTTTTTTCAAATGTAGACAACTGACTAAGCTCAAAACCACTTTTTCATTCTTTGAAAAGTGACTTATTTCCAGGGTGGTATTGTGAAGGATGTAAAGCATCTAAGAGTAAAAAACCACATTTCGGCCTGTTTTCTGTCTTTCAACGACTCCAATTATAAGTCTCCAAAAATTCGGTATAGCAGAAATGTACTACGACTCATGGGCTACATTCGGTTTACCAGCAAACTTTTATTTTACACTCTAGTAAATGGTGTGAAAAACAGATTTCGTCTTAGATTTCTCCATCTAATTTTCCGCTTATAAGTCGGGATAAATTGAATGAAACAAAAATAAGTTACCTTTCTACGGACCATACGTCGTAGCTAACCGCGTTCAAAAAAACGCAATAGCGGGTTATTCATCGGGGTTTAAAGTTTAAAATCAGTGGAGTAAAATGGGCGTAAAAACGTTTTTCTTCTATTTTGATTGTTAAATATCTCAAATATTTTGCGGAACAGAAGTTTTGCACATACAAACGTACTACTGTTTAAAGGCTACAAACTAGCCCGAAGTTAAATTTCTTCACACTCAATGGGGAATTTGGTCTAGATTTTTGAAATTTACATTGTGACGGATTGTGGAAAAATACGTTTTTGTCCCTTCTATTGTTCGCCAATTTTTTCGTCGTTCCGAGGTCAGGAGAAGTCGAAAAGAATGACAATAATTTACTTTTAAGGGATTTACGTCACAACAAACTGTGTTTATTTACATCAATATTAAGCTTTTTCAGGGAGTGTAAAGACAAAAATTGGATGTGTCAAACGTGGTTCTGTCCTGTTTTTTCCTGCTAACTTCTTCGGCTATGAGTCTAGACATGATCTCAAGTCTAAAAGTGTGCCAGAAATCAAACGTGATACGCTAGTAGCGCGCCTTTGTTTATACTTAAGAGTGGTGTAAAGTGTTTCACATCTAATATTTATTTGTTTTTAGGCCATTGTGAACACTTACTTTTTTAAAAAATGTTGATCGTTATATCGGAGTAATATCAGGATTACGAATCCGACTATAATCTTCTCTACACTCTGTTGTTGTGTAAGGTTTACACTGTAAATTGATGTTAGCTCTAGAACTTTGCAGTAGCTTAATTATTTTCAAAGTGTTTGACGTGGCGTCAGAATTACGAATCTGACCCTTAATCTTCTCTGGGCCTCGTAGTTGTGTAAAGGTTGCTCTGTTCATTTATTGTTAATGTCTAGTTTACACAACAAATTTATTTTACTGCCAGAGCTTTTCAAAACGTAATTTTTTTCAAATATATTGCGTAAGGTCAGGATTACGGATCTGGCAGTACGTTTTCCATACAACTAGTGATTATGTTAAGTTTACACTTGAAATTTATTTAATTTAGTTTCAGAGCGTTGCAGAAGCTTAATTTTGTTAATGTTTCATGTACAACTCTGAACATAACTATTCTTTTACCCAATGAATGCGTAAAGTTTATGCTTAAAACCTCCGATCCTTTCATATAAGTAAGGTTGTCTTGTTAAAAGAAATAATGCCGATTTCAAAACAATATTGTTTTCCGTCTTCTTGGACTGCTGTCATTATTGTGGCATGTTACTGTATGTGTATACTGACTTATTTACTCAAATCATGCTAAATAAAAGTAGAGTACTAGCAGAGAAAAATGCTCCGATGGAACAAAAAAGACTAAATACTTGGAATTGTGGATTATTAGGGTTGAAAGGAGGGTAAGGATTGTCTTCAAAGCATCGATATTTGCTATTTTATCCAATTGGCCAGCAAAGTCTCTCATGGTTTACTCCACCCAATTCGCCATAGCTACTGCTTCGTGTACTTGCTACTTTTTTAATCATTTTTTGGTTTAATAGTTTATTTCAATCTGTAGGCCGCTGAACATACTTCAATTTTTTGCATTGCCTAGAGAAAGTGTAATTTTTAACAGATTTTGCGACTTTAGGCATATACATAGGTAGCTTTTCCTAGTCACCTACTTATACATCCTTAAAACTTATATATAGTAGTGGATTTTGATGGGTGGAACCATAATAGATGCCTGGTAATGAGTTTGCCACTATTACTTTTATTACTTTGACAACTGATCCGAGTTTTTTTTTCAAAATAAGCTGGAAATGATCATGAGCACTGGATTGTCGCAAGTTTCGTTGAAAATTCTACTAAAACAGAATTATAATGTATTTTACATTTGGTTCTCATGAAGCATTGCTTAATCATGATATGAATTCGGTATCTAAAACTTATAAATATAATATGTGAAAATACATATCGGAAATCACATTTTCGAAAAATTTTGTTATTCTTAAATGGCGTTGTGCACTTTATACATACTATAATTAAGTATGCCACTTTGAATTTATGCTATTTTAGCCGAGAAATCTTTCTATTTAAATTGTATAATATTTCGATAATTAAGTTGCTGAATGAAGCTCGCAACGTCGCAATAAATACGCGAAGCACCATTATTGAGAAGGTAGATAAAATTAACATGTGCATATTCATGGTGGTTGAGAAAATGCTTTATAAGCTATACGTGTTCTTGAGAGGGGTCAGGGTGTTCTGACCCCTTTCCGCCGAATGGCTACTTACACACCGCGACATGGCTGCGACCCCTTTGAATTGTCGATTTTTTTGTAAAAATTGTAGAAGTATGCATTTTAAGCGTGTTCAGCTCATTTTTGGATCGAAAGTTTCGAATTTATGTACTTCTCGTTTTTTTTTGACTATATTTTCTTATATTTACTCGAGTTTTTCAAATTTTCTATGCTGTTTTTTTCATACTTTATGTTTCAGAAAAAAACTAGCCTTATCCACCCATAGTTTTTTAGCCAAAAAAATTATTTTTAAAAATTTTATGACTTCTCTCAGAATTTCCATGCTATACATATATAAAAAAGTAATTCTGAACCAAAGGCGGATTTAAGGCTGGGTTGCCGCTCCCCACTGAACCAACGTAATTGACGAAATAAAGAAAAGGTATTCGCAATAATTTTTGGCCGTCTGCGATCATACTTTCTCGAATTTCCAGGCGCTTCGCGTCTGATATACTAGAAATGACATTTATTTACTTTATTGACGGCCTGGAAGCCAAGTTTTTGCGCAGAAAATAAGTTTTAAAACGACTCGAGAGCAGAAACAGCTATTTCAGCGTTGTCATCTACTACTTTCAAGCATAAATTTTAAAAATTTTCGACGCACAAGATCAAAAAATGTCGCAAATACGGGAAATCGAGCCGTAATTAAGGCTTCTAAACTTTCTTCTACCTAAATTTTACTAAAATTCCAACAAGTTAGATAAATTTATTAGTTTTTTCGCACAACATTATCAAAAATTTTAAAATTTAAAAAAAATGTTCTGCCACAAGCGATTTTGACTGACATTAGAAATCATAAAACGCCAACAAACGCTATTCCACGCGTGAATCACAAATATTTTGGCCTATTTTCGACTGCTTTCGAAAATTTGTAGTTCCGATCCTAAACGGAAATCCTAGATCCGCCTTTGTTCCGAACCAGTCTTCCCGTAAACTTTACTTATAACTAAGTATTTTACAATACCCAGGTAGATTGGGCAGCAGCATGCCCTATTTTTAGCATTGCCATGATCACAGCATTGCTGTCGTCAACACATATATAAAAAGGTTAGAAATTTTGGGTGGGGGCAGTTGACCTTTTGAGAGGTTCATGGCGTCTACTTTTGGCCAGAGATTGACGAAAAAAGCACGTAAAATGCAAGTTTATGCTCAGAAGCGTGGTAGGGGATGAACAATCTAAAATTTTTCGGGGACTAGGGAGCATATGTTTCATGGAGAGGGGGTTTAGAGAGTTTGACCCACGCCCACTCCCAAATAGCTTCTGACCTCCGCAAAATTGGCTGCGACCCCCAGAATTGTCGATTTATCAAAAACTCCCACTAAGCATGTTTTTGTCACTTTGTTTAAGTTACTCTAGACTCTTTATTTTTTCATGTTTTTATGTTTTATAAAGAACGAGCAGCGTCCGAAACATCTGAAAACACTGTTTTTGACTTACCCATCGTTTTAACTTTTTAAAAATTCTGAAGAAGCAGCCCCCAGAATTTCCATGTTGTACTTGTTTGTTCCACAGGCGACGGTAAGCTATAGACAAAAGAATCCCCATCACACCTGGGCGTGGGGCTTGGGGGTATGCACACCCCCGAGGAACCACAATACCTTCTCAGAAACCGAAATACCCTCAGAATTCAATTTTTGTAAATTTTTTCCTTTTTTCGCAATTTTTTGATGCCAATGGATAGTGCATGATTAGAAACGTTGAAAAATGGTATTTTTTCGCCACACCACCATTTTTAAGGCCATTTTTTGACCTTTGAAAAATCTTGCACCTCCCAGAATTTCGGTGCTGCCCACATATGATCCCCATCCTCCTGTTTTATGAAAGATCAGCCGCGAGCCCGGTCTGACTGGTCAAAATAGAGGACTTGATTGGATTAACAATGCATTAAAGATCAGTATACGAGCATAATTTAAGTGCTAATTCTGAATTCATAGAAGTTTAAAGCAACTTCGTATGGAAAATTTTTGTGAATCCTACCCATTTTGTCCTTAGATTTGCCTCAGTTTTATCTGAACGACGTTTTAGTAAATTTTGCCTTTTCTTCTTGTTGTTTTAGCTTCAGAGAAAGTTTTCTAATTTGTTTTAACGAACACATCTAAACTCATCTACGCAATATCGGCATTTATAATAGTATAAAATAATTCTTTATGACATTTTGATTAAATTTATTCAAATTAAAGATATTAAGGTAATTTAATTCATCAAACAGTTTATTTGAAATTCGATCGAAATGTAGTCAATCCTTCCTATCGGAACAAATATACTTTTACCTCATCAGCAGGACCAAGCATATGGGAGGCAGGAAGACGCATGGGCGTGGAAGAAGGGGTTTGGGGTATGCACCCCCCGAGGTTCGAATACCCCCCAGAAACCAAACCCCCAGAATTCAACTTTTTTCTGTCATTTCGCAATTTTTCTATGCCAATGGTTAGTGCTCGATGAGAAACGTTGAAAAATAGTGTTTTTAGCCACACCACCATTTTTAAGACTGTTTTTGTCCTTAAAAAATCCTGTACACCACCATCCCCCAGAATTTTGGTGCTGCTCGCCTATGGGTAGGAATATCTTGGCGCATATGATGAGCCATGCCAAGTTGAACTTACGAGAATTTAGAATTTTCAACATGACTTCCTGTGGATTTCTTTTAAGTGCTGTGCAGGCGGTTACATAAAAATCGAGCAAAATGTCTGACGACTTCCTCAATGTTTTACTTTTCTCACAATTTCAATTTTACTTGATGTTTGTTAACAAATTTTATTCAATTTCATTTTATTTTAGTTTTTTTTTATCGAAAAACGTCAAAATGGTGTTTTAAAGCGTTCCCATCGTTTAAAGCCTAAAAAGGCAGTTTTGGAAAAATATCATAATTTAAAAAAGATATACTCCGAATCATAGGTGGGCGCCATTAAAGTTCTGACGGAGGTGCAAGAATTCTTTCAAAGTCAAAAAAATGACCTAAAAAATGGTGGAATGGCGTAAAAACACTATTTTTCAACGTTTCTTATCACGCACTATCCATTAGCATAAAAAATTGCGAAAAGAACAAAAAAATTCAAGAATTCAATTCTGGGGGTATTCCGGTTTCTGAGTGGGTATTTTGGTTTAGCGCATACCTGCTCAAACCCACCCCTAAGCCCAGTATTCTTCGAATGCCAAAATCTGTAAAAGTGCATTTATCAAACGTAATAGAACAAATTTCGTTGTTTGATTCCGACACAATCTCGTATGATTTAATCTACAATTTCTTTGTCAAATTCTCATTCAATATTTTTTCAGATCGGAAAGGAAGAAGCAAATCCCGACGTCAGCGATGACGAACTGAAGAATGTAATTGTATTTTCAACATTATTCGTCTGAATTAATTAATTTGACCTGCATCTTTACTACACTTGTCCTATGCGAAACTAACTTGATTGAATTTTAGTTTCTATTGTGTGATTTTGCTTTAGAAAAAAATGACAGAAATTGCTTTGTGTTTTGCTGCTCAAAACTGAGCAATATTATTTGAAGACTATGAACTTGATTCAAACATCCTCTTCTATACCAGGTTTCGAAAAAAGTGAGTATTACTTAATAAAAAGTCGAAAAGTATCATTTGTTGTCCTTGTTATTAAGTCTTCTTTTTTGACTTTTACGTACCTTCAGAATTGTGGCTTTGTTCTTATCCCATCTTTTATATATATATATATATATATATATATATATATATATATATATATATATATATATATATATATATATATATATATATATATATATATATATATATATATATATATATATATATATATATATATATATATATATATATATATATATATATATATATATATATATATATATATATATATATATATATATATATATATATATATATATATATATATATATATATATATATATAAGGATTAGTATATAACAATTATCCGTCGCTTTAGAGATTTTTGGGCGTTGCTTAGTTGCTTATAAGAAAAACACTAGATTCACGATAGCTATTTTTTCGGTAATGGTTTAGCTAAAAAATGTCTGAACCCTGATTGTTCTGTGTTTTGAATACTTTTCTAAATAAATCTCTAATAAATTTTTAATCCTATATTTAAATAGTTTTAAGCATTTTTGTCGTAATTCGCGTCCTTTTTGTTTCTTTCTTACTAATAGCATGATGCACCTCTATATCTGTCTTCTTTCTTCTCTCTTTTAAGAATTTTTTCTCTTTTTTTAGTATTTGCTGTTTTATTGATCTATTTATTTACTTATTTATTTTTGCCCTCATTTTCCTTCTTCTTTTTTTATTTGCATCTTTCTCGTATTGATGACTTCTTTTGATTTGACACCTCACAATCGTCTGACCCCAGCGAAATGCTGCTGAGCCCGAAAATAATTTTCAATTTAAAAAAACTAAAATATACTGTTCTAGGAATTTTAGCAGCATTTTTGGCCCAAAAGTATTGTATCTTTACTTTACGCGCCTGACCACCATTTTTCGACTATCGTTCGCTTTCACAAAATTGCAAAATTTTATGTTTTCATGTTCTAGAAAGAGTGAGCATCGCTAGAAAGGTCGGAAAGTGGTGTTTGTGATGCGTATAAAATCTCTAGGCCCAAAAAGCTTATTAGGGAAACATATTGCGACTGACCCCCCAGAATTCCCATGCTGTATTTGTAACGCCCAAACTATACATATACAGCAGGGAAATCCTGGGGATTCAGGAAACAAAATTTTTAAAAAAGTTCATTTTTGGGCTGAAAACGATGGGTACACGTCAAAAACAATGTTTTTTGACGTTTCAGACAATGCTCGTTTTTGGTAGGACATAAAAACTTAAAAATTCCAAATAAAAATTCAAAAAACAATTGTCAAAAATGTGTGTATGGCACGAAGCGCTGAAAATTTGAGATTTTTGAACCATAAATCTGCTAAAAACGCTTAAAAAGGCACACTTTTAACAGCTATTTCCAACTTTTACAAAAAATCGATAATTCTGGAGGTCTCAGCCATTTTGCGACCCAAAAAACACGTCTTGTCCGAACCATACGTTTTCAAGGAGGTAGTTTGGGGTTGAACCCTTAGAATGGCTGCGACCCCACGTAAATGGCTGCCATGCCAACACCCGTAATCGTCAATATTAAAAAAAATCATCGAAAGAATACTTTTTATGCGTTTCTGGCTCATTCGTGACTTAAAATGACAAATTTTCGGTGCTTCGCGCCAAACACTCATTTTTTGACTATATTTTGTTCAAGCTAGTCGATTTTTTCGCATTTTTCCGCTTTTTAAAAGTGTTTTTATCTTTATAGAAAGAACAAGCATTGTCCAAAACGTAAAAGCTGTGTTTTTGACGCATACTATTCGTTTTGTAGCCCAAAAAGACATATTCTGAAAATTTTTTGGGGCTGAACCCCCTCCTCCGTTCTGTCAGAATTCCTATGTTGTACACGTATGGTTTAAACCCTAGGCAGACAAGGCTTATATTCATAAATAATAATGCGGCAAGTAAATAATAGACCAAGACCTGGGCTGAACGCAAGATAGGTCTTGTCCCGTTTTAATTTCTATCCAAAGATACCTTTCTTTTGCTTTTTTGACGCCAGTTTACAAATGTGATAAAGGCAAGAAATATTAGAAAATAAGTTCGACCCATATCGTCGTTGTGGTGACTTGGAAAATTATTGTAACTTATCACGAAAAATTCGTTAAAACTGTGTTTTTGGGAAAAGATGTTTGATGGAAAGTGAGAAAAAGGAACAAAAAATATACACTCCTTCACGTTGAAAAATTTCCATGCTATGAATCATTGCTTTCATGCCCTAATAATCTAAAGTTCAATTTCGGCTTTTATAGCCTTATTTGTCCCCACAGCAAATGCATCTAATGTCTCTATTGTTAAGGTGCTGGATAAGTTGAATGTTGTACGAGACGAGATTGGGAAAGAAATGAAAGAAATGGTAACGAACATTTTACTCACTCCTTCACAATAAAAAAATTTAACGTACCACCTACTTATAATAATATGTTTTATGAATTGTGATTGCTATATTTTTACAGTGGAAATTCTACTGATGCTAGTTGCATTATTTTTGTCAAGTTGAGTGTGCGTACGTTTTTTACTCTTTCCTTCACATTGAAAAATTAATGTATACCTACCTAAAATAATTAGTTTTCTACGTTGTAGTTGCAATATTTTTGTAGTGAGAATTCTATTGATGTTTGTGACATCATTTTTGTTAATTTAATTACGTTCTGCAAGTCTATTTGTATCTGACTTTTGTCTTGTTCGAATATGTTCGCGATTTTTTTCGGCTCTCTCTATTTTTCTATGTATTCCATAGGTGGGCAGCACAAAAAATCTGGGGAGGTGCATTTTTCAAAGGCAAAAAAATGGTCTTGAAAATGGTGGTGTGCATACGTGGGCAGCGAGAAAATTCTGGGGGGAGGGAGTGCAAGATTTTCCGAAGGTCAAAAAATGGCCTTAAAAATGGTGGTATGGCGATAAAAATACAATTTTTCGACGTTTCTCATCAAGCACTATCCATTGGCATCAAAAAATTGCGAAAAAAACCAAACAAATTTTCAAAAATTGAATTCTGGGAGGTATTTTGATTTCTGGGGGGTATTTTGGTTTCTGAGGGTGCATACCCCCGAAACCCCCCCACGTCCAGATGTGGTGGTATGGCGGTATAATGGTATAACATATGGTATAATATATGGTATAACATAATATATGGTATATATAATATAATATATGGTATAACACCATTTTTCAACGTTCCTCATCGAATTCTATCCATCAGCATCAAAAAATTTGCGAAAAGAAGGAAAACAAATTTTCAAAAATTGAATTTTGGGGGGTGTAGTTTGATTCCTGGGGGTGCATAACTTCCCCAGACCATCGTCTTCACGCCCACGTGTGCGTATAACTGTCTTCTGTTTTTGTAGCTTGTTTCATGCAGTGATAAATCACTCAGTAGCAATTCTTTTCACCTAACACGCGTATAATGTTACTATTTATGAAGTTCTAATTTTTGTTTCAGCTCGATTTTTATTTTTTTTGTTTTGTTATTTTTCCACTCATTTTATAAGTCTTACATCATATTCAATTTTGAATCTATTATTAGGCTAAATATTATAATGATAACATATTATTGCACACACCATAGATTTGCATGTGCTACGTCGTAATTGACGCTATTTATACTTCCCTTTATTCTAAATCCTTATTCATTATAACTTTATGAAGATGTGATTACACTCGTTACGTCACTTGCAAAATCAATTTTAGCCGGAAAAAGAAGCCTCCGTCATAGATACGAGAAAAAGTTCAGAGTAACGCACCTCTGTATTACTCGTATATTCACGTGAATCGAACATTCAGCCAGGCACGTAGCTGGCCGTCCTATTTTGGGGGGCCCAACACCAATTTTTGGGAAGGCTAAGCTCAAAAAGGCCAAAAATAGCACAAAATAACGTTTAAAAAGTCCTATTTTCCGAATTTTTTAAATTTTTTTTTGGGGGGGGGCGAATCCTCATCCCCCCGGAGACACGTGCCTGCATTTAGCAGGGGTCCTTAAATCCATTCGCCATTAATATGGTAAAATAAAAGATCAAATCCAAGTCTGCGAATGCATAAATTTATTTAATAAAATATATATACTATATAATGTATTAAAATATATATACTATATAATGTATTAAAATATATTGAATTTATTAGAATATAAATTTATGAAATGAATATATCAAATATATTATACATATTATAGTGGAAAAAATAAATAGAAATTAGAGATCTAAATAAGAGTTGTTAGGTCAGGAACGCACAATAGTCCATTTCGCTCGGAAGGAAAACAGAGCAATAGGTCAGAAGTGAGATAAAAATCAGGGTTATGTCAAGAAAGCGCTAAAAATCGCCTCGAGATCGAGATCAGTTATTTGGGGCGACCAGAAAAGAACATTCATCATATCATCATCAATAATCTTTATGTACATATGAGTACAAGAGTACTCTGCTTGCTGTTTTGAAGTTTACACTTAATTTATTGGTATATTATCGTAAACCCTTTCGTTGAATAGTTTATATACATGTAGGCCATAATGTCTACTTCACAAAAAATTGTTTTATACAACTTAGTTTTCCAAAAATAGTCTTAGCGTGGATAGACAACGATACTTACCATGAAAAATGAATCAAGACAATGCAAATCATCAAAGAAGCAACAAAATCATACACAAATCTTATAACCGAGAAACGATAGATAACGTGTTTTATTTTTGGTCAACAGACAACGCTGTGAAAGAAATTTTGAGACGCTATCCCCTAAACAGCTCTAAAAGTTTGTAAAAATTAAATAAACTGCCATTATCAGCTAATTAAATGCTCAAAGTCATTTTTTCAAAATGCGCTTGAATTGCCAGTGAACCGTGAGTCGGACAATAAATTTAATTGGCGCATTTGCGTTAAATCAGACAAAATTTAATTAAGTAAAGATCGGACAAAACTTAAAGTATTTTGCAAAAAAAGGATTCCCATAAACTTAATGTTTTGATGTACTTAGATATAACCAGGTATTCCTATAGCATGTCTCCACTTCGACGAAAATGTATTTCCGTTATCATACTATGTACATCAGTAGTAATGGATGGGACCCTGGGGTGAAACACTGTAGGATAGGCTGTGTTATAACATAGGCGATGACGTAAAAATCTGCACCCTGAGGTAAGCTGAGGGTGCAACGTTAAAGTATATAGAGCATTTGGACGGGAAAGGAGGAATAGCTTAAAAAGTGTGTTTCTGGTCAATTTCAAGGATTTATTTCCGTACTTTTCGCCTTATTTTATCTAGAAATTTTCCCTGCTGAGATGCTTCCCACGTGCATGTCTTGTTATTACTTAATTATTTACTGTTCGAAGAAAGCACATACACAACAATACGAATGTCACGAATAAAAATTGATGTACATCTAATTTTGGTAAAAATTACAGTGAAAAACGAAAGAGGCAGCCATATAGATCAGCGAATATATATCGGATATGCTAAACCACTGCAAATGTGATCTGTTTCACATGTTTGATAAAGAGAAATACATATGACAAATCTTCAAAAGCTGACAGAAAATCGTGAAAATAACATGAAAAAATTCGCAGTAATTTCAAGTGTTTTTTGAGGACTCTGAGCATCTCATCCGTAGATGCATAGCAGGGCGGCTATAGTGGTCAACCTTCAGTCTCAGAAATAGGCATAAATTTACAGTCACTGCAGCGAAAAATTATAATTTTCATCAATTCCCATGAACTTTTCCATTTAGGTTCCCTCCCATAGGTGTATGTCTCGTCTCCCACACGTATGCATGGGTCTGCATACTACCGAAAATTTGTGAAAAATTTTCATCAAGTTGTGAAATATTTTTGTCAAGTTGTGAAAATTTTTTGTCAAGTTTTTAAATATTTTTGTCAAGTTGTGAAATATTTTTGTCAACTTGTGAAAATTTTTTGTCAAGTTGTGGAAATTTCTTTCAACTTGTGAAAATTTTTTGTCAAGTTGTGGAAATTTTTTGTCAAGTTGTTAAATATTTTTGTCAAGTTGTGAAATATTTTCGTAAAGTTGTGAAAATTTTTTGTCAAGGTGTGAAAATCTTTTGTCAAATTGTGAAATATTTTTGTCAAGTTATGAAAATTTTTTGTCAAGGTGTGAAATATTTTTGTAATGTTGCGAAATATTTTTGTTAAATTTTTGAGATTTTCCTGAAAGTATGCAGTTTTACGAGTTTTTTTGCTAAAATAATAGGAATTCATCAATAAGACAAAAAAAGAGAGAAAAAGAAAAATGAAGAAAATATGAGTTTAGCTCTCAATTCTGTTGTCTCAGCTTGATCAAAAGCTGATTACACCCTAAAAAATTAAAATTGCTTCACTTCTGCATCATGAATGCAAGTTTAATGCATCCATGATCCCAGCTGGCACGACGTGGACGTATGAAGCTCGCCAGCCACTAGATAATATAAAAAACATTCTTAGCACAATGTACAAAAAGGGAAATAGGACAGTGTATGATCGCAGGGTATAAATAACTTGTGTATTTACCGCTCGGCCAGTCAAACAAGTATACGTGCGCCCACGAACTCTTTTCAAGGAAGTAGCGCACGCAACTTTTCGCTTCACCAGACACACTGTACACCCCAACCGCCACTAACCCGGATCGCGGGGTATGGCTAAGAATGTACAACAGAACAAAATCGAAAACGAACAGAGGCTCTTACACATCGCCGGCACTTGCTCCTCACAAGGCACGACATGTAAACGGGAAACAAAACAAAATTCAGAAAAAATAATAATTAGGTATACACGTGTCCACGAACCTGTTCCACCAGGGTAACACTTGCACCCTACTATCAAAAGCCGAACGGTTAAGTACAATAATCGGGTATTAAAGAACGTTAATCATACACAACCCTATAATCCTATTTGTACACCGCGGTAAAAACGTTTCTCATATTATCCCTGAGAATTTTATTTTCCAAAACGGTTTTCATGATCTCGTTTCCAGAACAGAAACCGATGACCATTTGTTTCATTATATCGCAATCGATATCTTTTATAGTGTTGAACGTTAAATGGAACGCCCGAATTTTATGAGTCTGATTTACTATATTTTTCCCATCAATAGTAATCCTGTATGCGTAACTTTTTGATGTCAGCCTTCAGCCTCAAAAATAGGCATAAATTGACAGTCATTGCAGCAAAAAATTTTACTTTTTATCAATTCCCAGGAACTTTTCCATTTAGGTCCCCTCCCATAGGTGTTCGTCTCGTCTCCTCTCATTCACATGGGTCTGCATACCGCCGAAAACTTGTGAAAAATTTTTTGTCAAGTTGCGAAATATTCTTGTCACGTTGCGAAATATTTTTGTCACGTTGTGAAAATTTTTTGTCAAGTTGTGTCAAGTTGTGAAATATTTTTGTCACGTTGTGGAAATTTCTTGTCAAGTTGTGAAATTTTTTTGTCAGGTTGTGAAAATTTTTTGTCAAGTTGTGAAATATTTTTACATGCTAAAACATAGTACTTTTTCAATTTGTGAAAACTTTTTGTCAAGTTGTGAAATATTTTTGTCAAGTTGTGGAAATGTTTTGTCACCTTGTGGAATTCTTTTCAAGTTGTGGAAATTTTTTGTCAAGCTGTGAAATATTTTTGTCAAGGTGTGAAATATTTTTGTAATGTTGCGAAATATTTTTGTAAAATTTTTATATTTTGCTGAAAGTAAGCAGTTTTACGAGTTTTTTTTTTGCTAATATAATAGGAATTCATCAATAAGTCAAAAAAGAGAAAATAAAGAAAATATAGATGAAAAATATGAGTTTTAAGCACTCAATTCTGTTGTCACAGCTTGATCAAAAGCTGTTTACACCTTAAAAAATTAAAATTGCTTCAATTCTGCATCATGAATGCAGGTTTACTGCATCCATGACCCCAGCTGGCACGACGTGGACGTATGAATGTTGTGGAATTATTGACCGCACATTTCAAATAAAATTCACGTAACTCACCGAAAAATTCCTATAAGTGCAAACAATTTCTCAGAAAGTTTTATTTTGTATGTTTTTCTATCCTTTCTTTTAGTGGCTGGGCACCATAAGGTCAAAAAATTGCCCTAAAACTGATGGTATGGCGAAAAACACCATTTTTCAACGTTTCTCATCGAGCACTATCCATTGGCATCAAAAAAGTGCAAAAAAACAAAAAAAAATCAAATTGAATTCTGGAGGGTATTTTCGTTTCTCGGGGGGGGGGGGGTTGCATACCCCTACCCCGTCCCACGCCTAGGTGTACTAGGCAGCCAAAACATGATTAAGTATCAGTATGAGTCATCCGTCAAAGCATTACAAAAAATTGCAATATGTTACGTCAAATTATGCATATTGCGCGCAATGATGACTCAACACAAACTCGTTCCGGAACGGGTTCTGTAAGTTGTTCCGGAACGGCTTACAGAGCACTCTGCCTATAAATAGGCCAAGCAGAGCTAGCGAGCTCATTCTTCTCAAGAACTATGGCGGTGCATTTCGAACTTCTAGCCTTCAACACTCTTTTGGCGGTGGTCGAGTCGGAAATATTGGTCGGAAATGAGCGACTCATTGGCGTTATACTACGAAAACTTTCGGAGTATGGACGAATAGGCGTTCGGAACGCGATAACGGCGCAATTCTGGTTGAAGATGGGTCGTCGCAGGAGCTACGAGAGCCGGTCGTTAATCGTCAAACGCTTCAAAAGCTGATCGATAGTCGATTATGGGTGGGCGAAGAAAAAATAATTTCGTTTATTTTCCAAGAATTCATCAAATTATCAAGGGCCGACAGAACGAATTCCGGATCGCCCGATTTCTGGGACCTTATTTTCGATGAAGAAGAAGGAGCGCAAGTCGGCTGGGGACGAGAGGCGACTGATGATTATGTTGTCGGCGAAATGTTCAGGACTAGAGTGAAGCGATTTGACTCTGAAGCCCGGGGCTATAACCTACGTTTCCTGCATGTGGAGGAACTTCGCGGTTTTGGCGGATTCCTCCAGCACGTTTTAGACAGCGCGGTAGGAAAGGTTTTAGACGGTTGTAGTCATACGTGGGCAGCAAGAAAATTCTGGGGGGGGTGCAAGATTTTTGAAGGTCAAAAAATGGCTTTAAAAATGGTGGTATGGCGATAAAAACACAATTTTTCGCCGTTTCTCATCAAGCACTATCCATTGGCATACAACAATTGCGAAAAAAACGAAAAAAATTTTCAAAAATTGAATTCTGGGGGGGGGTATTTTGCTTTCTGGGGGTATTTAGGTTTCTGGGGGGTGCATACCCCCAAACCCCCAAGCACAGGTGTGGTTTTAGTCCATGGTCGGAGTCGAGCTTATTCACCCTAGTCTGGACCAACACACAATAAGTAGTCGCCTCTCGTCCCCAGCCAACTTGCGCTCCTTCTTCTTCGCCGAAAATAACGTCCCAGAAATCGGGCGATCCGTAATTTGTTCTGTCGGCCCTTAATAATTTGATGCATTCTTGGAAAATAAACGAAATGATTTTTTCTTTTCGCCCACTCATAATCGACTATCGACCAGCTTTTGTAGCGTTTGACGATTAATGACCGGCTCTCGTAACTCCTGCAACGACCCATCTTCAACAATGGTCGCCCAGAATTGCGCCGTTATCGCGTTCCGAACGCCTATTCGTCCATACTCCAAAATGTTTCGTAGTATAACGCCAATGAGTGGCTCGTTTCCGACCAATATTTTCGACTCGACCACCGGCAAAAGAGTGTTGAAAGCTGGAAGTTCGAAATGCGCCGCCATAGTTCTTGAGAAAAATGAGCTCGCTAGCTCTGCTTGGCCTATTTATTAGCAGAGTGCTCTGTAAGCCGTTCCGGAACAACTTGCAGAACCCGTTCCGGAACGAGTTTGTGTTGAGTCATCATTGCGTGCATATTGCATAATATGGCGTAACAAATTGCAATATTTTGTAATGCTTTGACGGATAACTCAAACTGATACTTAATCATGTTTTGACTGCCTAGTCCACCTAGGCGTGGGAGTGGGGTGGGTGGTATGCAACCCCTTTCGAGAAACTAAAATACCCTCCAGAATTCAATTTAATTTTTTTTGTTTTTTTGCACTTTTTTATGCCAATGGATAGTGCTCGATGAGAAAGGTTGAAAAATGTTGTTTTTTCGCCATACCATCATTTTTAGGGCAATTTTTATGCCTTATGGTGCCTAGCCCCTAAAAGAAAGGATTGAAAAACATAAAAATTAAAGGTTTCTGAGAAATTGTTTGCAGTTAAAGGAATTTTTCAGTGACTTACGTGAATTTTATTTGAAATGTGCGGTCAATAATTCCGCAACATTCATACGTCCACGTCGTGCCAGCTGGGGTCATGGATGCAGTAAACCAGCATTCATGATGCAGAATTGAAGCAATCTTAATTTTTAAGGTGTAACCAGCTTTTGATCAAGCTGAGACAACAGAATTGAGTGCTTAAAAACTCATATTTTTCATCTAAATTTTCATTGTTTTCTCTTTTTTTCTTGACTTATTGATAAATTCCTATTATTTTAGCAAAAAACTCGTAAACCTGCATACTTCAGCAAAATATAAAAATTTTACAAAAATATTTCGCAACATTACAAAAATATTTCACAACTTGACAAAAATATTTCACAACTTGACAAAAAATTTCCACAACATGACAAAAAATATTTCACAACGTGACAAAAATAGTTCGCGACTGGGCGAAAAATTTTCACAACTTGACAAAAATATTTCACAACTTGACAAAAAATTTTCACAACTTGACAAAAAGTTTTCACAACTTGACAAAAAATTTTCACAACTTGACAAAAGTACTACACTTAAGCATGTAAAAATATTTCACGACTTGACAAAAAATTTTCACAACCTGACATAAAAATTTCACAACTTGACAAAAAATTTCCGCAACGTGACAAAAATATTTCACAACTAGACAAAAAATTTTCACAACTTGACAAAAATATTTCACGACTTGACAAAAAATTTTCACAACTTGACAAAAAATTTTCACAACCTGACATAAAAATTTCACAACCTGACAAAAAATTTCCACAACGTGACAAAAATATTTCACAACTAGTCAAAAAATATTCACAACTTGACAAAAATATTTCACACCTTGACAAAAATATTTCACAACTTGACAGAAAATTTCCACAACATGACAAATAATATTTCACAATGTGACAAAAATAGTTCACAACTGGGTGAAAAATTTCCACAACCTGACAAAAAATTTCCACAACGTGACAAAAATATTTCACAACTAGTCAAAAATTTTCACAACTTGACAAAAATATTTCACACCTTGACAAAAATATTTCACAACTTGACAGAAAATTTCCACAACATGACAAAAAATATTTCACAACGTGACAAAAATAGTTCACAACTGGGCGAAAAATTTTCACAACTTGACAAAAAGTTTTCACAACTTGACAAAAAATTTTCACAACTTGAAAAAAGTACTATGCCTAAAGAAAGTGTATTTTTTTGGCCTATTGGCAGTCACATAAAATAATGATAATGCTTTATTCAAACCCGTAGGTACAATACAATGTTAAGAACAATACGCAACGTTTCAACAGTTAACCTACCGTCGTCGTCAGGCTCTTACAGAATATAAGAAGTTGTGGGCACTAGGAATTGAACCTTACAGCTAAGTATCATTTATTTCTGAACTCTGCGGTTTTACCAACTGAGCTTCACTGAGCCAGTTGTATAATGTTATTTGTTCCTTTTAAAGTAACATAATAATGTTTTTAGTCTGGGGCCAGGGGCCTCTCCACATGGTGTATTCTCCTCAATAGGGCTCTATTCCATATACGACTGATCTCAATACTTCTTGAACCCACATTCTGCCCACTAGCCCTCTCCATCTCTAGGTTCTCCCGTATTTTCCTACTGTACCCATTGCTTACTTCTGCGAGTATTGATGTATGCTCGAAATCTGGTCTACACCCACATGCTATGCAGTGTTCAGCAACCCCACTGCGTTCCTCTTTCAAATTCCTTAGTGCACTCCTATGTTCCCCAAGTCTTTTCTTAAGACTTCTACCGGTTTCCCCAATGTACTCCTTCCCACATTGTAGTGGTACTTTATACACTATGCCCTGTCGCAGATCTAAGGGTCTGTTTGGGGCAACTCTATGTAGTCTTTTTCTGATGGTGTCTTCACTCTTTGCCACAAGGCGCACTCCATATGCTTTTGCTGACTCGCTTAAGCTTCATGGTTAATGCCCCACTAAATGGTACTACTGCTGTTGCAATGTAGTTAGTTGCATCACCCCTTGAGGGTGCAAGTTGTAGGGCTCTTTGTATTAATGGGTCAGGGTATCCATTAGCTTGAAACTCCTTAAGTATTTTCTGATGTTCCCCTTCTTTACTGTGATTTGTTTGGCATATGCTCCTACATCTCATGGCCATTCCTCTAAGTATACCTGCCTTTGTGCATTTCTGATGGTTCGACTGGTAGTTTAGGTATTGACCTGTATGGGTTGGCTTACGGTACACTGATGTCTCTAGATAGTCATGGGATCTCTTAACTAGTACATCCAGGAAAGGTAGTGTGCCTTCCACCTCCTTCTCCATGGTAAACTGAATAGCAAGATTTTGACTATTCATGTGCTGGAAGAAAGCTTCTAACTCCCGATCTCCATGATCCCACAAGATGAATGTGTCATTGACGTACCTGAGCCACATTGTAGGTTTATATGGTGCTGTTTGCAGTGCCTGTTTTTCTAAATCATTCATGAACAAGTTGCATAGAACTGGTGACAATAGTGAGCCCATTGACATCCCATCTTCTTGCTGGTAATAATATTCCCCAAGCTGAAAGTAAGTACTCCTGACACAATATTCCACCAGTTTGGCAATGACCTCAGCACTCATAGTTGTTCTTTGTGCTAGGGTAATATCCTGTCTAAGCAGATTCAATACACATGTTATAGCCAACTGAGTTGGGACACTTCTGAAGAGGCTCACAACGTCTAGGCTGACTAGCCGTGTATTTTCCTGTATTACCATTGGTTCTATCTTAGCTACAAAGTCGTTGCTATTCTTCAGTGAGCTGGCATTGTTCTGCTGCAGTGGGTTAAGTATCTTAACCAGATATTTTGACAGAGGATGTATAGTTGTCCCGATGCAACTGACAATCGGTCTAAGTGGTACTCCTGGTTTGTGAATCTTCGGCAAACTATATATATATGCGGTGCTTTGCAGCCTTCTTTGATTTTTACCTCTTTGTCCAGACCTTCTTCCTTGAGCAGTTTCTTTAATGCTTGCTCTACCCTGGTAACTGGTGTGCGTTTACCAATGGCCTTGAACTTTGAGGGATCATCAACGATCTGCGCAGCTTATTGTTGTACTCTATTCTGTCCATCACCACTGCTGCACGACCTTTATCTGCTGGCAGAATGACTATGGTGTCATCTGCTTTTAGCATTTTAATAGCTCTAAGCTCTGCCTTGCTGATATTTGCCTCAGGCTTATCAACCCTGTCAATAGCTTGTCTAATCTTTAACCGAAAGTCATCCTTCCATTCCTGTGGCAGAAAATTGGCTGTACACTCAATAGCTGTTATGATGTTCTTAATTGGATGTTGACTTGGTGTTATAGAAAAGTCTAAGCCTTTTGCCAGGGCAGTCTGCTCATGATTAGTCAGTGGTCTATGGCTCTGATTTATTACCACCTTATCTAGGTTGAGGTTCCGTTGCCCCTGCCTTGGCATGAGTCTATCCAATTTTGCCTCCTCCTCTGTCTTACCATTTCAAGCTGTCTTATGTACAATCTATCTACTGAGCCCTTTATTCCTATCCAATGATCATAGGTCATATTCCTCTCTAGGTCTTCTTCCAGTGCCTTCTTGGTATCCTGTAGACTAGACTTCCTCCACCTCATATGCCTAATTCGTTCTCTGACCAGGGCTCTTCCTGCCCTCTGTAGTATCCTCTGTGAACCCCTGCTGTTAAAAGGGTCTCTAAGGTATAAACCTGTAGGTATGATACCTAGGTCTCGACATTGCATCAGGAAGGTTAAACTTGATGATGCTTGAGCTAGTTTCTCCCCAATGCCATCCAACCTGCGGAGATCTCTAATTAAGTCAGGGCCATACTGCTGTAATAACTGACTTCTAAATGTTTGTGACTGGTTCATATCTAAAGAAAGTGTATTTTTTGGCCTATTGGCTGTCACATAAAATAAACCTAGATAAGGTGGTAATAAATCAGAGCCATAGACCACTGACTAATCATGAGCAGACTGCCCTGGCAAAAGGCTTAAACTTTGCTATAGCACCAAGTCAACATCCAATTAAGAACATCATAACAGCTATTGAGTGTGCAGCCCATTTTCTGCCACAGGAACGGAAGGATGACTTTCGGTTAAAGATTAGACAAGCTATTGACAGGGTTGATAAGCCTGAGGCAAATATCAGCAAGGCAGAGCTTAGAGCTATTAAAATGCTAAAAGCAGATGACACCATAGTCATTCTGCCAGCAGATAAAGGTCGTGCAGCAGTGGTGATGGACAGAATAGAGTACAACAATAAGCTGCAGCAGATCATTGATGATCCCTCAAAGTTCAAGGCCATTGGTAAACGCACACCAGTTACCAGGGTAGAGCAAGCATTAAAGAAACTGCTCAAGGAAGAAGGTCTGGACAAAGAGGTAAAAATCAAAGAAGGCTGCAAAGCACCGCATATATATGGTTTGCCAAAGATTCACAAACCAGGAGTACCACTTAGACCGATTGTCAGTTGCATTGGGACAACTATACATCCTCTGTCAAAATATCTGGTTAAGATACTTAACCCACTGCAGCAGAACATTGCCAGCTCACTGAAGAATAGCAACGACTTTGTGGCTAAGATAGAACCAATGGTAATACAGGAAAATACACGGCTAGTCAGCCTAGACGTTGTGAGCCTCTTCACAAGTGTCCCAACTCAGTTGGCTATAGAATGTGTATTGAATCTGCTTAGACAGGATATTACCCTAGCACAAAGAACAACTATGAGTGCTGAGGTCATTGCCAAACTGGTGGAATATTGTGTCAGGAGTACTTACTTTCAGCTTGGGGAATATTATTACCAGCAAGTAGATGGGATGTCAATGGGCTCACCATTGTCACCAGTACTGTGCAACCTGTTCATGAATGATTTAGAAAAACAGGCACTGCAAACAGCACCATATAAACCTACAATGTGGCTCAGGTACGTCGATGACACATTCATCTTGTGGGATCATGGAGATCGGGAGTTGGAAGCTTTCCTCCAGCACATGAATAGTCAAAATCTTGCTATTCAGTTTACCATGGAGAAAGAGGTGGAAGGCACACTGCCTTTCCTGGATGTACTAGTTAAGAGATCCCATGACCATCTAGAGACATCAGTGTACCGTAAGCCAACCCATACAGGTCAATACCTAAACTACCAGTCGAACCATCAGAAATGCACAAAGGCAGGTATAGTTAGAGGAATGGCCATGAGATGTAGGAGCATATGCCAAGCAAATCACAGTAAAGAAGGGGAACATCAGAAAATACTTAAGGAGTTTCAAGCTAATGGATACCCTGGCCCATTAATACAAAGAGCCCTACAACTTGCACCCTCAAGGGGTGATGCAACTAACTACATTGCAACAGCAGTAGTACCATTTAGTGGGGCATTGACCATGAAGCTTAAGCGAGTGTGCAAAACATATGGAGTGCGCCTTGTGGCAAAGAGTGAAGACACCATCAGAAAAAGACTACAAAGTGTTGCCCCAAAGAGACCCTTAGATCTACGGCAGGGCATAGTGTATAAAGTACCACTACAATGTGGGAAGGAGTACATTGGGGAAACTGGTAGAAGTCTTAAGAAAAGACTTGGGGAACATAGGAGTGCACTAAGGAATTTGAAAGAGGAACGCAGTGGGGTTGCTGAACACTGCATAGCATGTGGGTGTAGACCAGATTTTGAGCATACATCAATACTCGCAGAAGAAAGCAATGGGTACCGTAGGAAAATACGGGAGACCCTAGAGATGGAGAGGGCTGGTGGGCAGAATGTGGGTTCAAGAAGTATTGAGATCAGTCGTATATGGAATAGAGCCCTATTGAGGAGAATACACCATGTGGAGAGGCCCTTGGCCCCAGACTAAAAATATTATTATGTTACTTTAAAAGGAACAAATAATATTATACAACTGGCCCAGTGAAGCTCAGTTGGTAAAACCGCAGACTTTAGAAATAAATGATACTTAGCTATAAGGTTCAATTCCTGGTGCCCACAACTTCTTATATTCTGTAAGAGCCTGACGACGACAGTAGGTTAACTGTCGAAACGTTGCGTATTATTCTTAACATTGTATTGTACCTACGGGTTTGAATAAAGCATTATTATTATTTTATGTGACTGCCAATAGGCCAAAAATACACCTTCTTTAGATATGAACCAGTCACAAACATTTAGAAGTCAGTTATTACAGCAGTATGGCCCTGACTTAATTAGAGATCTCCGCAGGTTGGATGGCATTGGGGAGAAACTAGCTCAAGCATCATCAAGTTTAACCTTCCTGATGCAATGTCGAGACCTAGGTATCATACCTACAGGTTTAAACCTTAGAGACCCTATTAACAGCAGGGGTTCACAGAGGATACTACAGAGGGCAGGAAGAGCCCTGGTCAGAGAACGAATTAGGCATATGAGGTGGAGGAAGTCTAGTCTACAGGATGCCAAGAAGGCACTGGAAGAAGACCTAGAGAGGAATATGACCTATGATCATTGGATAAGAATAAAGGGCTCAGTAGATAGATTGTACATAAGACAGCTTGAAATGGTAACACAGAGGCAGAAGGCAAAATTGGATAGACTCATGCCAAGGCAGGGGCAACGGAACCTCAACCTAGATAAGGTGGTAATAAATCAGAGCCATAGACCACTGACTAATCATGAGCAGACTGCCCTGGCAAAAGGCTTAAACTTTGCTATAGCACCAAGTCAACATCCAATTAAGAACATCATAACAGCTATTGAGTGTGCAGCCCATTTTCTGCCACAGGAACGGAAGGATGACTTTCGGTTAAAGATTAGACAAGCTATTGACAGGGTTGATAAGCCTGAGGCAAATATCAGCAAGGCAGAGCTTAGAGCTATTAAAATGCTAAAAGCAGATGACACCATAGTCATTCTGCCAGCAGATAAAGGTCGTGCAGCAGTGGTGATGGACAGAATAGAGTACAACAATAAGCTGCAGCAGATCATTGATGATCCCTCAAAGTTCAAGGCCATTGGTAAACGCACACCAGTTACCAGGGTAGAGCAAGCATTAAAGAAACTGCTCAAGGAAGAAGGTCTGGACAAAGAGGTAAAAATCAAAGAAGGCTGCAAAGCACCGCATATATATGGTTTGCCAAAGATTCACAAACCAGGAGTACCACTTAGACCGATTGTCAGTTGCATTGGGACAACTATACATCCTCTGTCAAAATATCTGGTTAAGATACTTAACCCACTGCAGCAGAACATTGCCAGCTCACTGAAGAATAGCAACGACTTTGTGGCTAAGATAGAACCAATGGTAATACAGGAAAATACACGGCTAGTCAGCCTAGACGTTGTGAGCCTCTTCACAAGTGTCCCAACTCAGTTGGCTATAGAATGTGTATTGAATCTGCTTAGACAGGATATTACCCTAGCACAAAGAACAACTATGAGTGCTGAGGTCATTGCCAAACTGGTGGAATATTGTGTCAGGAGTACTTACTTTCAGCTTGGGGAATATTATTACCAGCAAGTAGATGGGATGTCAATGGGCTCACCATTGTCACCAGTACTGTGCAACCTGTTCATGAATGATTTAGAAAAACAGGCACTGCAAACAGCACCATATAAACCTACAATGTGGCTCAGGTACGTCGATGACACATTCATCTTGTGGGATCATGGAGATCGGGAGTTAGAAGCTTTCCTCCAGCACATGAATAGTCAAAATCTTGCTATTCAGTTTACCATGGAGAAAGAGGTGGAAGGCACACTGCCTTTCCTGGATGTACTAGTTAAGAGATCCCATGACCATCTAGAGACATCAGTGTACCGTAAGCCAACCCATACAGGTCAATACCTAAACTACCAGTCGAACCATCAGAAATGCACAAAGGCAGGTATAGTTAGAGGAATGGCCATGAGATGTAGGAGCATATGCCAAACAAATCACAGTAAAGAAGGGGAACATCAGAAAATACTTAAGGAGTTTCAAGCTAATGGATACCCTGGCCCATTAATACAAAGAGCCCTACAACTTGCACCCTCAAGGGGTGATGCAACTAACTACATTGCAACAGCAGTAGTACCATTTAGTGGGGCATTGACCATGAAGCTTAAGCGAGTGTGCAAAACATATGGAGTGCGCCTTGTGGCAAAGAGTGAAGACACCATCAGAAAAAGACTACAAAGTGTTGCCCCAAAGAGACCCTTAGATCTACGGCAGGGCATAGTGTATAAAGTACCACTACAATGTGGGAAGGAGTACATTGGGGAAACTGGTAGAAGTCTTAAGAAAAGACTTGGGGAACATAGGAGTGCACTAAGGAATTTGAAAGAGGAACGCAGTGGGGTTGCTGAACACTGCATAGCATGTGGGTGTAGACCAGATTTTGAGCATACATCAATACTCGCAGAAGAAAGCAATGGGTACCGTAGGAAAATACGGGAGACCCTAGAGATGGAGAGGGCTGGTGGGCAGAATGTGGGTTCAAGAAGTATTGAGATCAGTCGTATATGGAATAGAGCCCTATTGAGGAGAATACACCATGTGGAGAGGCCCTGGGCCCCAGACTAAAAATATTATTATGTTACTTTAAAAGGAACAAATAATATTATACAACTGGCCCAGTGAAGCTCAGTTGGTAAAACCGCAGACTTTAGAAATAAATGATACTTAGCTATAAGGTTCAATTCCTGGTGCCCACAACTTCTTATATTCTGTAAGAGCCTGACGACGACAGTAGGTTAACTGTCGAAACGTTGCGTATTATTCTTAACATTGTATTGTACCTACGGGTTTGAATAAAGCATTATTATTATTTTATGTGACTGCCAATAGGCCAAAAATACACCTTCTTTAGATATGAACCAGTCACAAACATTTAGAAGTCAGTTATTACAGCAGTATGGCCCTGACTTAATTAGAGATCTCCGCAGGTTGGATGGCATTGGGGAGAAACTAGCTCAAGCATCATCAAGTTTAACCTTCCTGATGCAATGTCGAGACCTAGGTATCATACCTACAGGTTTAAACCTTAGAGACCCTATTAACAGCAGGGGTTCACAGAGGATACTACAGAGGGCAGGAAGAGCCCTGGTCAGAGAACGAATTAGGCATATGAGGTGGAGGAAGTCTAGTCTACAGGATGCCAAGAAGGCACTGGAAGAAGACCTAGAGAGGAATATGACCTATGATCATTGGATAAGAATAAAGGGCTCAGTAGATAGATTGTACATAAGACAGCTTGAAATGGTAACACAGAGGCAGAAGGCAAAATTGGATAGACTCATGCCAAGGCAGGGGCAACGGAACCTCAACCTAGATAAGGTGGTAATAAATCAGAGCCATAGACCACTGACTAATCATGAGCAGACTGCCCTGGCAAAAGGCTTAAACTTTGCTATAGCACCAAGTCAACATCCAATTAAGAACATCATAACAGCTATTGAGTGTGCAGCCCATTTTCTGCCACAGGAACGGAAGGATGACTTTCGGTTAAAGATTAGACAAGCTATTGACAGGGTTGATAAGCCTGAGGCAAATATCAGCAAGGCAGAGCTTAGAGCTATTAAAATGCTAAAAGCAGATGACACCATAGTCATTCTGCCAGCAGATAAAGGTCGTGCAGCAGTGGTGATGGACAGAATAGAGTACAACAATAAGCTGCAGCAGATCATTGATGATCCCTCAAAGTTCAAGGCCATTGGTAAACGCACACCAGTTACCAGGGTAGAGCAAGCATTAAAGAAACTGCTCAAGGAAGAAGGTCTGGACAAAGAGGTAAAAATCAAAGAAGGCTGCAAAGCACCGCATATATATGGTTTGCCAAAGATTCACAAACCAGGAGTACCACTTAGACCGATTGTCAGTTGCATTGGGACAACTATACATCCTCTGTCAAAATATCTGGTTAAGATACTTAACCCACTGCAGCAGAACATTGCCAGCTCACTGAAGAATAGCAACAACTTTGTGGCTAAGATAGAACCAATGGTAATACAGGAAAATACACGGCTAGTCAGCCTAGACGTTGTGAGCCTCTTCACAAGTGTCCCAACTCAGTTGGCTATAGAATGTGTATTGAATCTGCTTAGACAGGATATTACCCTAGCACAAAGAACAACTATGAGTGCTGAGGTCATTGCCAAACTGGTGGAATATTGTGTCAGGAGTACTTACTTTCAGCTTGGGGAATATTATTACCAGCAAGTAGATGGGATGTCAATGGGCTCACCATTGTCACCAGTACTGTGCAACCTGTTCATGAATGATTTAGAAAAACAGGCACTGCAAACAGCACCATATAAACCTACAATGTGGCTCAGGTACGTCGATGACACATTCATCTTGTGGGATCATGGAGATCGGGAGTTGGAAGCTTTCCTCCAGCACATGAATAGTCAAAATCTTGCTATTCAGTTTACCATGGAGAAAGAGGTGGAAGGCACACTGCCTTTCCTGGATGTACTAGTTAAGAGATCCCATGACCATCTAGAGACATCAGTGTACCGTAAGCCAACCCATACAGGTCAATACCTAAACTACCAATCGAACCATCAGAAATGCACAAAGGCAGGTATAGTTAGAGGAATGGCCATGAGATGTAGGAGCATATGCCAAGCAAATCACAGTAAAGAAGGGGAACATCAGAAAATACTTAAGGAGTTTCAAGCTAATGGATACCCTGGCCCATTAATACAAAGAGCCCTACAACTTGCACCCTCAAGGGGTGATGCAACTAACTACATTGCAACAGCAGTAGTACCATTTAGTGGGGCATTGACCATGAAGCTTAAGCGAGTGTGCAAAACATATGGAGTGCGCCTTGTGGCAAAGAGTGAAGACACCATCAGAAAAAGACTACAAAGTGTTGCCCCAAAGAGACCCTTAGATCTACGGCAGGGCATAGTGTATAAAGTACCACTACAATGTGGGAAGGAGTACATTGGGGAAACTGGTAGAAGTCTTAAGAAAAGACTTGGGGAACATAGGAGTGCACTAAGGAATTTGAAAGAGGAACGCAGTGGGGTTGCTGAACACTGCATAGCATGTGGGTATAGACCAGATTTCGAGCATACATCAATACTCGCAGAAGAAAGCAATGGGTACCGTAGGAAAATACGGGAGACCCTAGAGATGGAGAGGGCTGGTGGGCAGAATGTGGGTTCAAGAAGTATTGAGATCAGTCGTATATGGAATAGAGCCCTATTGAGGAGAATACACCATGTGGAGAGGCCCTTGGCCCCAGACTAAAAATATTATTATGTTACTTTAAAAGGAACAAATAATATTATACAACTGGCCCAGTGAAGCTCAGTTGGTAAAACCGCAGACTTTAGAAATAAATGATACTTAGCTATAAGGTTCAATTCCTGGTGCCCACAACTTCTTATATTCTGTAAGAGCCTGACGACGACGGTAGGTTAACTGTCGAAACGTTGCGTATTATTCTTAACATTGTATTGTACCTACGGGTTTGAATAAAGCATTATTATTATTTTATGTGACTGCCAATAGGCCAAAAATACACCTTCTTTAGATATGAACCAGTCACAAACATTTAGAAGTCAGTCAAAAGTACTATGCTTAAGCATGTAAAAATATTTCACAACTTGACAAAAAATTTTCATAACCTGACATAAAAATTTCACAACTTGACAAAAAAATTTCCGCAACGTGACAAAAATATTTCAAAACTAGACAAAAAATTTTTCACAACTTGACAAAAATATTTCACAACTTGACAAAAATTTTCGCAACTTGACAAAAAATTTTCACAACGTGACAAAAATATTTCGCAACATGACAAAAATATTTCGCAACTTGACATAAAATTTTTCACAAGTTTTGGTAGTATGCAGACCCATACAAATGAGAGGGGAGAGACGATCACCTATGGGAGGGGACCTAAATGGAAAAGTTCCTGGGAATTGATAAAAATTAAAATTTTTTGCTGCAATGACTGTCAATTTATGCCCATGTTTGAGGCTGAAGGCTGACCCCTAAAGCCGCTATTATATACGGATGATATGCTCAAAAAACCCTCAAAAAAACATTTGAAATTGTGTAATAACTGCGAATTTTTTATTATTTTATGTCAGCTAGATTTGTCATTTCGTATTTCTCTTTATCAAACAAAACAGATTACATTTACAAAGGTTTAGCATATCCGATGTATTCGCTGATCTATATGGCTGCCTATTTCATTTTTACTGTAATTTTAGCAACTTTTCGCGATTAACTGAATTACCGACAGATGAAGCAAAATTAGTTGTACATCACTTATTTATTCGTAACTTGTTGTGTACGTGCTTTCTTCGAACAGTAAATAATCAAGTAACACCGAGACATGCACGAAGGGGCATCACAGCAAGGGAAATTTCTAGATAAAACAAGGTGAAAAGTACGGAAATCGGAAAAATGATTGAAATTTAGTTTATATGCTATTTTAGCATTTGTTTTTAGCAAAAAATTCATTGACACCACCCCAGATCGACCATGCAACCTGAGGAACAACACTGCAAGATAGACTATGATATAACAGGCGGAGCGGTGGAAGCCCCCCTCCCCTTACACACCCCTCCTTTCCCGTCCAAATGCTCGATATACTTTAACGTTGCTCCTCAGCTTACCTCAGGGAGCAGATTTTTACGTCATCGCCTATGTTATAACGTAGGCTATCCTACAGCGTTGCTACCCACATTGACAACCATTACTACTTACATCCGCCTTTGAACCACGATTTTTTGTATTCGGCAAAGATTCTTCCCGATTTACAAAGACTTTTTGGGACCGTCTCTGTACATGTACAAAATTTTTGGGTAGACAAAAAAGTGTGAAAAGAAGGTAAAATTCCCAAAAATTTCTGGCGCTTCGCTCCGGAATGAACAATCGTCTATCCTGTATATCTCTATTATAGCAGAAGTCGCATTTAGAATGAAAAAATGTCAAATTTTTAGGCGCTTCGCGCCTTTTTGCGACAATTTTTAGTGATTTTTGGTGTCAGAAACCTAGAAATTAGCTGAAATACACTACCAAAAGTCGAAAAACCCTGTTTTACCGCACTAAAACCACTACTGAACCATATCATAGTACTTAAAGATATGCATGTACCGAATGTACAATGACTTTCGGGACCATCTCTGCACATGCACAAAGAAACTTCGTACAAAAAAACACTGTCATGAACTAACAGCCCTGTCACCAATATTTGGTAGGTTTTAACCAGGCTCATATCCAGGATTCGACCAAAGGGCGGGGCGGATCCGACATAAAGTCGGCATAGTCCCCATCTGTTGCGAAGTGCCGAAAATCTGAAGATTGCAATTTTCAAAGACTGCAATTTTCTCATCTTTTCGTGCATTATCACATTTCAAGATTTTTCCGGCCAAGGGAGAGGGGGCTTAAAATGGCCCCGGTTCTGGCTCTGGCGCCGGGGCCTAGGCCTTAGCTACGGTAAAAAGGCGGCCCAGGTACAGCTCTACTTGCGATAAACGAAAACACAGACTGATGTTCCCAAACAATTAGTATTCAAATTCGTGCGCATGTTAAGATCATAAAGTGTTAAGTGACCGAGCTACCTAGCATTAAAACATCATAAATCGCCAGAATTTACATCAATGGAGTAAATATGATATACTACCAAAACATATTTAAAATTAGTGGCAGGGTCGTTAGTTCAAGATTGGAGACTAACTAGAGTTACAAAGAAGCAGTTTTTGCACAGGTGGAGACATGCTAGAGGAATAAGCCATAGCCATTCATGGACATCTTGCAAATTTATTGCTGAATAAATTTTGTACAAACTGTAAATGATTGCATGGTCAGAGCTATTACGAGATGAAGGCTACTGATTTAAAAATGATGCTTGTTTTATATGCCAACCCTGTATTACATGCCTGTTTTTGTGGTTTTGTGCCATTCTAACGTTTACACCAATTTGAGTATGTTATGATCAATAGGGCTGTCTGGCTGATTCACTTCGTTCCCGCTACGCTGTACACCCTGCGTCTAAAGTCTGAAGGGGAGTCCAAAAATCTCAAAGTTCAAAAACATTCGAATAATTGATCGACGTAGCAAAAATCACTAATTTCTACGTTTCTCTCTATCAATTGGCATCAAAAACTGTGAAAAAATGAGAACAATTAAAAATTAAATTTTGGGTTTTAGTGGGAGTATTTTGGATGAAAGGAGGGTCTTTCTGACCATAGATGCAAAATAGCCGATCTGGGGGGCATTCGGTCTGGGAAGGGTCATTTAGTGAGTTTTTTGGCAAACCGACTTCTAAAACTGGTATAAGTGTTGAAATATCATTTAAACTACGTTATCGCACAGTGCCTGGTCAACTTCGGACAATTTTACAAAAAATTTCAGAATTTGATCCACCAGTGGCCTTTATTTTGCCTCTTTTTCCCCAGAAAACTTCACATTTTTATATTTTGCCTCGCAAGTCAGGCCCTGACCTCACGCTCTTTTTTTCACGATATAGCTGCTATTTTTGCTCAACTAAACTTATTATATTTTCAAGTATACTTTGCTCCTTTGATTCACTGTCATCATTTCTGGTGTTAGCTTACTTGCTTTTACATTTTCTTTCTACTATTTTCCCCCTTTTTTAATCCCACGATGTTTACAGGAGACGTTCAGCGTCATAGACCATATATCAAGCGCCTTGAAAAACTTAAATATGGCAAGGAAAAGTAAGTCCATTATTGTTATTACTTATAATTTTGTAATAATAATAATTTTAATAATAATAATAATAATAATAATTATTATTATTATTATTATCATTAATATTATCATTATTATTAATATCATATTTATTATTATTATCACTGTTATTATTATAAGTATTAATATTATTAATATTACAATTATTATCAATAAAATGATAATAATAATAATAATTATTATTATTATTATTATTATTATTATTATTATTATAAATATCATAATAAACATATTAATCATTATTATTCGATATTATTATTGTTATTATTATTAATACGACTTCTATTATTATTATTATTATTATTATAAATATAATAATAAAAATATTAATTATTATTATTTAATATTATTATTGTTATTATTATTAATACGACTTCTATTATTATTATTATTATTATTATTATAAATTACAATAATAAGAATAATAATAGTCATAATAATAATAATTATCATTATTATTATCATCATCATCATCATGTTTATTAGAAAAATCAACGATTTCCTGCATATTTAAAAAAACAATTTTATTCTTATAAACCCGTATTCTTAATTAATTTATTCTTGATGCTGTTTATTTGATTATTCGAGATGTTTTACGTTTTCGGTTTCTCGTGAGTTTTTCATATTCTTGAATCTTATCAAAAAAGTAGATTATCTGGTTTAACTTAAGCTAATGATGGAAAGTTCGCTTAAATGCTTGAAAATGAGATGCTTGTCTTAAAATTGAATGCAAATTATAGCCTTTTTGTCCGAAAAATCTTTTATTGTGCTGGGAGATTACTGACGCTTACCTTTTTTTAATTTACCTTTGTACTGTTTATAGAGTAATGACAGTGTAACTGCTGTCCTCAATTTGGCAGGAGCTCGGAAGTTTTTAAACGAGGTACGTAAGTCAGTTTTTGCAATTACTTCTCTTGCTAAGCTCAATTGATCAGGCTAAATATCATTCATGCAATGTATCGCCATCGGAGTGGAACCATTAATTTTTTTCTGAAGCGCCGTTTCGGGATCAAAAGCGAAGAAAACGCGTCAAAAACAGCGTTTATAACAGGTTTTGAAGATGCGTTTGTTCATGGCAAAAAATTTTCGGAACAATTCTATTAGAAAGAGCAAAATACTTAAAACAATTTTTATTAGTTGCATAGCGTCCAAAAATTGACGTTTTTGAACCAAAAGATCGCTAAAAATGATTAAAACCAGGGACGGATTTAGGGGAGGGGCGTCTGTCACCCCCTTCATTGGCCTAGCATATCTAGCGAGATAAAAAATGGATTATAATTTAATAATTTTAGGCCATCGCTAATCTTAATTTCTCTCATGTTTACTTTCTTAGCGAGTTGGAAATCGTATTTTTGCACCACGATACATTTTCGCAGCAAGAAACATTTGCATGACTCCTAAAACAATTTCTAGAGGATTAAAACAGCTATTTTACCATAATCCTTTTATATTTTCGAACCACACTTTTAAAAATCCTCGACGCTTCTCGTCTAATGCTTCATCAATCGGCAACTCTAGCCTCCGAACATCGTTCGGCCAGAATTTCACAATTTTTTCGTCGGTTCTTTTGCTAAAGTGAAAGGAGTTTAATTATTGTTTGGCGCAAAATCGCAAAAAAAATCAGATTTTTTGGAAAACGGTGTCTCAAAATATTTTTGAATAAAATTAGATAAGGTAAAATCGCAACACCGCTATTTCCCACGTGAAGGACGAATTTTGAGATCTATTTTTCACATGTTTTGGGAAAAGTTGTGGTACCATGCCCCCTACGGAAATCCGAAATCCGCCATATTTTCCGCTAATTGTCTAAAAAATTAAAATTAGGGAATTAGGGGAGGGGGAGTGAAATTACTTCCTCGGGGAGGGGTAATCAAACAACCCTAAACTCCCATTCCCCAAACGTCATTATGCTTTGTAGAAAAGAAGATTAACTGAAGCTAGGCTGCCGGTGTTTTCCGATCGGGAAAATTTTTTGATTTTTTTGTTTTAAGGTTTTCAAAATTTGATTGAATAACTTAAGCTAGACTTTATACACCTTATGTCCATAGATGGGCAGCACTAAAATTCTGGGTGTTGCAAGCTTTTTCAAAGGTAAAAAATTGTCCCGAAATGACGGTATGGCGAAAAACACCATTTTTCAACGTTACTCATCGAGTGCAATCCATTAACATCAAAAAATGGCGAAAAAACAAAAAAACAAATTTTTGAAAATTGAATTCTGTATAGGTATTTTATTTTCTGGGGGTGCATACCCCGTACGCCCATGTGCGCTTATGTCCTCCGAGCAAACGCCATTTCAACTTATGCTTACGTTATTTTGTTGATGTGGCTTACTATCCCGCTAGATCATAGTTTCCCAAGGTCGAAAGTCCAGGGGGGTGAAATCCCAAAATTTAGGACCACTAAATTTAGAGTCTAGCCTTTTTTGCAGGTCAAATATGAAAAATGGCTAAAACGTCCTATATAGCATCTTTTAATGTGAAAAACTGCATTTTTAACTACTTTTTGTACCATTCTGACTAGTTTCGTCACTCTTGTAAGTAAAAAATGTAAGAATTCATCGAAAATTTCGACTTTCCGGATCATTTTAGTTCATTCTAGGTATTTTATGGGTGAACAAAAGAGAAATGTATTCGTCGGTGCGGAGCCCCGAAAAAATTTCAGTATCTTTGCAGCTTTTATACTCAAAAATCATGCAGAAAATGTTTGATAGCTCAAAATCGTCCGACAGTAATTCATGTCTCGGACCCTGAGGTGGGGTTAATACCCCCTCACCCCCTATGGGAATGTATGCGCTAGATCCACTTTTTCGCCCCTTTAGTCTAACCACCCACTACATGAATTACAAAAATATTAAAAAGGTAATAATAGAATCACATAAAATAATAAAACGTGATAAGCTAATTTTTTCCCTTTTTAGGTAACACAACCGAATGATGAATTGCTCTCGGATATGACTGTGGTATGATCGTCTAAATTTTATTTTAAACGCAAGCGTTATATAATCTTGGCGAAACCTCATGTTAAAAGCAATATTTCAATACTATTTCCGCATTATTTGGTTTTACTAGCAGCTTTTTCCTGTTATCTCAAAGTAGTCTCCACATTTTATGAATGCCACAATTTTTACGTATTTTTCTAAGCAAGGATTAAAAATCTCGTTTTTATTTTCCTCATGCCGCTAATTTGTTTTAAATGCATTTAATGGCAGATATTTATCTAATTGATTGAATTTGTGAAATCTCCAGTTTGAGTGTGCTTATTAATTGAAAAAATCTCCCATTAGTAAATCATATAAAAAATTCTACGGCTTCTGTTTCGGCTGATTTGTTTTCTCAGTGTTTATTTCGAGGGCACGTACAATGGCTTACTAATTTTAGTTTTCTCCTTTCGAGATATTGACGCGATTTAAGTATAAACGATTTTTTAAATATTTTTATTCATTTTTATTATTTCGTTTTTTCAAATTTTTTTATTAACAATTTTTTGTTTTTTTTTCACGTATTCCTATTGATTTTTATTGCCTATAAAGTGTCAGGTAAGCATTGTTTGCAAAGCCTCGTCCATGGATGCACAGAATTACCGGTTAAGCGGGTTAGTCCGATCTGAAGACCAGTCGAAGAGCACTACTGAGCTGAAATTATACTTTGAAAATTATTGATACCAACACAGCGTGAAATCAGTCTGGCGGTTTCTGACCCATTTTAAGCGCTTCAGCAGAAATAGTTTGATTTACGTATATTTTTGACTTAAAATTGTATATCATGTCGCAGAGGGAATTTAGACGAATTCATTTTGAATTGCGGAAGAGGTGAATTAAAGGGTTAATCAAGCTTTCTTAATGAATTAACTAAATTGACAAGTACATTAAGGACTCCGCGTTCGACTAATGGCGTAGAGGTTAATCGTGAGATTAAATTCTGAATACTAAAAATAAAATTGACACTGTGAGAAGAAGCACTGACAAGTGAAAAATTTTTCTGCTTTTTTAGGCGTCAGGTGAACTATGCACATTGCCGTGTGTCGTGTCCAGACATGTGTGTTGGATTTTCGGGGTGTCTAGACCCCAAGGATAGAAAGGACATTTTCTGGGTAAAATTAAGAAAACTAAAGGGCAAAAACCGAAGAAGATAAAATTTATCTTCGAAAATGCATAATATTGACCAGGAATTGCGTATTAGCTTAGTTTAACGCTTTTTTAGCATTTAAGCCTGTATTTCACTTCATTTTGGCCTGAAAGAGCTATATGCTTGATCCCCAGACCGGTCATGCTGTGCATCTTCAATCATGTCGTTTTGTCTTTGAGAAAGTTTTAGTCGCGAAATATTATCATTAGTACGTAAATTCTATTACCGTCATAACGTTTCAAATTTTAAGTTGCTGACTGAAGCTTTCATCGTCTTAGAAAAAACGCGAGTTAATATTGACAAGGTAAATAAATTATGTGAGTATCGGATGTACACGTGCTTTACGATAAAGAGGTGAAGATTAAAAATCAACCTATTTCTCTTTCTAAAACAGACTACGGCATATGATAATTAAGAAATGAATTTAAAAAATTTAAGAAATTTGAAAAAATTGATGTAGAACAAAAAACGGATCAAGCAAAGTGCAAACATACAGATTATGTGTGGGCAGTCGGGTTCTCCCACCGGAATTCAGAATATCCCAGATTTAGTTTGTTTGTCACTTGTTTGTTGTCAATAGATAGAGCTTCGAGCACAGGTCTAGAAAGAATGAAAATTCGGAAAATAAGTTATATTTATAAGAACATTAGAAAAATTTACTGCTAATTTTTAAAAATTTGTCGATTCTGCTCGGAGTAGATGAAGAAGCTTGGGAGAGGGGGCTGAGACCCCCAAACCTCGAAGATCATGGATGATGCTAGCATAGATACGTTTTAACTAAATGCGCCGCGCTTGATTGAAAATATTATGACCAGTACGAAAAGCTTGAGAAGTGTAATAGCTCACTAGAAGATCATAACGTAATTTTATTATAATCATTGACATACGATTCATTGCAGTCCACAGCCAATTAATGATAGTCCACGGTGGCGTTGTTAAACTTCAACGTCTTTTAAATGTCGTCAATTTTTAAAACGCTTTTTCAAGCATCACGTTCTTTATAAATCTTTGCATTCTTTGAATACTGTAATAGTAGATCTTATGCTAAGTCAAAAGTGCAGGTCAAAACCACTGGCATTAATATTAAGATAAAAAAACGAAATTAAAACTGCTGTTTCAATTTTTTTCGGCGGTCAAAAATTCAAAACATTTTTCAACTGTAAAAAGCATTCCACCGAAGTTACAACGAGAACGCTTCATTTCTATAAGTGGGCGGCACTAAAATTCTGAGAGTGCACGATTTTTCAAAGGTCAAAAAAGGGCCTTAAAAATGGTGGTATTGCGAAAGAACACAATTTTTCATCGTTTCTCATCGATCACTATCGATTGGCATGAAAAAATTGCTGAAAAAAAACATAAAAAAATCTGAAAATTCGGATTCAAGGGTGCTATTTTAGCTCCTGGTGGTGCATACCCCCCAATCCACCGCGCCCAGATATGTTCATTACCCGGCAAGTAACGTATTAATACAACTTACCCTAGTCCATGGTCCATCAAAAACCGTCCACTGACTATAGCATAGTGTTCTTGGGGAGAAGGTTGGGGATTTGGACCTCTCAGCATAGCTGCTGATTGCTGACTGCTGATCCCCCTACCCCCGCAAAACGATGGCCGAGCCGACCCCGCAAAAATGCAAACTTTTTGAAAAAATTGTAAAAAGCGTGCTGTTTAGGCGTTTTTAATTACATTTGGCTCAAAAATGTCAATCTTCGGTGAACGCCATGTACTAATTTTTCGACGACAATTTCTTCCATTTACCTATTTTTTCAAATTTTTTAATTTTTTATAAAAGTTTAATGTTATGGATATCATAAGCAAGGTCCTAAACGTCTAACAGCAGTGTTTTTGACGTGTTATTACTGTTTAGCTTTGAGGAGCATTTTTATAAAAATCTCCGGGGTCACTCCAGAATTCCCATGCTTGATCCATAATCCCTTCAGAAATTCATCGCATCTCAAGTGCAAATCATTGTCAAATTTGAATTTCACTCTCCGATAATGCATTCCATAATTTTATAAATCCTAAATTTCATGTTCTTCAGGATAGAAAGGAAGAAGCGAATCTAAACGCCGGCAAGGAAGACTTGAAGACAAGTAACTAATAACATGTCGATTTCCGTAAGATTAGTTAATTAAAAATTTAGTCAATGTAATTGATCAAATTAATAAATTAGTTTGATTTTGGTCTCTCACGCAAGAGGACCATAGATTGATTTCTGTAGTGTAGATCTACTTGGAAAATTATGCATTACACACATCAAGAAAATATATCGAAAAGTCTTACTGTACCTACATAATAAGAAACTTAAAATGGGTCAATATCATAGATGCAGCAGCAGACCTCCACTTTTCTCAAAACTGTCAAAAATCTCTTAATCATGCTTGAGTGCACTTTTTATACTTTTCCTGAGATTAGAATCTTCCCATTGCGAACATTAAAAAATCTGCAAAATTTCCAAAAATTTGACGAAAAACACGCACACTTTGTCTAAAATTTAAGAAAAAAGTAATGCAAAAACCCGGCACACTGCACCGTTATATTTTTAAAATCGAGCCCAAATTATCGGCAGTGAAAAGTAAAAACGGTGCAACTCTCTTCCATGAGGCCTTTGCTCAGAGTATAATAAAATGCTATACAGTGGGCCAAAAAAGGCTACACCCTAATGATAATGAAATTTTAAGTCCGCTTCTATTATATAGATAAGAACCTCCTCATTTGAATCTTATAAAAAATTTGGCCATGTGCCAGCACTTCGGGCGCAACAGCCATACGTGTAACGAATCGAAATTTTGGATGGGATTCTTCGGCCATTTTTAGGGGTCGGGGTAAATGACTTTCAATTTTTGACCGTAAACGGTCAAAAATGCCCAAAAACGGTAAAAAATCAATTGTCCCTAAAAATGGGGGCCTGCTTCATTACTACATGTATGATATGAACTGCAAAAAACTTTTTCGTTTCAATCATTACTTGCTCAGCCCTTTGACGATATTTTGCAGTTTTCGAACTTACAGTCTATTATTTGCGAAACTTTGTGCACGGTAATCAATTTTCAGCGAATAAATGAGCAGCTACAAAAGTTCATTCTGGACAGCTTGCTGTAATACAATTTTATTTAGTCAAACTTAATATGCAAATCAATTGCTGCGCACAGTATTTGCATCAACTTAAACCGCTTTGTAATCCATTTGCACAAGGTTTCGTGAAACATACTATAGTAGGTATGAGTATTGTGTAACCAATTTATATTAATTTTTTGTCTAAAAATATTGTCATGAAAGTGTAGCTCAATACGTAGTAATGGAACACAATGCGGAAACTACAGGTTTTAACAATATCGAAGTAGGGTGTAAACAAAGCCACAATAGCGCGTGAATCGATAGCAATTGAGCCAAGATTTTTACACAATTTAGACAAGGGCATTTTTATCCATCTAATGCAACTGGCCTTAAAGCTTTATGCTCGTATTCGCCCGAGTTATGATGTAACATCGGGGTGTAGCCTTTTGGCCCACCCTGTACAATACGATCTGAAAATTTTTGAATTCTCGTCGGAAAAATAAGATAAATTTGTTTGTTCTACGTAAGCGTTTACTCAGGAAATCTGAAAGAGTCACTACATCTCAAGTGAGTTCAAAAGTTGTTACAATTCTGGCGCAAAAATATGATTTTAAACTGACAAAAGTCAGAGAATTGGCCTCAGGAGCCCGGGAAGATAGGGAAAATTTTGATAAAAAAGGTGAAAATTTATCAAAATACGAAATTTTGCATCTCCGAGATTTGGTTTAAAAAACTGATCGTCTTTTTCTTGCAATTTTATCATGGCATTGTCGAGGAAATGACGTTTTTTAGCTACTGTCGCTTTTTCTGGCCTTTTCCGAGAATTTTTTACAACCTAAAATTATGACAAGCTCATTTCTTTCATGTCATCATATGCTTAGAGCTGATTTCCAGCGTTTACTCTCTCTTTCTGCTTATAAAGAATAAATTTTGAAAATAAAGGAAAACAGCTGTCGTCTGACCCAGCCCAAGTACAGATTTTGTTTCAAACGACCAAGTACTAGGAGCGAATTTATGGGGGGCCCTCCAATATTCCAACAAAGTTGTCAATTGCTATAAATGCACGAAATCGATCAGTAGTTTAGGCTTCAAACGTACTTTGCCTAAATTAACGAATTTTCCGGCGCTTTGCGCCTTGTTTTTGCTGAGGAAGAAGAAATTTAATGATTTTTTTGCACAAAATTGTCGAGAATTCCATACTTTTTTGAAAAAATCTTGTATTAAAAGCGATTTAAGATAAAAGTAGACGAACGCAAAAAACGCCATTTCGCACGTGAAGAAATGTTCGGGTCTACTGTCGACTGTTTTTTGTAAAATTATGGTACCTAAGCACTTGTTGTAGGAAAGGTAAAATCCGGAACCAGGACCGGGACCAGACTCAGGACAAATGGGTAAAATCGGACAATCAATCAGGACAATGACTGAATAAATACAATGGGAGTGGGGTAGTTCCGGAACAAAGCGCTTGTGAAGCTCCGTGGCGCTCATGGACCTTGGTGGCGGTTGTGAACCCCTATCAGGCCCCCTTCGGGCACTCGCCTATTTCAGAACTGCCCCACTCCCATTGTATTGATTTTGTCATTGTCCTGATTAATTGTCTGGATTTTACCCAATTTGTCCGGTCCCGGCCAGTCGGACCCTACACATCTTATAACATTGTCCTGATTGATTGTCCGGATTTCACCCATTTGTCCTGCGTCTGGTTCCGGTCCTGGTTCAGAATTTTACGCAGTTGTCCTAAATCTGGTTCCGGTCTTGGTTCCGGATTTCACCCATTTGTCCTGCGTCTGGTTCCGGTCCTGGTTCAGAATTTTACGCATTTGTCCTAAATCTGGTTCCGGTCTTGGATCCGGATTTTACCCACATCCCTTGTTGTAATTATTAATTTTATTCTGAATTCGTACAGATGCTCGATAAGTTGAACGATTTGCGCGACAAGATTGGAATAGAAATCGGAAACTTGGTAATAAAAACTTTTTCGCCCATTCACGTTGACAAGCTCAACGCGCGTGTGCTACATTTAAGCTTATTTAATTGTCCTACTTTATGCCGATTTTACACGCATTATATTTTGCTTAATTTTAGTCTGTATTTGTCGGTTTCCTTCAATTTTATAAACTTGCGTTTGCTTATATTATAAACTAGCAAAGAGAAAGCCTCCAATAAAACAAAAAGGACGAATACACTTATAATTAGGCATCATTATAGACAAAAAAGGGGGACTAAAAAAAGTTACCTATGCGCACAACAAATCATAAGAATCTGCTAAAATTAGACATTCTCTAAATAACAAAAAAATCGAAGTATATTCTGTGGCCTATTTTTTCTACACCCTGTAATTATAAAAAGTTTATACTATTCAATTATTGTTAATATGTAAAGTTTACATTACATATTTATTTGGCGTCCAGAGCATTGCGAAACGTAAATTTCTTTCACAATATGTTCCATAAGGTCAGAAATATAAATCTGACTGCATGCTTTCTCTACACCGTGTAGTTATGCTATGTTTACACTGAAAATTAATTTTAGTTCTAAAGCGTTACAAAAGCTCAATTTTCTCAAAATTTTAGAGGTAACGCCAGGGTTACGAAAGTGAGTGTATGTAAGTGTTCTTTACACCCAGAAGTTGCGTACAGTTTACGCGAAAAAAATTGATTTGTTTTAATAAGATAAAAGGTGATCATGTCTAAAAATCTAATGACGATATTGAGAACAATATTGTTTTCCGCGTTCTTGGACTGCTGTCATTATTGTGACAAGTTATCGTACTAAAATACTAAATGTATGTTCTAGATCCATCATTGATCAACACGAGTGGCATGAGACATGCACGAAATTCATACTCACCTTCAAGAAATCTCAACAATCAGCATATATTATTAAATGTTGAGGCGAGTTTCGTAACTTAGACGTCATCGAGATTTTAAAAAAAATTTAGCCGTAGAGAAAAGAACACAATTAAATTTAAACTGTACACAAATGTCGAGTGTGTGAAAGAGTTTGGTAGTATTTGTTTTACGATCAACATTTATGAAATGATTAACTCTCCACAATGGTCTGAAAACAAATAAATGTTAGATGTAAACCATTTTAAAGCACTGTCGAGTGTGCACAAAAGCGCCCAACTGACGTATGATGTTTGAGACCCTGTTCATTTTTAGACTCATTTTAGACAGAGAAAACCGAGACAGAAACATGAGTTACACCGTCGATTTTTGACTTTACACCTCCCGAACTAGCTCAGTATTGATGTAAATAAACGCAATTCGCTGTGACGTGTACCCCTTATAACGTGCTTTATTTTCATTCTATTTGACTTATCCCGACTTCTAAACGGAAAAATTTGCATTCAAAAAAGGAACAAAAACGTATTTTTCCACCATCCACTAAGGTTGTAAGCTTTAAAAATCTTGAACGAACTCGCTATCGAATATGAACAATTTCGGTTGGAAGTAGTCTGCAGCCCTTGATTCATAGTACGTTTGTGTTAGAATAACTTGCTCCGCATCATATTTGAGATATTGATAAATCAAAAAATGGAAAACCTTTTTTGTACCCCATACCCGTGATTTTAAACTGTACACACCGCCAGAAGTAAGTCAATATTGCGTTTTTTGAACGCAGTCTGCTGCGACATGTATCGCTTGGCACGTACTTTATTTTTTATCCTATTCAAATTTTCCCTCCTTATAAAGTGAAAAAGTTGGCAGAGAAATCTGAGACGCCTGCGATTTACTCCATTCACTAGATTAAAAACTTCACACTCCTAGATTGACAAATTGAGTGTGGAAAAGTTGCTGGTAAACTTAAAGTAGCCCTTTATTGTAAAACATTTCTATTAAAAAAAATTTTTTGGGACTTATAACCGGAGTTGTTATGAGACAAAATAACGGTAAAAACGTGTTTTTCGACCTCAGATTTGTTGCACTGTTTGCGCTGCCACTCTAAATGAGTCTTAGAAATTAAAAGATGTCATCAAGCTTTCACAATAGTCTACATTTTTTTAAAAAACCAGATGAAAAAGAATGCAAAACTGAGAAACTGAGTTAGATAAGTCGTGTGATCGACCGAAATTTTTAGAATTATATGTTATAACATAAACTTTACGCTCTCATCATGCGGTGGCTATTGAGTGTAAGCAAAAAGTTTACTAAATTTTCTAAATTATCTAAGTCTTAAAGAAACGCACTTACCACATACGTGTTGTTATAACTGTAGGCTTGGCGGGTGATTTTCAAGCACGTAGCTGTGGGGGAGGGGAATGGGAAGTTCGGTCCCCCCCCCAAAATTCAGAAAAAACCGGAAAAAAATAGGACTTTTTCCACATTATTTTGTGCCATTTTTGGCTCAGACCCCCAAAATTGGTGTTGGTCCCCCAAAAATAGGAGGGCCAGCTACGTGCCTGGTGATTTTTGCTTTTGTGACTGAAGGATTTCGGGAGTAGCTTATTTCAACTTTATTCTGCACTTATGATCTGTTTCACTTAATCGAGTGCTTCTGAAAACGTTTATAATATCTAAAAAAATTTTTTAACTAATTATCAGGAATGATATTCTACAGTTGAGTCACAGAGTGGTATTTCCTATTGCAGATTGGCAAAATTGTATCCGAATGTTGAGCCATTTTAGTCTTATTCATATGGAAAACTGAAAAATCTCCCGAACGAATGAAACGGACTTTAATTAAGCGCGACGCTGAGTTAGTAGTATTAGAGGCGTTATTATGAATTAATTATATTATAAGTTATATCATTTATGACCATAAGTGCAGCCGATATGGGGGTCAGGTGGTCTGGGGGGTCAATAATTGAGCTTGTTTATGTCAAAATGGCCCCAAAAGATGGTATAAGCGCTAAACTAGTGTTAAAACTACGTTATTCCACAGTTTCTGGTCAATCTGAAGCATTTTTGTAGCAAATTTTCAATTTTCATCCGTTTTTAGCCTCCAAATAGCCTCATTTTCCCAACAAAATGTTCCATTTCTGCCATTTTGAGGGTCAGAACCCCTCAAACGCCCACCCCACGTGCATTTTAAGTTATAACGCTATAGTTTGGATAATTAATTCCGTTATTAAATATATTTCAGCCAGAGAAGGACCATATTAGTCGATCAAAATTTGGGGTACTTTTCAAAGTAATGCTCCTCTACATATATCACTAATTACCTTGTATTGTGTATGTATTGTAATTTATATGATTATTATCATATTGTTACTATATTTTATTATTATATTCTTGTTATATTCTATCATTATATCATTATTAGTTACTGTATTATTATTATTATGATTATAATAATAATAATAATTATTATCATTATTATTTTTATTATAATTATTATTATTATATTATTTATTATAATATTACTATTATTGTTGTTGTAGTATAAGCATACACAGGCAGCGACCGAGTTCTGGGGTGTTTTGGGGATGTAAAACTGCCTAAAATCATAAAAAAACCTAGTGAAAAATAGAATTACAGGGGTTATTGATTTTTGGGGTGTCTACCGGATTTCAAGGGGGTTGTGAACCCCGCAAACCCCTACGCCGATGTGTGATTAAAAGTACTCGTTATGTATGAACGTTTTTTCTAAACAAATTTTATATCCTTAATATTAGTTCTATATTTCGAGAGGATTTCTTGAGTTTGTAATGTGGGTATGGTAAATCCATAATAGAATTTAAGACTTAATGCGAAAAAATCCATTCAAAAATTTTAAAAGACGTATTGTGCTGTTATCTATTTATCATAGAGCATTTTAAGGCCAAGAAAGGGAAAAATATCGTGTCTTGTGAAAGTGCTTAAAATTGATTGCTTAATAATTGGGACATGTTAATTTTTTATATTCTTAAGTTCGCAGGAAATGTCTAGTTGAGTCTGCGCAATATCAAAAAAGTTCGAAAAAATTGTACAAAATATAGCCTGAATTTAGGATTTAATTATTAGGATTTATAAAATTTAGAACCTTTGTATTTTTATCTACCTAATTGTAGCTATGCGCGGGTGGGAGTTCTGGACTAGACGTGCACATGTGAAGGAGGCTTACACCAGACACTCAAAGGAAATTGGGAATTATACCTCCAACAGCCAAGCTATGCATCCATAGGTGGG